>JAIWYR010000042.1:0-474267 GCA_022818075.1 Armillaria altimontana | reverse complement strand
AGAAGTTCAAGGTTTTCGTTTTCTTCCATCCTCGCGAATGTTGTCTGATGAACTGTACTTCTTCAGACCATCAACGGCGCAGCTCTGAGCATACTAAGGAGCAAATTCATGTCAACGTATCCTTACGTGAAATGTATGAAGAAGGTTTGTTGGAGGAAGGTCGTATCTTAAACGCTCTCTCTCTACCTTGCAACACTTCTCACAGTGGCCACCCCTACAATCGTAAGTTAGACTTTATCCAATGTCTGCCCAGAAGCTGACTGTTTTTAGGATTATTTCGAGCCACATCCGAGCCTTCGAACAAACCTCTGACTTACCCACCGACGTCTACACATCGGGGTATCCAGTTTCGGCAACAAGCTTCTGGTTGGTTGCCACAAAGGGTGCCATTAGCTATATTCACTCCGATTGTTTTGGTGTTGGTACCGTTGTTGAAGTTTTGTGTGGGCGGAAGTTGTGGTACGTGTTCCAGCGCGCAGGACAGTTGGTAATAGGCAGGATAGCTATATCGATGAGTACATGGGCGATTGGGCCCCTGGATTTATCCCGGACCCGGAAGATTGGACTTCAGAAGTTGTCTTACTCGAACCCGGATCTGCCTTGTACGCCGTGCTGTATCTATCTTGTTCAATGCTGACACAGAGGCAGTTACATGCGTCCCGACACTCACCACGCAGTTGTTACTCTGGAGAATTCAATTGTAAAAGGTCACCACTTCTACTCCACTGCAACACTATCGAAAACTGTCTCGGGGTGGGCTCACACGTGTATGCTTGGCTACGGCATCACGAATGTTTTGCACACTGAGCTCCTGGAGGTTCTCCTTCGTATGATGTGTTATTTTGGTGCAATCATCAGTGATAAAGGCCCCGAAAGTATGTAAAAAAATATCCTAGTGACTCTCGTTCTGGTCATGACTAACGACGGTATCAAGGACACGACACGGATATTCCGTCCTTAGAAAGAGAAGGACTTCTCGATCTAATCGCGTTAGGCAACCTCTGTTTATTTGCGCCTGCCTTGTACACCTGCATCTGCGATGAGATGGAATCATCAAAACCAGCAATAGCCATGGCAGCCGGGGCGTACATATCCATCATACAACGCTTGCGCACGCGATACTGTCTTATCTTTTTCGAGCAAGACGCGAAGGCTGCTGTGCTTGCACCGGAATCAATGATGTGTGTTGATGGTGTTTCTTTGCGTGTTGGGTCCTTGGATATCGCCAATTTCGCTAGGACGTCTGCTGCTCATTTTGGGCGGTCGTTGATCTTCTATGCTCGTAGGGCTTTGCGACAGGAGAAGGCTTCAGGAGTACATGAATCGCTCTGGATTCACTTGGAGCAGTTTCAGCAAGATATTGAGGATGCCATGGGTACCTTTCTGCAGATGGAGCTAACATCTGAGTTCCTCAATGCTTACAAGCGACGGAAGGCGAAGCATTTACTCCTTAGGCCCGTATGTCTGGTTCTGTCAAAGAACGAAGTCCTACGTGCGTGAGGTTCTTTTGCATTCAGACTGATCTGACCTGTCATGTAGAAACTGAAGCTATGACGGACTGGACTCATATTCTCGACTTTGATCCTTCTGACAATGAGGAGGACGATGACTCCGACAACGAAGACTCGGACAGCGGGAAACCTAGTGATGGAGAAGCTGGCGATGGAGACTCGGACGGCGAGAAAGACTTCACCACCAATTTATCGGAGGAGGATGCTATGTATGAATCTGAGGACGCAAACTCTCAGATCGGTTCAGAACCGACGTCAGAGGGGGGAGATTCTAGAGACCAATCCTACTGCCCGTAGTAAACTGGAGTCTAACCCGGACACCCTGCCCAAGTAGGTTTGTGTCAAACGATAGGCTCGATTTTGCGTACTTTTATGGACATATTACAGCGCTTGTTTTTTGTACAAATTTGTATTCTTTGCTTTCTGAAGTCGCGAACTAAATCTTGATATGTAATAGACTTCGCAGCATATTAACCTTCAGTCAATGAAGTTAATTTTCAGCAAGAGGTCGCTGGTTCACGGTAGGTGACACAGACGACGCAGGTGGCTTTTATGTAATGTAACCAGCAGATCGCACCATCTTTCTAGACTGGTTACCAGTCTACCATCTTTCCATCCTGTTACTTGGCCCAACTAGTGTTGCAGATAAACGAATATAGTCAAATCCCCCTTAACCCATAGCGTTCGGTGGACCCTCGGAGCTATGGGTTATGGGAGAGTATGCATAGAATAGACGAAGGTCGAGAACTCAGGAAACAGTAGAACACAGGCTGATTAGTAATTCCTCGCAGAATTTCAGATGTCCATGTATGATGAATTTATACATCTAGCAGGCGGAGAAGAGCTGGATAAGTTTCCTTTTAAAGTGAGGTTTTAAACATACAAATTAGAATTCCTCGTTGGTGAATTAGCAAGAATATGATTCCATTACCTTTCCGCCTTTGGGTTCAATTTGGGAATGCTGCAGCTTAAATTGTATATTGCCCACCAAACTCAGTCCTTGTTAACGGAAAGACAAATCGTGGTGATTTGGGACACCACTAAAGCAACTTGGGATCTGTCGATCCTAGCCTTTCCCATCCCTTATCGCGTAACTCTTTCTACAGAGTTTTACGTGCTGTTGGCGCAACATAAAGAGTGAATGTCCATCTTGTTTAAGGAATACCCTTCAAATCATTGGCCTGAGAGCACATGCTGATTACCAGTCAAATATTCAACAACAGAACCGGGAAGGAAGGAAGGAAGGATATTTTATTAGTCGTCGGTGCTCCTGAACAGAAACGTAACGACGTCCGTACTACAGTTAGATATAAATAACTAAGATGTACCACAATTAGTAACTGCTACGGGACCACTACTGATACTACTGGTTGTGTTGCTGAATATTAGAGATAAACTGGCTACATACAATAATGTGGCAGCACGTCCGAAGAGCGTTGCTTTTATAAGTCGTAGCCGACCTTAAATTGCGTCGCCCTGCTGCCAGTCTCTCGTGATACAGACCTATCGATGGAAGGAGGGACGGTCTGTATGCACATTATACTTGCCGTACAATCTTGAAACCCTGTAGCGGCGGCTGAGACTCAATGCTCTAAAAATAGAGTACAATGACTAAGCAGAGCATCGAGAACGATGCCTCAAGATCACGAGAGCGCAGATAGTTAGGGCCATCGAGAACCACTTCCTGGCCCACAATGATATCAGCGGAAAGGAAATCAAGCGGAAATGATTTACCGATCTGGAAAAGTTTCTTCAGACACCTTTCCATCTCCCAGAAATCAGATTTTGGCAGAGAGGTTTCTGTTTCCGACTTGACCGAAATGGTATATCGAAGCATTTCCAGCGCCAATGCATATTTCCTTCATGCAGAAAATTAGGCGTGACGGGAGTGAATGGTGCAAATTTGCATGACTAAATATGGCTGTGAGCAACGTCAACGCTTCGGTAGACGTGTATTGTTTTAATCGATGATGATAGATAAGCTTCCTCAGCATGTGATGGATCACTGCACACGTAAAGCACCAGTACTCTCAGTTAGACATCGTAGTATAAGAGATAAAGTTGGCAGAAAACGTTGTAGGACCGAAGAATTGATGACAGTTGTTTGGACATAAGAAAATAAATTACATTCCCATGGTTGATCTCTTCCTTATCACAACAGTCATGTCCGTAGAAACACAATATCCTGTGAACGCAGGAAGTGAGTACGTTCTATAAATAGCGTATGACTCTTACTGAGCGATGTACAAAGGAACGATGGTGGGTTTACAGCGGACCGGGTGATGACTAGATTAAAAAATAGCTGCGAAGCAGCTTTTGTAACCCCCCATTAAGGAGAATATGGGAAGGAGTCTGGGTGTGGCCAGAAACATAAAAATCATACAAGTTCGCACACAGAGAATGGTGGTAATTGATTTGATGACTTAAACATTTTATTATAGGGGGGATGTTGAAAACTGTGGCAGGAGGGCTGCGATACTACAAAAAGGGGACGTGGGAACGGAGCTACTGAGAAAGTCTGGCGCGATGGCCGTGATAATGCTACGTTCAATATGTATATAAGATCTGTAAGGTCCGAATTCGGGACGCTGCACGTCTGACTCTCGTCAAGAGAAAAGGCTCCCACCCAAGTTATGCTTAAGCACCCTGCTCTGACTCCGACTCGCTAGTTCGTGCTCTCTTGACATAACGCTCAACATGATCGGTGACGACGGAAGGCCCGAACTCCATCACAACGGCCTCGATAATAGAAGAGTGAGGCATGGCCTCAGCCTCCGAATCTGGGGGAGCACGCTTGGAGGACGACCGGTGTTGAAAGAACTTGGCGTTGCGAAGTGGGACCTTGTCGCCGGTAGAGTGAGAGACGGTGGCAAATGACTTCGAATATGGAGCGGTGGCGGAAGCTTTTGGCAATGGGACAACTTGACGCTTACGGGGAGGCTTCGACGCTGAAGTATCCACGACGACGACCTCATCGATATCTGACTCGTCGACTTCAGTGGCAGAGAACTTGGAGACCCTGGATGGCGGGCCAACCTTCTCTTCCTGGATGGACTTCGGAGCTACAGTTTTCGACGAAGCTGGGGTCTTGGATGCTTTGCTAGGAGGACCAAACTTTGGCTTCACTGGCGGTTCCCAGTCCCACCCAGGGGGGATGAACAAGGTCTGCGGGTTGGCACCAACAGAAGGAGGACGATAAGTCAAGTTGGGGCAGTTGAGCCCAACAGACAAGCAGCATCCACATGAGGTTCCGTCTTGACCGATGCATGAGACTTGGAGATAGTCACAGTAATGGCAAGGTTTCACGAAACGATACATCCAAGCACCGTGCTCACCCTGATGCTTGAAATTTGGGTTCATTAGTATCTGGCAAAGGGGAGGTTAGGAAGAAAACATGAGAAGAATCGGGGAGGGCATACCATCAAGCGCCCGTTGATAGTTTCGTAGGTGTCGCCGCGGGCCTTGCAATTTGCCTAAGTGGGCAATTTAGACGGTGTACGAGGGGAGTGGGTAGGGCAGTCAACTTACGATTTCTTCCTTCAGTTCGGATGGCGGTAGAGCGAAATGGGCATAGTTACGGTAGCGGCGGCCATGGATGCCTTCAACGTAAACCCACTCTTGTGGCAGGTAGAGATCGTCAAACCCAACACTGGTAACTCGCAACTGCTACGGTCCTGAGGAGTAGAAGGTTTGGGGCGCGAGGCAACAGGAGAGAAATGACGAGGGCCTTGGGACACGGAATCTTCTTCAAGCTGATCCTGCTCCTCTTCTTTGTCGGCAGGGCGGTCTTTAATGTTGGTTCGGTCCTCGAAGAAAATGTCTCCAGGTTGGACGCTTGAGGTCCCAAATATGGCATACGCAGCATCAGCATCACGACCTGGAGGAAGCAGAGGATCACGCTCAGCAGCACGAGGAGTTGATACTTCTCCTGCCAAGCCGGGGGGCCCCCAAAATCCCAAGTGAGTGAAACAAAGCAGCAAAATATTTGATCAGCTGGTTCATGCGAGTTTCAAAATCGAGGGGGCGAGGGTAGCTGTTGAAAGAGTAATTGGCTATACAATCAAGAGTTCAAAGTTGGTCTGGGGTGTGGAAAGCTAGTGAGAATGTTGCTGCGATAAGGAAGACACGAAAACTTACCCAGGTTGTCACGAATTGGCATGCCCACTCCAAAATGTCCTCGTCAGTACACGAGATCCCTGTAGGAGCCTTTTCTCGCAGAGTTTCCAGTGTGAGGACGGTCTTCCGAAATTCGGAGTCAGGCCCTAGAGCTTTGAACTGAGTATCGGCGCCTTGTTGAGTAGGGGAACCCGCGGGAGCCGGTGGAGGAAGGACTGGGGTAGGCGGGATACCGAGGGAGGGCAACACGGCACGCTCAGACTGTGGGGGTAGATCGATATTCATGGCATCTGAGGGCGGAATATTCGACGAGAGGCCAGGAGGAGGTCCCGACATAGACATGTCGAAAGGTTTGGCAGAGATAATCAGGGGAGCAGTTGGAGAAGTAGGGCACGACATAGGCAGAACTTGATAAAGGCAGGGGCGACAGAAGAAAAGGGAAGACAGGTGAAAAGATGGTGGGGAAAAACTATGTTGAAGTGCACTTAGTCAGTGCTACTTTTGGAGAGCAGCCAATTGGTCCAGAAAGTCATCGAAATCTAGACCAATCGTGACAGCAGTCACATTACCTGCCAAAATGTGTCACGCTTGTGGAGTAAAAATATGTTTCTCCTGCAATTTTTACCCTATAAAAATTTCGTCGAGATGA
Organism: Armillaria altimontana; assembly: GCA_022818075.1. Lineage (NCBI taxonomy): Eukaryota > Fungi > Basidiomycota > Agaricomycetes > Agaricales > Physalacriaceae > Armillaria > Armillaria altimontana. The sequence goes on along the minus strand of JAIWYR010000042.1, from coordinate 467,991 downwards.
AATGATGCTCTCTCGTGAAAAGGAACATTTTGGCCAGAGGAAGAAGAAATTGGGTCAAAATTGATCTTCCAATTCAGGTTGTGCAAAAGTAGCGGTGACTAAGCACGCTGCACCATACACAAGGAAAGAAGAAGCTGACGCCCGGTTTGGAGAAGATATGGAAAGGCAGACCAGAATTCCCCCAAAATGTCAAAAGTCACAAGCTAACCAAGACAAGACAATGGAGGCATGGTGATCACCTCTTTTGGCAGTAGCATGGCAAATCAGGTGTCTTCCTCTTGTGTGTGCTTCCAGTGAGGGCCAGGTAGGGTAATTCTCATCAAGAGAAGGACGATCGCGGAATCAGCGCCGTGATTGGTCGAAAATTTTTCAACGTGCCTTCGGGGAGGGGATGACAATTTGTACTTCCCAAAGAGGATCCGGGCGCTGGTAGTACATCGACATACGTCCAGACCTGCCTGCAATGGACAACGACCCAATGGTCCAGTCGCGCGAGTGACTTGTCCGCGGGCACAAAAACCGCCGATCCGAGCAATCTGAGGGTGTGGGACCTCCGGCAACAAATAGTTGTCAATAGCAGTGAAAGGATCCATCCAGTTACCTAATAGTTCTAGAAGATCCTGCGGCTATTTTCAGATATGTAGATGGAGGTGCTGGCACATACGTGTACACTAGCGTGTTCCCCAAGCACGCATCACAATGATACCTCAGCCCGTACTCGCTTTCTTCTATGCGACCACCATTGCCATCGTTGACACTCTGCTCGCCTGCTTTGGAACTGTGGGTCAATTGCCTTATCGACATGTGCGTGTGACCTCCCAACTGACTGTCAATGTCCTAACCTTGACCGATGCCAACAGAGCGCAGACGTTGACCGTCAAACAGATGATGAAGTCTTGAATCTGTGTTACTCTGTGCCAAATAAGGACTGGACAACGTCGGGCTGCCCACCCAGGCTCACACCAGATGTTGTTGCCAAGCGGATACCCAGGTTACCCACGGGTTGGCCTTCGGAGGCTTTAGCTCAGGATCTCGTTCACAACCGCACAAACATCCCCGTTCCTCCTATCCGGCGCGTCCTCAATCTCAATCCATTTGTCAGTGTCATTGTCATGGACTACATTCCCGGGATCACATTGGCGGAAGCGTGGCCCACCATGGGGCTCTGGCAGAAAATCCGTACAGCTATCACCCTGCGAAGCTACGTCTGCCAGCTCAGGTCCATCGCACATCCCCGATCTCAAATTCCTGGACCTGTTCTCGAGGGTGAACAGCCTGGAGAATGTTTTGCATCACACATCTTCGGGCCCATCAGACCCACCAAGGGCCCATTCGCAACCTTGGAAGAGCTCATCCGGTTGTTCAACAATGCAATGGACCAAGCGGCGCTTGCCCGATTGTGCATGCACAAGGGGCCATTGCCGGATGATGGGACTCTCATATACTCACACGTTGACTTCACCATGCGAAATTTGATCGTCGGGGAGGATGGCCAACTTTGGCTAATTGATTTCGCTACCGCCGGCTTCTATCCGAGATGGTTCGAATACGTAAACATGGTCATGGACGCCAGAATGGAAATGGGAAAGGAATATGATGCGATCTGGTGGGCGATCCTTCCATTTGTCGGTGGTCCGTATTTTGGTATATATGACTGGATAGAAGCTATAGCACCGGACTTTTTGTAGCGAAAAATAAACGGCTCTTTCTTTCATTTACGTATACTGTTCGATATCGATCGTTCATTCAATGTGAAGTGAAGCTCCCGACGCGTAACAAGCCTTTCCGACAGGTCATATTGGCCCAATTTGTGAACCGTTGGCGGCCGGCTGGCGCTGAAGGTACTATAAACGGGAAGTTTCCATCATATTGCGGTGAATGAAGCTCTGACAATAGCATAACGCAACACCCCATGCAGCTACGGTAAATTGAACAGTATGTTTATTATAAATTTACAATGTCCTCGTCAAGCACCGTCGCAATGCCTGCGTTGCAAATGTCTTCATGCCATTGATACGCATCCTCCATCCAATCCTCCCTGATGATGCCATTATTTGCAAAGGTGTTGAGGGCTTCGAAACAGAACCTCCCACACGCTGCGTTGTTTACATTGATTGTCGTGGTATCGAGGCCGGCTTCGACGAGGAGCTCCAATAGGTCTCCAACACGCAGCGTAGGTTCGAGGACCTCAAACTCCATAATGCGCTCGACATGAGCGCCGGATGGGATGACATCCCGGGCGGTGGCACTGCCAGCAGTATGAGACCAAAACCTGCAACACGATGACGTACTCACGTGACATATGGCTGTATGGTCCCATTTGTGTGTTCGCAGTAAACATCCAGTTGGATGCGGAGGCCACCTCCACTGGACGGCGATATTAACATCAAATAGAAATGGATGATCTTGTACGTGTACATCGCGGTCATGAAAGGTTTAGCAAGTAATTGAATTGTTGAGAGTGGAAGTACCAGCCGGGCGGGAGTGAGCGACACCCGTTTGATGGCGCCAATGTTCTGGAGACAGCAGTGTGAGCAATGATATCGTCAGTTTGGGAGACAGCTGGTGACATACGAACGAAGCCATTAAACTGATGCTTTGCATGCATCTTCCAACCTGAACTTATACCACCAACGACGGGCAGGCACAAAATACCGGTGTCAACACGGCCCATTCAGGGTGCAGCGAGAGTTGCCTCCGAGTGAATGGAGACTGCCAGGAAGAACTGACAAAGAAACTATCACCCCCGTTGATGAAGCACTGAAAACATTGTTTTATATATAGCTTTCATGTGCGCGAACATATGTTCCTACAAGACTATGGAAATAGGTCGGACCAAGAAGTCTGATTAATGTAACCATACCTAGCTGCCTCCCCTTGAACCGATCTGGAGGATTTGGTTAATCGATGGACGACAGAAGGTTTCTGTCGTCCAGGCCCTGATCGGACATCTAATGAATCATGATTGCCCTGGTGTATTCACTGCGCCGTAGCTAGGTTCGGTTCGCAAGTTTTGGGTAAATTTGGCCGAGACGAACAGACAAAGGGAACAAACACTCTTCAAATCACTCACACCAAGGAATCGCCTGGATCGAAACAAGAGCAGAGTGTCAGGCCGAGAAGAAGGATAAGAATAAGCTCAGAAAGGCGATTTTGGGTCGAGACATCCCGGTGCCACACCATCATGCCACATGATCGGACTTCCTCATAGAGGAGCTGAATTGTCTCATTTGTGCAAACCAGCTGCCTATCTAGCCAGGCATCCTCATTGTCGGATATGTCACCGGATCCCACAATGAGCCGTAAGAGGGCCTCTTCTCGTCTCTTCCCATCCCCCAGAGCCTAAAACGAGTTGATAGGACACCAAAATAATGTGATCAGGGTGCGAAGACCTTCAAGTTCTCGCTCGAGCCTTTCAACCTCCCCTTGGGCACGTGCCAGGTCAGTTTAAGCTCTTGATTGGGCTGTTCGGCAGAGTGAGCCACCTGCGAGATTCAAGGGCGTGTGTCACGAAATAGGCAATGACCAGGCGCCATACAGATTCAGATTCACTTTGACAGGAGATTATAGAAGAAGATCACTGGCGCTACGGCTTCTCCAGAGGGTAGTTATGCTCGGTCATGTAGGAGGCATGGATGGAAACATTATCGTAGGGAGGGCTGACGAACGTCTGCACAACAGAGACCGAGACATCAGGGGAAACGATACGAGTTCCGCGAGTACATAATAAAGCCACTTGCCAGGCTAGGGAAGGCCCCAGAATAGACAGTGCTCGCAAGATATCAAGATTGTGATGGAGTTTGGAGTCCCTGGATATGTAGAGATGCTGATGGATGCAATTGGGCAAGCTGAGCATACTCTGAGAGCTCTCGAGCCTCTATAGATTCATCATGACCGGGACCGTCAAGAACTTCGTGCGGGATCTTGCAAGCGACTGGTAACTAATGTTAGTATACTCTCCCTCTTACCATCATGACCCTAGTCCAACATATTGCCCTTCCCTGCTGCGCTACCATCTTCGCTGGGAACCATTGCCGCCAGTTTATTTATGACCCAGATGCCACCGACGGTGTCGAGCTCATTTGAAACGGCGCCGTAGATCAGGAACCACCCCGAGGCAACCGTATCTAGCCAGTGTCTTGGTCCGTGGTTGAAGGAAATAAGGAGTTTGGACGTGATTTCGGTTGCAGGATAAGGTAAGTCCACCTGTTTCTCTCACCATATATCGTTGTCTTATTCCCCATAATGCTGTACTAGGTCAAATTATTACCATATATGCACGCCATCTCCATTTCGCCTCTCCTCCACATAGGTGCGTAGTTATAATTTCCCCTGGGCTGAGTGACTTATATGTGTTCAACTTCAGCTTCAGATCGCTACGTCTGACGTGTTTTTGTTGGCCGCACTCTTTTTTTTTCGCATGCGGTACGTTAAAGCTCTATCATATAGTACGGATATATGCTTAAAACCAGCCAGGTTCGCGGTTCAGTCTGCCGACAGCCGCATGCCCATGTATGGACAGGAGACGGGAGTGTGATAGGTTGCAGGCCTGTAGCTACCCGGTGTATTCAATTTGTAGAGCTAGCAAGCAAATAAATGTGTGTCTTATTGATTACTATCGATGATACGCACCGAAAATAGTCTGTGAGCATCAATGGGTATCCATAGGTAGCGGTCGCCAAACCGTGCAATGCCCCATTCTTAGCGAGCAACAGCCTTCCATTGATTGATTGACTGGTATCTCTCCAAACCCGCCCAAGCCCACAGACATTTAACTGGGCTTCATCGGTGATACAAAGTTATCTGCCAACTTTCTCTGTTATACTGCGGCCAGACGTCTCGCAGAGACAGCCATCCATCACATGCCAATGAAATCTACCTGTCGTGATCAATTATAACAATGCGCATCCACCGAAGCCTTGACATTGCTCAAAGACATTCAGCCATCAAACTTTAAATGTGAACATTCGGAACTGCCATCCTCGATGGCCCAAATTAGGTAGACAGAGGCATCGGCCTCGATGCTCTGCTTAGTCATCATAGTCTATTTTTAGTGCATCGAAGCGACAATTTGCATGCCTAGCAAGGATTGTATGGATATTGAAATGGCCAAGTACGCCCAATCCACTATTCAAACATTTTCACTCCACGAAACCGCACACAACCACGAATGACTATGCACCCACCAGAGCTCAAGACAAGAAATCGAACCTCAGAAATGCCCACATAATACCGATACCCTTACATACAGATCCGTTAAATTACTATTAGTGGTACAAAAGCGCAAAATGTACACATAGCCCTATAGGGCCTTAGATTACTTTAAACATGGACGCCATCATCGTCATCATCAATTTTGATGTTATAAAAATAGATTCCGCTGACTAAGCTAAGCATCGAGTCCGATGCCCGTTTCCACACACTTTTGGCCATCGGAGATGACAGTCCCAAAGGGGACACTACTGATGGCCGTCGTTATGGTGCAATAGGGTTTTATCCAGTAAACCGTTGTCATCTTTGCATTATTTATATTGTATTTTCTGGTATCTTTATGAGGAACCAACCTTTGGTTATATTTCACCGTTTTTTTATTTATTTATTTTACAAAAAACACATAAAAACTCCACATTTCGAACTGGCTATTAAGACGCCGTGGCGGTTCCTTACCTCTTGTTCCCTTCTCTCTTGCATCTGGTTTCATCATCTGCTATATTGTACCCACAGTACTAAACAATGATTTTATGCAAACTCCTGTAGTTACCATGTCATTAACAGTCTACATTACCTCACAATACTCAATGAAAAGCTCGAGTTGTGTAGCCAATGAGAGCTGAGTTCCCACATTCACTCGTTGTATAGTAGATTAGTGGTATAAGGTGCAAGATGTACACTTAGCCCCACAGGGCCTTAGATTACTTTAACCATCATCGATGTCGATGTTCTAGAAATAGAATATGCTGACTAAGCTAGTCATCGAGTCCGATGCCCGTTTCCAGGTACTTTTGGCCATCGGGGATGCCCCGATATGGGCAGTGAGCGCTTGTGGGCGCCTATTGTTCCCCGGACCGAATGCCGGTCGATTACGTGGATCTGATGAATACTCCTTATCGCAATGAGCGCACGTGGGGACGCTTATTGGATGGGACTCTGGTTGAATGCAGATATGATTGGAGTCGATAGGGATTCTTTACAAACAGTATACCTTACTATTCCTTTCTGACTGTGACAAAGGCTGATTACAGATGAAAATATCCCATCTTCAGAGATCTTCATACTACAGGTCCTTGTTACGGGTTATGTGAATATACGGCCGTAATAGTATAGTAACTACAGATTCGGGAGGGGGGAGGGTTGATGAATAGTAGAGCACGAAAGACAAGCGACACAGGTGAACAATGGAAAGCATTTTCACTCACCGAAAGACGCAGTAACCGAGGAGAGGAGCGGTGAAAGAGAAGCATGGTGACTCCGAGATAAGCTAGTAAAAAAAAGATACTAAGACCTTGCAAGTATTATTCCTGCTACGTTAGTAGTAGTAGGTCTTATAGAGGGATGATGGTTTCTGAGCTTCGACGAAAAGCCGAAGTCCGATGTCATGAAAATTCCTATTTACGGAAAAATCTCCCGGCCTAGTGCTGAAATACTTCCTTGAAGGTAAAATATGCGGTGTGGCGATGACTTGGCTTGTCACTGCTTACATATGACTGACCGTTACTATCGTGGAGTTGACCGGCCGAAGCTTCGTCTGCCTGGGATTCTGTGAGAAGGTGTGAGCTTATTTAATAAGTACTTCCAGTTTGATGTTTGATGATGATAAGTTCTTTGCACAAAGTGAGATTAGAATTATCATGATAGAAACTCTCTTCTGCAGAACTCAAGGATATTCACAATGGTAACACAAAGATAATATTATACTTTCAAGGGGAGTAAACATAGCAGGCTCTGTCCCTGATGTGGGCCTTGCAAGCATTATCTCAATAATGTTCATTGCATTATTTCTCAAAACCTTTGTTATTAAATCCACGTGCGGAGGCCGGACATCAAGACTTCCGTCCCTGCCTGGCCCGGCTCGGCATATATTTGGCACTTACATAAGTATCGGTTGGATTTATGAAAGTATTATTTCCGGTTATGGATTCGGGGTTGGAAAAAAGAGGTCAATTAAAAAAAAGGCACAGGAACATATCCGATCTGCAGTGTCTGGGGTTCTTATGGCATCACTCCATTTGAAATAGAGCGTACCAGTCCTGTATTCCATAGAACACGGTTCCTCGGTCTGAAATGATGACCTGGGGCATTCCATGCTTGGCATATACTTCGTCGCGGAGAATCTTTGCCCATCCTTCTGAGGATAATTCCGTGGAGCATGCGATGGGAATGATTTCCTTCGAGAAACGGTCGACGATTACGATGATGGCATCGTGACCATTGCTCTTGGGCAGTCCAGTGACCATGTCTACGGAGATATGAGTCCATGGGCGGGATGGTATTTTGTTGGGGTGGAGTGGTGCTGCCTTGGCCTGGTTGCTGCTCTTCGCTCGCTGGCAGGTTTCTCAGGCTCGTACGTAGGCCTCGATGTCTTTCTTCATCTTTGGCCACCAGAACTCTCGTAGTACGAGTTCTTTGGTTTTTTCGATGCCTGGATGTCCAGCAGTGATGTGGTCGTGCGATCGAGCGATGATTTCCCCATGGAGTGCATGATCTCGTGGGACATAGATCCTGCTGTCATACCAGATGAGCCCATCTGTCATTTTCATGCCTCGGTCGTGGTCAAGGGAGCCGGCAACAGCTCGATCCCAAAGACGATTGTTTTTTGTGGTGACTCGTACGTCTCGATGGGTTTCTTTGACAGTTGGCATGATCATTGCTCTGAAATGTTCCGGAGACAGGACTATTACTTGGTCGTTATCGTCCTGTCCCTGATCATGATCTGCGCGTCGAGAGAGGAGGTCAGCCTTTTTGTTCGCGGTGCCGGCTTTGTGATGAAGGGTGAAGTGGTATTCTGCTAACTCAGTGATCCATCAAGCTTGGCGTCGATTCACTTTCTGGGGCTTTCAGAAGTACTGGAGATTTTGATGGTCTGTCCAGATCTCAAAGTCCTGGTAAGCACCCATAAGGTAGTGCCTCCACTCTTCAAGAGCAAGCATAATTGCAAGGAGTTCCTTGTTGTAGATCTCATAGTTACGTTTGGTAACTGAGAGTGACTTCGACAGGAATGACACAGGTCTCCATTTGCCATCCTGTTCTTGAGAGAGGACCACGCCAATAGCTCCTTTGCTAGCGTCAGCTTCTACTCAGAATTTCCCTTTGTTTGTCAGTATCACGAGTATGACATCCTCTGCTAGTTGCTTCTTTAGCTGCTCAAAGGCCTCCTGCTGTGCCTCACCCCATTTCCATACATCGTTCCCCATTAGCTGAGTCATGGGCTTCACGATTTTGCTGTAGTTTTTGATGAAGTGCCGGTAGAAATTGGTGAATCCCAAGAAGGATTGGAGTTCCTTCTTTTTGGTAGGTATCGGCCAGTCAACAATGCCTTTGATTTTGACTGGATCCATGTGAATGCTCCCTTCGCTGATAATGATGCCCAGATACTCTGTTTCCAGGACTTCGAACTCGCATTTTTCGGCTTTAAGGAACAACTTGTGCTTCCTTAGAGTCGCCAAAACCTCCCTCGTGATGCAGCGGTGCTCTTCTTTAGTCTTGGACATGATAAGGATGTCGTCGAGGTAAATGGTCACTTTCCCTGATGCGATGAGGTTTTTGAAAATATCGTTCATCATCCATTGGAAGGTGACAGGCGAATTGGTAAGCCCGAAGAACATAACCGTCGGCTTGTACAAGCCACGATTCGTTCTGAAGGCTGCCTTCCACTTATCTCCCGTTTTGATCCAAACATTATTATATCCCCATCATATGTCGAGTTTGGAGAAGTATTTGGCGCCGTGCAGTTTATCCATGAGTTCGGAGATTAAGGGAAGAGGATAGCAATTTTTAATTGTCATCTCGTTGAGCTTCTGGTAGTCCTGGACGGGTCTTAGTTTGCCATCTTTCTTTTTAACAAAGAAGAAGGGAGACGCCATGGGTGATTTGGAAGGCCGTATTCGTCCGCTGGACAAGTTCTCGTCAAGAAACTTGTCTAGCTCCTCCTGCTCTGCTCGATTGAGGGGATAGACCTTGCAGTCGAGATTGGCGTTAGCGTTCAGAATGAGTTTGATAGCATGATCCCAGGGTTTAGGTTCTGGCAGTTCATCAAAGTTTTCTTTGTCGAATATATCTTTGAAGTCTCTGCACCACTCCGGGACCATTTCTTCAAACGTTTTGGCCTTTTTCTCCGCATTTGCCTTGGCTGCCAGGTCGTTAGCCACATGTCGCATTGCCCTGATACGAATAGCTTCTTCAAAGCTTATCGCTAGGATAGTATCGCCTTCCTCAAGTTCTTCGTCCCACTTGTCATACGGATCTGCGTCTGGTAGCGGGATCGGAGTATGATGACACTGACACTGGGCAAAGGTCATCTTCCCTGTTTGCCAATTGATTAGCGGGTTGTGCCTTACTAACCAATCGTGTCCTAGGAATATGTCGCGATCTTTCAGTTCGGTGATAGCTAGATCTATGCACTCGGCATGATCCCCAATGATGATGCGTACTTCGGCGAAGGCGGTGATCCATCCTGTGCTGTTTTTTGATCTGTCCGCATTGTAAACGGTGATGGGCGCGGCCGTCACATGGGTAGGGATGTTATGCTTCTCGATGAATGCTCGGTTGATGGCGCTACTAGTGCAGCCGCTATCAACCAACACTGAGGAGGGGATACGGGTGATGCTTTCTAGCGTTTCAATTTGGACATCGGTGGTTAGGGCCTTCTCGCTTCCGCTTACTCAGCAGATATAGCGTCTAGGCTCTCACAGTTCTTCCATCCATTCCAACGCATTGATGATTGTCACATTCCTCATTCCTTCGATCATTTCATCGACTACCTCCTCCACTCGTGCCTTATGAATCCAGTTTTTCAGAATCGCTTTGGCTTCTGATTCTGTTCTGGCTTCTTTAATCCCGCATAAGGTCCATTCGGCTCCGAACAGCTTGAGCCATTCGTGTGGGACCTTCTCAGTCTTCGCGCCGGAGCCTATTGGCTCAGCTACCGTCGACTGGGTTGCCTCAGGTGCTACAGAAGGAGTTCGGTTAGCTTCTTGACTTCGCCGGAAACTCGTATTATCCTCCTCATCGGGAATCTCCTCTAACTGTACCTGAGGCCCCCTTTTCACTGCCTGGGCACTAGCAGCTTCCTTCCGCTCGGCTGTCTTGGTCGGGGCCGTTGCGCATCCAACGGTTTTTGCCACATGTGCGCCTTCATTGGGATCGCCCGGTGGTGTGTTGGTTTCTAGTGGCAAGTTCATCCTGACCAAGGAGCTGTCGCTAGCGACCACGGGCTGCACTTGGACCGTAGCAGAATGCGGAACAGCCTCACCCTCCTCCTTGGGACTATGCAAATCGTTCTGCTCACCTGTCCCGGGGCCTCTGCCAACCTGGTCCCAGCTTTCATCTTGTCGCTGGGTCGTGCTCCTGGGGCCCTCTTGTCGGGTTCGCCCGCTGCGCACGGTGTTCAAGTTGTCGTTATTCCTTGCGGTGTTCCTCAATTGCGAGGCCGCCTCAGGGGAAACCGGTTCCTCTGCTTCAGGGGGGGCGTGTCCCTCCAATGGAGGCGCTTATTCCCCTGCCCCATCCAGTCGTCGTGAAGACACTGTTATGACAGGTAGCACTATGGTGGGTGCCTTTTCGTTTGCTTGTAATGAGTTACTCGCCGAACGCTTAGTCGGTGATGTTGCCCCGACGTCCTGTTTCGATTCTTCCTTAGTTTCTGTCTCGGTAGTGAAGTCGCAAAATGGTATATTTGAATGCTCGTTTGGAACTACAGAAGTACAGTGAGCCTGACTAGCGGGCGATGGATGCGTACCGGATGAAACTAAGTCCTTGGCTGAGGCAGTCGAATCGTTTACTGCTCGGCCCCGTCTTTTACCTCCTCAATCTTTGAGTCCGTCTTCTCCTTCGTTGCTACATGGTCCCAATAATATTCGACCCGTCGTAGATGTTCCTCCTTCATTTTTGCGCGTTTGGGGCAATCCCGCTTGAAGTGTCCAAGTTCTCCGCATCCAAAGCACTTCACTTTTGCGCTAACCCTGCCGAGGTCCATGGGCTGTCCCGACCCCCCGTACGTAGTGCCAGTTCCGGTTTTCCTTTCCGGGGCGTTGGCTGGCTGCGTGTAATTTCCTTTCAAAGGTGTGGTTGTCTTCGCCTGTTGTTTCCAATCCGCTAGTTTGACTCCTCTGCTAGACTCTGCCTTTTTCGTTCTCCAGTTATGATCGATCCGAAGGATGCGACGCTTCCACTCGGGGTAGTTACGTGGGGGGTCAGCATCCGATGCGTAGATGATGTCCTTGGTGGAAGAGCAGCACACTTTCTTTACTTGTGCCACCATCATCTGGTCGATGCTGATGATTCCGGCTTCGAACGCCAGTGAGTCGAACTGCTGGAAGAACAAGTCGCCATCAGGGAAGCTGCTTTGTCACAAACATTCCCACTGTGCGAACTTGATCTCCGCGTTGGCATCCTTCCAGAATCGTCACCTGACCTCCTCCATGAAGTTCTCATATGCTGGGTACAGCTGATCTCCATTGACGTTCCTCCCCAGTTCTCTTGCACATAATTCCCACCAGACCTGAGCATCTTTGCCGAATCGTGATGTGCAGAAGATGACCTTATGCGGGTGGTATCGGAAGAATTGGTTGAATATGGAGAAGTACATGTCGCACTGAGAGAAGAATCGGGCGATATCGTTGGAGTCGCCGTTGAAGTTCTCGGGGACTTTGACCATCTCAGGTTTTAGTGATGCCCAGGGTCCTTGAGTGTCATTAGTGAGTACCCAGGGTGCGGGTGGTTCTGGTGGTCCCGGCGGCGGGGGATATCATGGTGGCGCCCACCTCCTTGCTGCTGGTGGTGCCGTCGGCTGTATGGGGCCAGGAATCGGCTGCTGTGGCGGGTCTGATGGCCCGGCGTCGTTATTTGCAGCAGCGAAGAGCCTAGGCGGTGCTTGCGTGCCTGGCGGTCCGTATCCCCGGGGGTAAACGTAGCTCAGTGCCAAATATGTGTGGATAGGTATTTCGGCCCGTCGAGGTGGTACCGGCGGCTCATCCGGCATGGGTTCTGGGGTGTCGGCTTCTGGAAAACTGTACTCAGGTCATTGATAGCGAGCGGGGACCTGAATGGGTTGATCTGGGTGGATCATATTGTAAGCCTGATGGGCAAAGTGCCTGGCTTCTTCCTTTAGGATATAACTATATCCAAAATGCACGTGATCAATTCCTGCTGGGGTTCTGGCCCAGTCCTGATCCGCCAATAACTCTTCTTGGAAATGATTAAATAAATTGAGTAACGGGGCACGAAGGAGTATCTCGGGAGTGCGGCTCAATTTACCCATCGCTAGGAGGTAAAGAGCTCGGGGCATGGTGATCGGGGTGACCGGGCAGAAGCTCGGCGTGTAGCTCTGCACTTGGGATGTAGGATGCTGCAGGGCTTCCCCATGGATTACTGTTGTAGTGCTCTGCGTCGGGGAGTACCTCTGTGCTTGCATCACTGGCCTCGTCTTCTCTGATGAGACCGTTGGCAATGTCGATCGCTCTGAGCGCCTCAATCCGGTCTCCCTCTGCCTGCCTTCTGACCCTGTTGAGCTGGTTAAGACCGGTGATGGGGTCGTAACCCTCCTGCTCTTCTGGTCTGTATACTGGTCTGGGCATGTCGGATCGCGCCCATGCGTCGTCTCTCCTGATCCTGTCTGCTGTGTTGAGACCGGTAGCGGGGTCGTAACCAATGCTCTCCTCGCGTCTGTACCTTCTTCGAGGTGGGCGAGGCGGGGTTCGGAGTCTTGCCTGGTTCGAGCTCTCTGGTCGCTGCTCGAACTCCGGCGTGGACTCTCTGGGCGAGATTGGAGGGGTGGGAGGTTTCTCGGAGATTTGTATGGGCTGTTCCTTGTCGTGAGTGGAAGGACACTCCGGCTCTGGAGTCCTTCGTCGATAGGGATTTCCTCGCCTGGGGTAAAAGGCTGTGGAAGGAAGGTTGATGTTGTCCCATAGGACGGCAAGGTCGAACGTGGCATCGGTTGGTGAATTCCCAGGACGGTCAATGGTAGGTCGCTTTGAAACTGGTGTCCCTCCATCACCTCCTTCACCCAGTCCGAGTCGAACGAGGTATCTTGCCAGATCTGCTGTGTCAGAGGTGGGAACTGGTCGTCTGGGATGGGGGGTATGGCCGGCGGTGCCCATTGGAGAATCCTGTGCAATAGAGTGCCTTGCTCTGGCAACGTCTCCATCACTTCATTCCTGAACACCGACTTCCACTTCCCCATGAACGTCTTCTTCTGCGGTTCGCCTGTCGACGACGCGAGGGTACTCGTCGATCGTCTCAGCTCTTCGCCTTGGTATGGGTGGGTAGAAGTGGATCGGTGGTGGCTGCTGTGGGAAGACATGGTTTATGGCGGGTTGGGGGTAGTGTACATGGTTACGATGAGGGCGAGGGTATAGTCCATACTCATGCAATACTGCTAGCACTACTGCTGCTGCAAAGACGGTGGTTCCGACACCGAAGAAGACTGCAATTAAGATTGCCTCGAGTGTCATCAACATAAGGGCTCTGGTTTAAGGAACCAGGGGAAGCTTTGAGCTAATTGTTAGACCCAAACTCCAATCAAAGATAAACAACGGCTGTCTCGCGTTCGGGCAGTCACCGTTGAGTTCCTTAAGTGATTAAGAGTAAAGGCTAAGTCCTTAGTCCTTAGTGATAGATTAAGCGATAGGTTCGGTATAGATTAAACATTAGCTCGAAGCTAGGGTATAACTAGCGAGAGCCTTGCTACTTAAATACTAAGGTGAGGGTCTAAGTATAAACCGTTCGTGAGAGATAGAAGCTCGAGCACGCCATGTTGAAGCGATAGTGCGCCATTGGTGAAAGGGCTACTATGCCATGTAGTGCGTAGTGTCGAAGCAACTACTCAGTTGTCTGCACGATAAGCGGCCCGGTCGGTCCAGTGACCTGGGTTATGTAAGTAAAAGAATAAAAGTGGTTAAATTGTAACAAGCAGCTACACACTGTAGATTGAATTTTATACTGTAGTTACCTATTTTGGAATCGAGTGCAGTGCTTAGTGGAAGCCGAGCGGAAGCTGAGCTGAGTGGACAAATTTATGCACAGCTTGGCACAGCTAAAAGCTATATAAGAGAATAAACTGAGAAAAGCTGACCGGAGCTGAGCTGAGCTGAGCGACAGCAACACTATCTACTACCACCTACAAGGAACCTCACCATTGGCATTTGCCCATACCCATGCATATCTCACCACCCATTGACAGGATTTGACACGAGAAAATTGAAGACCACAAGACAAATACCATCTAGGACCACAAACCCGATAGCAGGCTAAGCAGTTTCCGATGGCAATGGTGATGCACCAGGAGTGGGTGGTTTGTCTGGGAATGGAGAGAGTATGAGAGCAGTGCTGTAATGTGGGCGATAAATGGAAGGCTGGTGCGGTGAGGCAAGGTAAGGCAGGAGGGCACACACAGAATGGTAGGGCAAGGATTAGGATGCCAATGGCTAACAACGGTGATGCCTATTCAAATGTTCAGGTTTTGACATGGACAAAATGGACACGACTGATGATGATATTGCTACCACTAGCTATTCTACATACTAGCTGTTTGCGTCCTAAGGTTCTGTGCCTCTTACCTAGTTCATGTGATTTACATTGTCAGAATAAAAAAATTCAGCCCTGCAGGGGTAACAATGTTTTCTGGTTTTTTTTCTGATTTTTTATCATTAAAAAAACATATCAAAGGAATAAGAAGCAACTTTCACTGTGTCCTGAATGAAATCAGACATGGTGGTGAATTGTGATGCAGAATGTCCATCAAAGGACACCAGGGATCTTTTTTGAAACATGAGAAGCTCACTTCAGGAGATTAAAACCCATCAATGGCATCACCACATCCCAACTTGGCAACACAGCGCACCCTATTTTCAGGGTCTGCCCTCATCGTCATCTTGCTTGGTGTGAGCCATGGTTGTGCACAACGAGCATGCCTCCTAGTCCTTTGCACTAACCTATTAGTCATCCAGGTTGGGCAGTTGAGCCATTATCTGGCTGAAATGTCCCTGCCAAATCCCACTGTAGGTGTAGGTCTTTAATCAATTAGACCTGACTACACTTACAAGGGTTTAATACATTATGGCTGTATTGACATTGCAGTTACTAATAGATTAAGTTACAATTAATGGGTGAACATGTGGTCCTTGCGGTGAGTAGGAGGATCACATCAGAGATCCCATGAACATACAAGAAAGGTCCGGATCATGCTCAGATCATGTGCAGTTCAGAACAATGGGAGGTCAAAAGTCTGGGGTACCTAGGCCTATGGAAAGTCTAACAGTCATGCTATATATCTACCTTATATGGCTGCGTCAGTGCCTGAGTACCCCTGGGATGCCTGAGGGTTTGAAATGAGGAACGATGGCATATATCTGATAGTAATTAATATTGTGATGCAGGATGTACTTATTTTCTCTTGACAGAGATGAATTTTTGACATTAAATATTCATATAAATATTAAAATATAGATAGATACAAAAATTAATCTATATATGCGGGATTGTGAGTGGGAGGTGTGCTAGTGGGCATAGGCATGCACAGAAGCCTCCACTGGGTCACTCCTTGTCTGAATGAGTAAACAGTACTAAAATCAGGGCTGTGCAACCATGCAGGACCCAAAAATGGGGGGTATGGGAGTGGGGATGCTGTCGACAGTGGCGAGGATTGTTGGCAGCATTGGGCAGGCTTCTGGATGGTAGCTACATGCTATCCTCGGTTGGATATAGCCCAGGCCACTGATTGGTGGTAGTGGTATGGGCGAGGGATGAGCTAGGAGGGCGAGGTAGGGATCAATGGGGCCATAGACCATCACAGGGAGCTTGGGAGGGAATGCAGCAGGCACCATCAGATTCCCCAGTATTGAAAATGGGGGTGGGGATTCAATGGTGGTCATACGGTCAATGTAGGGTGCAGGATGCAGTGGGGATGGGGATCAAGTGTTGTCATCATCATTGTCAGTGATGACAACGTCGGGGAGAAAAACAGGCCAGATAGACATAATCCCCCCATGTTGACAATGGGTAATGCACGAAGGGAGGGGGTCCTTTTGGCTTGGGGCAGGCAGTAGGGATTGATGTTGGTATCGGGCGGAGTGACAGCGGCAGGGGCATCTGTGGTTGTATAGCTGTCATCTCAGTGTCATTTGATGCATCCATGGGAGGGTAATCAATGCCAAAATGGGTGTTTCTGTCACTGTGGCCATTGGACGTCAGTGGCCTGACCTTTATCCCACCCTCCCACTCATACCCTTCCTCCTCGCTACACATCCCAACCACATTCTGTCTGTCTTGCAGCCCTGCCCTACCCTCCAATGTACTCCTCCATTGTCCTTTGACCATCCAGGCCATTCCTGTCATTGCCATCATCGTATGTTGGGATACTGGCTGGCAAAGTGTGATACTTGTCATCTCCCTAGTCGATGGCAGTTGTGAGGGGTCCGTTTGAATGCCATAGATGGTGCTGCCTCATGTGAGGGCTTACGCATGTGTGGGGTATAATATGGTCACTATCCAGGGCTCTTGGGCCCACTGGATGTGGCAAAAAGATCTAAAATCAAAGTATAAGTATTATAAAGAAATAAAACATACCTCTAGCCCATGAAGATGGGCAATGTAGACGAGCAAGAGGCAAGATAACTCCATGGTGGTGGAGGAAAAAGACGAAAAAAAGTGCTGCACAGCCACTCAATCACTGTGCAGATGTATGGTCCAGGGTGATTGAGCGAGCAGAATGCACCCTCGGAATGCCTCTGCTGCTTGATGTATGCCCTCCAAGGTTCCAGAATTCATCGGGATATCTCATTACAGGTATTTATAATATTTGTATGTAATTTTCAGCATATCCGAGGCTTGGTGTCCTATGATATTCTCTATTTTACCATCATTACCCTGCACTTTGGGTCTTTCTGAATAATATATCACTATTACATCTCTTGCCATTGTCCCAACCAATATTTAAATGATCCGATATCCTACTATACATCCTATAATATTGCATCCATGTCTCCAATCCACACCAATCTACCAATATATGTCTCAACACCATGCTCAATGCATAAGTGAATGTGAAGCATTCTGAATGTTTCTAAACTCGTTTGTACTGTTGGATATGTCAATGATATCATTTCTTCAGGGCAGCAGTATATTTTGATTTAGACTACTATATATAAGTGCTAGATATCATTTTTAGGATGCTTCACTGTGATTTGGTGGTGCAGAGTGGTATCTACCCTTACAAGACTGGGTTTTATTGCTTTTGCTGTGGAAATTCATATGTTTGATTTATTGGATGGTAATTCTGCCCTTATAGCAACCAGTTTCAATATGTTATAATATGATAAGTGTTCCATGCAAATCTTACTGCCCAGAAATGTGTCAAGAATGAGAAACCGGCAAAATATTGGGGAGAGCAGTTGACTTGTGACATACTAGGGTGGGTCACATCACAAGGCCGTGACTGTGAGTCCAAGCTCGGACTCACGCTAACGCCTTATATAAGTGTGACACAGTAACAACCTTGCTGAATTTGGTGAATTTGACAAAATATCACATGAGTAACATCTCACAGGTATTCCTGCTGATGGCAGAGCTCCAAAATGTTACATTTGGGATCTAAAAGTGCCCATACATAGGCTCTTGAAAACCAAATCTTGCTTCTGTCAAATGGTTTCATGATGAATTGAATTAAATAGTACAATACTACTATAGTTGGGATGCAATATGGTATGTTGGATGTTCACAACTTGACCTCTACAATGGTATGCTTTTCCCCATTACTAAGAGTGTGAAAGTAGTGAACAATGTCCATTGAGAAGCCTCACAGTGTCCTGTCTCCCCTCATTTTTCAAGGTTCTAGATTTGATAGGGCGACACAGACCATTCTGTTCATAACAGTCATTGGTGGTGATATCTTGAGGGTTGTATATGCTCTCACCTGGCCGTATTGATCATTATGTGCGAGAACATGTCAAAAGGGAGGTTAGGCATGGCCGGAACTACAGATTCATGATTGGCTGGTGCATGTGTATGACCTATGTACAAACTTGGACATAGCCACTCCCCTGTTTCTGTTATTGATGTTTATGGATTAAGTTCCCCTAACCAAATGACCCCCATATGGTTGTTTAATTTGCTTCCTTACATTGTTCCTGTAGCATTGCGCTCCCCTGGGTCCAATTACTATATAAGGGATGATTAACTGTCAGAATGATGTAGGTACATAGTGCGACCGTTAGACATTCCATATAGGCCAGATTATCCTGATCGGTGCTGATTGCTCAGACCTTGCGAGGTGGAGGAGATTATGGTTGGTGAGGCTGATCTGTACCCGATCTCAAGGCTGAGGTTTTGGTGATGAATATGAGTTGATCTTGAGCTTGACCGTCCTACAAACAACACCAAAGGCAGCATGTTTGACCGCAATAGTCATGATACAATTGTTGTCACTAAGAGCTTGGGCAGCTGGAAGATAGGTCTGATGTGCTTGGACGTGAGTTGTGGGTCAAGAAGGACGAGTCAGTGCTTGGGTCATTTGAAGGTATTTGGTAGAAGGGATGGTGATGGTTGAGAGAGAAAAACACACCAAATAAGGTGGGAGAAAATGCACATTCCTTTGTTCTGGAGTCAGTTCCAATAGTCAGATCTCGAAATGGTGGCAGGTGAACAGACATTGTTAGAACGAGAAACCGACTTTTCTGAGAGTCTTCATTTCCATCTGGATATTCAGACATGAAGGAGCATAAGAATATAACTTGAAGCTCTACCTTTTGTGTGTTCATCACGGACTGGGATATGATGTTGAGGTTTCTACTCGGGGCTGGTGTGGATACATGCGCAGGATGAGCTCGCTTTTAATTGAGTTCCGAGCAGCTATGATTCAGCCTTGGCAACTAAAAACAAGAGATGGGTCTTCAGCAACGTCCTCACAGTACAGGTATTTGTCCTGAGCAAAATCAATGGATAATACGATGCCATATGCATGTCCAGGTATTCTCAAATTGATACCGAGGGACAGGTGACTCTCTGGAACTACAGGTAAACAGTCCTTGAGCATTGAAAGTACTTGTAAATGATTGAGCATTCTGACAAGAGTCAGGATACTGAGCCAAGGAAAGTAACCTGATGCATACCGTTGCTGTTCAGAGTTTCGTCCCTTTCCACTGTCGAACTGAACTGGGAATTGAATGTGATAACGAAGTGTTCACACCGAGGATGGACGGGCTACACCCAAAAAGAACTACCTGCGTCAATAGAACACTTTTGTAGCTCTGTGTGAAAGACCTCCAGTGATTGTTCCAGGTCCTCCGCTGGCATGGGTTATAGCAGAGACACTCGGCATCTCCATGAAGCTTGTCATCGCAAACCAGGGACTCCTAGTTCAGATTTACTTTATTTAGACGTTGGGGACAAGCCTCAAAGTCGATACGGTGAGAAGAGCTCACGCATAGATGAAGGAGCGCTACATTAATAAACGATGAGAATGGTGAACGTCCGTCGTCAAGTATATTCGTCGGAGCAGCTGCGGGCCATCTGTGGGTTGATATTTTACATTTCATGCTTGGACGAGAAGTCATCGAAAAGCCTGCATAATTGTGAGAAAAATGAATGCCGGAAAGCGGAAGAAAGCACATACGCAGTCAGACCTTGGCTACACAGTATCGTGGTAGGAAAATCGCAAAATGTTTCCGGGCGAGAATGCGGCTCCCGTTTTACACAGATATCTAACGTCTTGATGGTCACCGGTGCCTCGCACTCGACTGACAGGGCTTGGACATCTGTATAGTGAGATTCATACACTGTGACTCATGTTACACTGCACCGAAAACGGGGAGACGGGGTAAGGGCAAGAAGCAATTAGAGTCACAAACAGGAAAATAGAGTCGTTGCTCAAATGGTCATCAGAATTGATCGTATCGCAAGCATGCCTTTCAGTGACAGTATGACCGACAGGACTACTCGACATCGAATTAGAGATCCTTCGGCGTCATTCATCTCAATTCGCTCACAGACTTAAGGAACTTTTGGATTACAAAAGAGAAATACAATTGAAACTATTGCGGAGCAAGTCAGAAATGCTTGAATCAAAGGAAAGGATATCGACGCACAGTGCTATACAGATAGTAGAGTTGGCATCTTGAATTATTCCCTTGGCGTGCATTATTCTGAATATGAGATGTGAGACAAACGATTGCATGAGCGGAAGAGAGAACCGACCCGAAAAGAGAGTATTTGCCTCATAAAATTGTTTGGGAAGAACGGAGGGTGGTGAGGTGTGTCTACGCGACGTCCGTGGGACTCTGCGTGGTCACATAAAATTGAAATACTAGCCGGTCCAGCCTATGTTGTTCATCGACTCAGAGGAGAGGACTTCGAGATAGGCCAGCACTAACCATCCTCAACACTGACTTCCGACGTCTCCAAGGTGAATAGGGTCAATCATACAAGCCTGGCCAAGACGCCGAGCGGAAACAATGACTATAATGAAAGAGTCACATCAATGGATAGTGGCCGAGGTCAAGAGATTTTCCTGAAGTAATCGAATCATCCCATCTGGTAGACCTTATTTTGTCCCTCTGTGACCGTTCTAATACGAAGCGTTCCGAGGAAGTCCATGATAGACATTCAATCGAAGAAATGCACTGTTGCGTAGTCAGGGCAGCGGAATTGAATATTGAATATTGACGAGTGAAGCAGGGGCAAATGGGAGCGTGACGGCACGGAACCAGGTCGGACCCTCAATCACGGCAGCAATACCTGGGGTGCACGGGCCTGCGACGCGAAACTTTAACTGCTTCAATTGCATCTCGCATGCATTAGGCAGTCTTCCGGCACATGAATTGTCATCAAACTCTCTAAGCACAGAGTAAGTAATTCGTCCGGTCCTTCAATGTTCCTTCGAGCTCACCATCTCGCTCCCCAGCCTGGCCCAGATGTACTAATTTGGAGTTAAAACTCATTCATGCGCTTTTCTTACGTGAATCAAAGCCAAATCGAAGTGAATCAATCTGCCGACTGGTACCCATTTACTACTGACTTATGAATACTGATCACCAATGATGTGCCCTTAGACTTTTCCTTCTGCATTGAGCTCAATATACCCAGGAAAATATCATCGCTCGTTGTTCAGTAAAACCTAGACGAGTTCAGCTCGAGCTCTCGGACTAGGCAGGGCACTCTAACTCGTAAGGTGCATAATCTATATTGATTGTTCGGCTGTCCCTTAGTACGGTCTCTAACGATCAATATTCAATAAGTAACATTAATCTACCCTGGAAACCATCTCCTCATAACAAATCGTCCTCTGGCCCAAAGGTTTGTCACCCGTCGCAGGCGCATCTGCAATGCAAACAGTTCGAGACATGATAGGAGGGTATGTTAGTCAACACCCGGCGGCGAAGGACAGTTACAGCCTATTCGAGGGTTAGCTCTGAGTGTACTGCGGTGGTTACCAGAAGGACAAACAGCAATCGAGGAGTGACTTTTCAGCCTCACAGCGTTCCATCAAGAACTACCGCTAGATTTCTGATAATGTAGTAGGCAGAGATCGAACAGGTAGGCACATCCATTTTTCTATTCACTTGTGCTTATTAGTATTCGCTCAAAGATTACATTTGATTTTCAGGGAGATCGAGCTTACGGAGATACAGACTAGAGATTAGGATGTACAGGTGGAATACGGAGAATGAGGAGACTTTTGACCTTTGACAAAAGGACTTGTTTACGAGCTTGCTGGCACCACATAAGCCGTCCCCTCTACGATTGATCCTCTTCTGATTTCCTTTCATAGGGACAGTCCTATATCGAGCCAAAGTTCCGAGGGCCGAACTCGAACTATCAAACTCGCCTTTAAATCCCCTTCCACCGGTAAATCTCCAATTTCGCATGAACGGCAGCTTCACGCCAACTTTCAGGCGCATATAGTCACATTAAGAGGTGATTCCGCGTCTATTACAAGCCTCGCCGTTCCTGGTAAACTCAAGGTCAATACATATTTAGCGCTCACACAGGTAAGCTTTGTTCTCTGTACTATGCCGTGGAGCTGATAATTGTATACCAGGCTCGACCCTTATTAGAATGTTGAAGTCCAGGTAGGGACGAACGGCGAGGACCTTGGCCTGTAAATCCCATCCTTTTGCGATGGATTCTATGCTGGCCATCAGACTTTACCCTCCTTACTGGACTTGTAGAGCTCAAACCTCAGCGACCATCGCGTGAGGACACTTGAAATACTGGATAGACTATCTGCGAGCGACCTACAATTAATCTATTGCGAATATACCCACCTGACATCCGATAGCTGAAGGGACAACTGTACTTAGTCGTAGTATCCAGTACGTGACACCGGTGATTTTCTCAAGGTATTACTTTCGTGCCGTTCTGAAATTCCAAAGTGCTGGCGATCTTCCGGTCTTCCCCATGAATATTTCGCTAAAACAGATAAGAGACGGTTAATCAGTCAGACGGAGCCTTGGAGGACAGAGGAAGCCACAGATCCGAAGGCGATGGTAATTGCTGGGATCCCGGCCCGCGGCCCGTCTCCCGAATTGGTTGCTGCCATTCGTTGATTACCGAAGCTCCGGTCATTTTCATCCTGATCTACCATCATCATCTCGCCATGAGCCTAGTAAACTGTCGCGCTAACCAGCCGATTAAGGTGAGCTTTATCTCTTTGACTCTTACTCGTTTTGTGACTTGGCGCACAGATAAGACAATGTCATCCCGCGCACAGGGCTTAACCGGTAACCGGTAACCTCTTGAACACCGACTACACTTCAGAATCAACGCATTCACGACGTACCGAGTGGCGATCCTCAAGAGAAATTCTTAGAGGACCATCATTATAAGACGACCGAAGTTTGGCGCGTGTCATGTGTCGACAATCCATCGATGCATGGACTCGTCTAAGATGGCCTTCTGCAGACTGCTAAGCCAGCTTGGGCTCGATAGCTATCGAGATGGCCCACTGGATTACGCGTATCTTGATCGTAGGAGGGCGAGGCGATGTGATATGGGAAATATTCTCTGTGGTGTTGATATACCATCTCCCTGTGGGTACTCTGGTCCGCCAACATGTGGGGCCTTGACTTACAATGTATAAAATAGGCAACCTGCATGCAGGTACGACAACAGAACTCGTACGGAGTCTTGGATCTGCTCAGCTTGGGAGCCATCGCGCGCACAGTGCGCGATCTTCTTGTATTTCGTTATTTCTGCTCACCTTTGTCTTTAGGTGTCGGGGTCGTCATTAAAATTACCCATGTTACTGAAATTATGCACCTTGAAACATTTTCGCCGAAGACATAAGAGGCAAGAGCGGTAACCAAGCGAGGCTTTTGAGGGGAAAGGATCCTTCCGTGGCCAAACTACCAGGCGTATCGTGTGTACCATTCAGTTTCCTCTCGGCCTTTGTTGAACTGATTAGTCTCTGTAGTATGTTGTCATATTTAAGTGTTCGATTCCCTCAGTGTTTCGACGTCTTCATTTCACATGGACAGATGAACGCCGCTGGAAGCTGCGGGATTGTTGTTAGGCTACCTCAGGCAGGCTCGTACGTTGCGCTGGACATTTCTATCGCCTAGGCAGAACCAATCTCGACTGCGCAGGGAACATTGGCCCCAATAAGACAATTACCTAAATGCTGGCCTCCATGCGTGCCAACACGGTTGTCGTGTATTTGAAACCCCGCCCATCTTCAATACGTTCCAAAGGCACTAACAAAAATTGCTGGTGCAGAACGGCACATTTCGACTGTAGACTTCAGCTTCCACCTTCTTTTGGAGTAATGGCTAGATACGGAGTCAGAGCATTCGGATGGGTAGGTTTACCGTTTTATCTATTTCAGTGATACTTACCGTCATTGAAGGAAGCAGTGCTCCATGTTCGTGAACCAGCCGAAGACAACATGGATCGGTCAATGATTTTGTTACGCATAGGGTCCTCTATCACATTGACAAGACGGAGCGTCTACATCTGGAGATCGAGGTGTACAGGTAGAATACAGAGCGAGAGTTTTGACTTTGGGTAGAAGGTCGGAAGGTACTCCGTTCACGAGCTTAACTACGTACGTAAGTTGTCTTCCTCTACGTTGGTCCTGTTCTGATGGCCTTTCTATAGGCACATGTAGTCGCGTTCAGGCGTGGTTTTGTGTCTATTAGGAGCTACGTTGTCGCAACGCTCTAAGGGCCCTGCTTCATAAACTCGGAAAGCTATGTCCATACACATCTAGCCCGTGCCCAGGTACGCTGTGCTTCCTGTACTATTCCGTGGAAGTAACATCTTAATACCAGGCCCGACCCCTGGTAGAACGTTTGCCGATTACTTCAATCTTGCCATGGGTTGCTGGACTGATTTTATGGGCTCTCCGCCGTTTCGCAGACATATGTCATGAGATGTACCTGGTGAGCTGCGTTTTGCTTCTATTTCTTTCCAACAGTTGCTTTTGATACGAGTACACCTTGGAATAAACGCCGGCACTCGCTTCTTCACTGGTTCTTTTGTCATTGTACGGAATAAGACTGATCCCGACGGTCGTAGGACGTAATCCTGAAAGGAGACCTCGCCAGTACCTCGTCGCAGGATCAGATAATAACACGCTGGTCCTTCGTGCTGCGCTATACCTGACATTGACGGTGTCTTTCAGCCCAAGAATGTGCTGTAACGAGAACAGTACTTAATTGCAGTTAGAGACACTAATAGCTATGAGTGAGTAGCGAATAAGCGTGCTTTTTTACCCTCCATTTCTTATCATTTTTTGGACAGAATATTATTGCGGCATCACTTTCTATGTGCCCTATTCTCTCACACAGGATGATCAGCGCTAATGTGGCTGAGGGCTATACTAGTGAGAGCTTCGACCATTCCAAGCCAACTCTTACCGTGACAGTTCCTCGACATTACAATCGATGGTAAGCTCGTTGGCATCCTTTGTTCTTCTGTTCTTATCTCTCTTTCAGGCTGTATCATCATGCGAGTGGCATCACTGATGGTGTACGATAACAAGAGGGTAGACGGCAATCACCTTCCTTCCTTTTACTTTGGCCAAGGAAGAGTTTTCGCAGACTATACTAATGTACGGAAGTGAGTCGTTCCTTCGGTACCTCCATCAAACCTCCTTTGTGTAGTCGGGCTCTAGTTCTGTTATACCGGGTTGTCTTATGTTTCAGGGACCATTTGAGGTGTGTACGCTATGACCTCTTACACACGCCTTGCTAACAAATTCGTTGTTTAACCCGTTTGATGACCCAAGTACATGATAAATGGTGAGCCTCTTTGTAAAGATATTTAATCTCATGCTGTAGAAGATAAATCCAGGTGTTTTTCTATCTGAGTGAGTTGGGCACGGTTCACCACCGGAATTTGGATGCTGCCGTGCTGATAAAGCTGTCGCCTGTGAGAATGACAGATATAAGCGCTGGATAATGAAGTGGATATCAGATACATGGTTTGTCCCCTGCGAAACTACTATAACTTGTGGGTCCTCATAGAAATCCAAGCGTCTACTTTTCATATGAGGGCGGCTCATTCAGATGTATATCCCCGGCAGCATTATTTAAATGATAGCTCCCAATGGCGCTTATTTGGACGCCTATTGATATCCGTCAAGAGCGTGCTGATGGCAACATACTTTGATGGACCAAGCGCCAGTCCACATGCTTTACTTCTGACCACGAGGACGACACGAATCTGCAGGACGGAAATGTCTCAGAAGTGAGTACCGCACTATGTCGACGATGAATCATGGTGCGTGTTGTGGCCTTTCTTTCGAGGATTTGTACATTCATTCCTCCATGACTAGAGGAAATGCCCGTCGAACGTTGGAAGCGATTTAGGCGACGGTGGGGTTTGAAGACAGAGGATGTATCCGAATGGTGGTGGGATCAGAAAATGTCTGTATCCGAATCGTTCGCGCAATCACGAGTGTCTTTGTGGTATGATAAAGGTAATATTTCTGTCTGTGATAATGCGCTACAGCTAAATAAAGTAGTGAGAAAAAGTCCACCAATATATCACAAACGTCCCAACCTTCCTGAGATTACGCTTTCCGCCCTCGCAGAGACTGGTCACGCAGAACCGACCATTCGAGTGTTGAAACAACGATCCTACACTGGTAATCAACCAGTGATATCATCGGCTCTCGCTGACACTCCCTGCGCTAACCTCGGTATCGACGGAGTTTGGAAAAAGCTCAATACGACACTCGGCACGTCGTATACTCTGGGATCCAGAATCCTTCGTCCCTTAGGGAGACCGACACTACACTCCATTCTCAAACCATACGTTGCACGAAATGACGACTTTGGGACTGTCTACGCTCATTTACGGCACTATTGGTATGACTATGACGTCGCCGCCATCAAACGTGGATTACACACCCGGGAAGTGCCAGACAGAGAGATGCGTAGGGAGGTGCTCGTCCATGACAGGATCACCAAGTGGGAAGTGCCCCCTCGGCGTGTGTGGGATCTGTGCGCTAATCGGGTGGTGCCACACTGGATTGCGAACACATACCCGTGGGGGATATCACATGCGTGGGTTGACGAGAAGGCCCGCGTGGATACGATGACACCTATCAACGGATATGAGTGGCCGGTGCCCATGCCGAAGGACGCCAATCTTGATCTCATCCGCATCGAGATGCTGAACCTCGGAGCGGAGTACGTATGGCTGGACATTCTGTGTTTGCGGCAGGAGGGTGGGAAGAACGAGCATCTACGCGTGGACGAGTGGAAGCTGGACGTTCCCACGATCGGATGGGTGTACCGTGGTGCCAATGTGGTGTGCTATTTCAATGGACTGGGTCGGCCACTGCATTTGACAGCGGACTATTTCGAGAGTGATCGGTGTTGGTTCCGACGCGCATGGACGCTACAGGAGATCAGCAATGACGCCATCATTGGTGGGGAGACCGGAGATGATGTCATGGACAAGGAGGTTCGGAAGACGTTTGAAGAACAACTTGCACGCTTGCGGAAGATGCAAGAACGGGACTTGGCCCTTGAACTCGTGTTAGAGATGCAGAACCGGGTCTCGACAAAGCCTTTGGATAAAGTCGCAGGTTTAGTATACCCTCTTGTCCCAGAATCCATCCCAATTTATGATTCAGAGAAGTCTGATGCCAACGCATGGGAAGTGCTCATGGACGCTATGTGGGCTCTGTCTCGGGCGGAGTTCTTCTTCTATTTCCCTGAACCTGGGAAGGGAAGGAAATGTTGGCGACCATCATGGCAACAAGTAATGACGCTTAAACATTTTGTGCCTTATTCATTTCCACGGCAAGGAGCGGTTCATAGGACAGAGGATACAGATGAAGATTGGTGTGACGGTTACTGTATTAATTCAGCAGATGTGCAGGGCTTGGCTCAGATACAGAAGGAAGAGAAACCTCGACACGGAGAGATGGTCCTCAAGGATGCTGCCAGGTCACCGCATACATTGAAAATTGTGGCCAACCACACATACCCAATTCCTGATGGTTCATATACACTCATAGGCTGCAGCTTCGATAATTCAAGTGATGTCTGGGTCGTCGGCTGGCGAAGGGAGGATGGGAAGTTTGAGAAAGTATCAGTGTTCAGTTCAGCCGATGATGAACAAGTGAAGCTTGGGACACTCGGACTTGAAAAAGTTAAAACAATTCTTTGTTGAATTACAGAATTGTCTTTACAGCTTGTAAATGATAAATAGCGCCCACAGAGACATCCTTGATTGTAATTTGGCCTTCTTTGGAGTCCGAACCTGAGCGGCAATAGTATGAGCTTTTAGGCAATAATGAGAGGAATGCTACGACTATGAAAGTCATAATCAAAACACTGCACATATATCCTGTCAGCGACAACGAACCCACAGGAAGACATCGATAGAAATAAACATATGTAGCTGACCTTGCCTAGGTAGTAGGAAGAAATGCCCGAAATTGGACACAATATGTATCAGACTAGATGTCCAATTCAGCATCAGAGCGACGACTAACGGAAGGGCTTATCTCTGCAATGCTATCCATCGGGCAAGAATAATTCTGCGCTCAGTGAAGCCTGCATGGTGCCTGCGTGGCCCTACGGAACCGTGAACTGTACCAACCATTTCAGCATCTAGTTGAAAACCAATATGCACGGTTAACACACCTCAACACAACCTTCCTCGTTAGCTGGAAGCTTCTTCACCGTAAGCGCGATCTTGCGTCCGTTGTAAACAGCGCAATGTGTGAGAAATTCCAGCGTGCCATCCATCTGGAGGAGCTTGAATAGCTCCATATTGAACCGAGCCGGTAGGATCGCCATCTTGTCAGACGAGACGACTGGAGAACGGAGAATACATTACGACTTGGAATGGTCAACATACTATGACGAGAGAGATCAGGACGAGTTGAACAAGGAAAAATGCGAAACTCACGTAAATGTCACAATCGGGCACCGTAGTAGAATACGAGTTGATCTTGAGCTTGACCCTCCTATGAGCAACACCAAAGGCGGCTCCTTTAACCACAATAGTCATGATACGATCGTTGCCACTGAGAGCTGGGGTAGCTGGAAGGCGGGTATGACCCAATAGTTGTGATACGGTCATTGCCACTGAGATCTGGAGCAACTGGAAGGCGGGTCTGACGTGCGCAGACGCGAATTGCAGGTCGAGAAGGACGAGACAGTGGTTGGGTTGGCTTTAGAGGCATTTGGAAGAAGGGACGGTCATGGTCTGGTGATACTGGGCAGATAACAACGCGCCAAATAAAGCGGGAGAAGATGTGCATTCGTACTCCAGTCAGTTCAGGCCCAGCTCGGACTAAAAGAGCGCTTCGTTATGTTAGCAGAACATGGTTATAAAAAACTGTAGTTTACCTTCTGACACGGTCCTTCCCATCATGCCCATAGACGACGACCAGATTATGCTCTCATGCAGCATGAGTTGCGTGTGGTTTTGGGGTAGGCTCCGTGAGCCGATGGCGTTGTCGAGGCGTCATTTTGTCTCTGTCACATCCTGGAAACATGGCTTAGGCGGTGATGTCGCTAGCAGTACACCAACACTCGCACATATAAACGTAATACGGAGCTGGAAAGCAAGATCTACTTGAGGTTCAACGGAAACCATCTTGCCAATGTATGTATACTCTCCTACAATTAATTATCTGGCCGTCTTTCATATCGAAGTATGACTTCATCAACCAAAGTATCTTGCTAATGAACATTGCTCCGACCACAAAGCTCCGCTTCTCCGTCTTCAGACCTCCCAGAAAGTTGGGTACTATGCTACATCGCCTTTCGAACATGCGAACCTCTGAAAAAAGCCATCATTTTCTCCCTTGCCTGGAGCACAGCATCGCCCTCCATTTAGTTGGATACCTCGACTATGTGAAGAACTCGATGCTGTACTCAGGCATTTCTAGCAGCATACTCGATCCGATGTGCAACGTTTCATGTGTCAAAACGTAGGGACCGATACGAGTTTAGCCTCGTGATGGGCGGGCATGATTTCTATGTTCGTTCTTCGCCGAGCTCAGTTTTACTATCATGCGTGAAGATACCGCCACGTGCGGGAACAAGAGACCTACGCCAGTGATTCTGTGGAATCATATTTGGCTTGTGACAATTAGACGAGAAGACTTTGCTCACGTTAGGAACAAAGGTGATTTTCGCTACATGAAGGAACTCGTATCTTAATTGATTATATGCAGGAAAAAAAACAAGAAGAGCACGCCTTTCCGATGCCCAGGTGGGCGGATATCAACATGAATGCAGGCGTAGTGAACGACGCCTGAAGGATCAAAGTTCCGAGCAACATGCTAGCAGGAGCCATTACCATTGAAAACCAGGGACGAACGATGCATCTGCTGCGGACCTGCATGACCTGGATCGAACGAGAAAAAGTTGATGAGCATACATGTATGGTTTGTGCTATGTTATCGATCCACGAGCCAAGCATGTCGACCGAAGACCCTGGTTGGATGCTATACGCATGTATGTATCTACATCGATAATCCCTTCATGGTCAGCACCGTAACGAAACGGTAAATAAATACCACTCACAAAGTCCATCGGCAACACGCAACCTCTGAAAGAGAGCGGACGAGATGGCGACGTGAGTCTGAAGAAAATCTCAGCTATCAATTGTCTTGTCGAGTCGTAGAAGTGACACGGGCCTCGCTTTGTATTACTGTCCATTTGTGACGTATTCTATGCTGTGTTCCTTCTTGCTGAACTTGTCCTTTGAGGAGCGTACTACTAGAATGCTAGTAACATGCTATAACATCATTTGAGCACCATAGAAGGAACTGATTGCCATTATGCGCACCTGATATCTGATATCTGATATCTGAGGGGAGAAATGCCAAGGGGGTTCCAAAAAGTAAATAAATACATAGGGTCGATTAAAAATTTTCAGGCTTTCGCTGGACCCTCCCTCCCTGTCACATGACTATTATGATGTTATGCCTACCATATTGGGTATGCCGGGGCAGCCGGATTCGGACTTAGCCGATAAATCTGCAATCTTAGCCTGCATTCCTCTTCACTGTGGGTTTTACACTGTTTGCAATATGAATTCCTTGTGTATGAATGAGGGACCCTTATAACAGTAGAGTATTATTCTATCTTCAATTGTGTGACAATACATCAGAAAAGATGCCAACTTCAAGACTTGTGGTGTGGCTCAGTATCATCAGCTGGTTATAGGTGTATTGGGGTCACATTGACTAAGATAGTGAACATTGAAGTAAAATAAATATGCAAAGATCTTTTTATATCAAGTTACAAAGGAAATTTTCAAAAATTTGGGGGGTCATATAAATTTTTTCGTGACCGGCGCTTGACCCTCCCTCCCTACCCGGTGGTCCGGGCCGACATTCCGGTACCCCCTTGAGAAATGCGCTTAGTCGTAAGATCCATGCTGCCCCGCGTGGTGTTGTCAATTTATAATTTGACTCTGCTCCAAAAGTTCTATTCGACTTTCTCAATCTGGGAGCAATTAAACGGCTAAAGACGGTCAAATTTGTAGCCAGACGGGGCGTTACAGAACGGAGGAAGCAATAAGTGGCGGTGCAATCCCGGCCCACGGCCCGTCTCCCGACTTCGTTGTTGCCATTCATTGATTCCGGTAACTCCCGCCGTTTTCATCTTCATCCACCATCATCGTTCCATCGTTAATCTAGTAATCTATCGCGCTGAGCAGCCGATTAAGGTGAGGCTTCTTCTCCGAGTCTTATCTTTCATTTTCTGATGACTTTGGTGCGCATACTTATAGGACGACTCCTCGAATGCTATCCACACACTCGCGACCTATTGAGGTTATCATAAGGAGACATTTTTGGAAGATTGCAGAATTATCGTGCATGGTGCGTTCACTTACAATCGACGCTTGGATTTGTCTAATGCGACCTTCTGCAGTCCGCAAAGTCGTCTTGGACTCGATAGCCATCAAGACGGCCCACTGGATTACCCGTATCTTGATCCGACGAGCGACGAAAGGAGAAGAGAAGCGAACCCTTCGCGGTGATGGTTATAAACCATCTCTGTGAGTGCTTAGGTCTGTCCGGAGTCTTGACTCACAGCGGAAGAAATAGGATACCTGCATGCAGACGATAGAAGAGAACCCGCATCAAGTCATGGATCCGGTCATTCCTCGAGTTATCGAGATGCGTCATATTCTTGCATCTGTGCGGAGAAAATTACCCGCTCAAGATAAAATAAAAAGGTTCTCATCCTGGTCTCCACGCACGGGACTATCGTTCGATTGGCCGCCGGTCCGTCTTTAACCTATGTCGAAGTCATCGATCTAAATTGCTGGCGCAAAAAGCTTTAGCCTTCTTTTTATGACCGTTATTGATGTCTTATCCTTCCTTTGTCAATTAATGAGTGCCGCACATAGGACAACACCATGGTGCCCTTGAGACGTTGAAAGCTGGCTACAGTGTTCAACAATCAAGACGACGTTGGGGACCTGGAGTTGAGTAGTGATGATAAGGAGACATCCTTGGAGAAAACATGGTGCGTTTGCTTACCGTATTCTGTCACAGCTGTGTAATACGACCGCCAGCAGCTCTGCAACGAAAGCCTCACGCAGCCGTCGTCATGCGACTGCAGTGTACGAGTCCGTCGTTTACGCCTATTTTCCTTCTATGTGTGAGGACTGAATATCGCAGAACAAGCGTACGAATCTTCATCAAGACTCAGTTGCAACCCCCACTGAAAAAAGCCACCTCTGTAAGCGAATCTGGTCCCTCCAGTGCGTAACCTTGACTGACGGACTGTGAGATATGATGTGCTAAGATAGAAATAGATGGTCAACCTTGCACACCGCCATACATGGATACATTATACGGCCGTTGTCGTAAGGGATCCAGGTACGTCCTTATCTTTGCATTCTGTTTGTTTGCTAACTTCAAACGTAGAGTATCGCAGACAAATGCCTTGGAGTCATCGCACTGGAACCGCACAACTATAATATCTTATGAGACGAAGATGTCATGAGCCGACCATATGAGGAAGCCGCAGAAGTGTCGTTCGCCAGTCAAGATTTAAATTTTGGTACGTCATACTCCTTTCTGACTTTCTCCTACTCATGATTATTTTATCTTTGTCAGACTGTACTGACGTCTATTCGCTTGAAATCCCTCCCATATCATCAGTACATCTAGGGGGAAAATACGAGGCGGCGAGTTGAAGAGACCCTCTTTGGTCAGTCGTCGGTCTATTCTTGTATGATAAAGTGGCTCATGGACGTACATTTAGGCTGAAGAGTGTACCTCGAGTTATGTTTATGTGCTTCTCTGTCTTTTGTTTAGCAAGAACGATTCATTATACTTCTATCTCTTCCTACTGGGCTAATTAAGAATTAGCGCGCTGTTGTAAGGCTTCGGAAATCTTGCGCTTGGCCACGGTTTGTTGGAATCCGTCGCCTTCCATCCATGGTCAACGCAAGCTCCTTCCATACTTCTACTGACCTTCGCTGTCGTTCATAAATATGCTACGCTCTTCATAGCTCCCGTGTTCCTCCACACTCTGATGACCATTGATTTCCAACCAGCCAGACATGACGCCTTTTCTGCATGCGAGAGGTTACGTTTCAAAAACAGGTGCTGGAGGGAAAGTTCTTGCTGCTTTCATTCTAGCTTCTCACCCAGTGTTCTGGGGATGGTGTGGTATTGATGTCTTGTACCCGTTCGAAGTTGACTTCGAGTCCCTTTGCCTGCTCCCTGGTCTCAGAAGGCAGAACTCGCACTCTCAAGTCGACTTTAAATCGACCTCGACAGGCGTGGATGGCAGGCTTCTAAAACTACCTCGGTATTCCCGTCTTGCTGTAACTTTGGAGCATCGATGTGTTTCTAAGGAACGGAACCGAGTATCAATTCTACTCACTGCCAATCAGCTGAGAGTGGAGCTCTTCAAAGTCAAGTCCATGTTCCCATCGCTTTGCTGCGCAGATGACTAGCTGTGTCGACGACACGTGAGAGGGAGGAGCGAGAGTAGGAGAGGGTCTAGGGAAATATTTTTCACTATGGTGAGCTCGTCCTTCTTGAGGAAGCTGAAGCTGAATGTCGTCCTTTCAGATAATACCATGAGTGTACGGAAGATGGTAAATCCTAGCTAATGTGTGAGTTTTTGCTATCAGCGAGGAAGGACCATACTTCTTGCTTCCTGATACGTAATCGCCCGTTAATCAATCAATAAATGGGACTCATGTGCTTCTGCCTTGTTATTCCTATCCTTTTTCGACGAATTCTAAACCGGTCGTCAGACTTTAAGCCTTACCCTTGCTGGACTTATGGTAGCCTTGTAGAGCTCAAACCTCGAGGATCATCTCGTCACTCAAGGACGCCGGAAACGCCGGATAAACCATTTGTTGGATGTTATGACTAGGTACATTTATCTCTACATACATCGGGTGTCAGATGCGTGAACTCGCAAACAATTGATTCAATGGTCCAGTACGCGACGCCGCGTGTGGTTTTATGATTTATCGTGTGCTTAGGTTCGTGCCGTTCCAGAAAATTCATGGGCTTGCTTAGTCTCGCAGTCTCTCCCATAAAGTATTTCGTTGAAATGGATACGAGACAAACAATCTGTCGAATACACGGTGCCTCGGTGGACGGAGGAAGCCACGGATCCGAAGGCGATGGTAATTGCTGGGATCCCGGCCCGCGGCCCGTCTCCCGACATTTGTTGATTACCGAAGCTCCGGTCATTTTCATCCTTCATCGTCTCGTCATGAGCGCAGTAATCTATTGCACTGAGCAGCAGACTAAGGCGAGCTTTGTTTCTTCGACTGTTATCAATTTGCTGATCTGACTTGATCTGCAGATAGGACGGTTCCGTGGTGGGCGCAATGCTTGACCTCTCGAACGCCGACTACACTTTGGAATAATGACACTCGCGACCTACTTAGTCGCAATCATACGGAGATTTTATTGGAGTACTGTCCTCAATACACGGCCAAATTTTCGCGCGCATGGTGTGTCTGCTTACCATCGTTGCACGGACTTGTCTAACATATCCTTCAGCAGCATACAAAGTCGGCTTGGACTGCACAGATATCTAGACGTCCCATTGGATTATCAATCGTATCTTGATCGGGCGAACGACGAGACGACGTGAGGAGACGAGAAGGGACATTTTTACGGTGATGTCTGCGTGCCCTCTCTGTCAGTGCTTCAGTTTGTCAGGGAGCGGAGCCTTGACTTGTGGAGTATGAAATAGAAAATCTGGGCGGAGATGCTCAAGGAGAACTCGCACGGAGTTGCGGATCTGGTCATCTAGTGAGCGAATCAAGCGTGTCAAATTCTAACATTTTGTTCCTTCTGCTCACCTCTGTCTTTAGATATCGAGAACCTTATTGAAACTCGTATTCCTGCGACCACGCAACTTTGTCACCTTTTCGCCAAAGATGTTGCCGGCTGATGAACTGACCAAGTGAGGTCTTTCATGCGGAGGGATTGTTCCATGGTCAAGTTACCAGGCGACTCGTGTGTAATATTTAGTTTTCCAGACCTTTTTTGAACTCATCACTTTCCCTAGCAGAATGTTATCTTCCAGTCTTTGATTCCCCCGATGTGTCGATGTTTTCCTTCGCGTATATGACTGAACGCCACTGTAAGGCATATGATTGTTGTTACGTTATGTCGGGTGGACTGGTACGTTGTTAGATATTTCTCCCACAGCGTCTGAGCTAATGTCTGCTGGGTAGGGAACATTGATCCGTATAAGACAATCGTCCTAATGTTGGCGTACCACTACGATCATCCTTCGAATAGCCGCACAGCCCGTCTTCAACACATTTCGAAGTTACAGCCAAAAATGACTGGCGCCGAATCGCATGGCACTGATTGTATACTCAAGTTTCCGTACCACCGTCGTCAATACAAGGTACGTGATCAGTACACGGTGGGACCAAGAGTTAATTAATTTCGATAGTTTTCAAATCCGACGGTTTTGTGAGAAGCTCGAGCTCGAGCATAATGTAACTATCTCATTTCGGTATTCCATAGTCAAGTCTAACTTTTGATTGTCCTCAGAATAAGTACAAGCATGCGATAAGGCAGAATGTACATTTTATCTCGCTTCCTGCTGTTCAATGTCTAATATCTCTGGGTTATCGATCCTCGCTTGTACAGTTGACGCAGATATACTGGTATCGACCACGTTTCTTCTCGGATGTCGCGACTCTCTGTAACGAGACACATTGCAATTTGGACGTGTGCACGGGGACATTGCTTGCAAGCAATTGGAAGGATTCACGGAAATGAACCTGATACGCGGATGCTCAGGAGTAAATGAGCAGCGTCGAGTTGAGGAGACTCGCCCTGGTTAGTCGGCGGTCTATTCACGTGCGATAAGCTGACTGATTGATATAGTTTCAGTTCCCAGAATTCTCTCATGCTCCAGTAATACTGAGACACTTTGTGGTCTTTCGTTTACCGAGAATAAATGCTTATGATCATATCTTTTCTTGCTCAGCTGAAAAAGACAGAGATCGTGCAGGCTGTGTTTCCTTCGTATGTGTTCACCGTCTATCTCAGACCCCCACCAGCTCCATTGACAATCGGTGACTCGGATGCCCTTAGTCTCGTCCATCAAATATGGTACCCGTCTCGTAACTCCTACATTCTTCCGATAAAGGAGACACGCTCTTCACCCACCCCACCCTGGCGGCGCCAAAAATGTTGCCATTTTCTGAAAGTTGTGTTTGATACAACTCCTTCGAATAAAAAATGTCGCTCGTCTCTCTATTTTTTCTTTTCGCCAAAGGAAGGAATAAGACTATCCCTCCGATGCTCCAGGATGTCGGATTGAGCCTCGGATATAATCCTGGAAGGAAACTTCAGTCCCTTGTTGCGAGATTGAATAACAATTTGGCTGTCAGTAAGTCGCGAGTAAGCGCATTTTTTTGGGCTGTTTCTTATCGTTTTATTACCAGAATCAACGGCACGAACTTGCTATATATTCCTGTATCACATTTTGGGTCACATATTCTCACGCAGGGAATGTGCAGTCTGGAAGCGGCCGAGGGTTAGCAATTCTGCGCGTGCATGTCCTGACCCGAGTGCCATTTTGAGTAGATACTTGAGACGGTCACGCGAGGGGAACTTGGACTGTTTTGGGTTCAATTCTCGTCGCCACGTCTGCGAGCCCATCGATGGTGAGTCAGTGGAGAGTTCGATCTCGTCACTTTTTCTTCTCTTCTTATTTCTCTGTTCAAACTTCAAGCTCTATCATCACGCGCACGGGGGCATTTATTAAGTCAGATAACAAGGTAAGCGCCTTTTCCCCTTCTCGCTTTTGATTTCGGCTAAAGAATAATCTTTGCAGATTATACTATTGCACGGAAGTGAGCCGCATTCGCCTTTCTTTGAATAACCTTTTTGGCAGTTAAGCTCTCGTTCTTTCGGAACATGTATACAGGGTTAGCTTGTGCAATTTTCGGTATGTTTGAGGTGCGTAGACTATGCTGGTTGCTTCCATGTACACGCCTCGCTAACAAATTGCTTATTTTGTCTACTCGGCGACCCGAAACATTAGATTAAGTATGTAATGTACGGCGAATCTCTCTTTTTATAACGATGCTCTATCTCACTGTTTTAAATAGAAACTCGAACCTTTCATTCCGAATTAGTGTCGCAGGATGTATGCTCGGAAGTTGGATGCATTCAGTTTGGCTGCCTGTAAGAATGATGGATCTATGCATCGAATAATGAGTTTGTGATCAAACACATGGTTTATCCCCCACGAAACTTGTATAACTTGTAAGTCCTCACGGAACTCTAAGCGTCTATCTCAGGTGTCACCTGGGCTCATTCAGATGTATTTGCGGTATTAAATGATATCTCCAATATTTTACTGTGTCGTCTTAACCAAATGTTTCTGAAATATTTGGATGCTTAGAAGCGCGGCTGTTGACGACACGTTGTTGTGGTCCAAGCGCTAGTACGCAGTTGCTGCGTCTGACCAAGAGGATGGCACGCGTCTGCACGACGAAAGCCTCTTGGTGCAACTCTCTGAGGTTGGTACTGTACTGCGTGGACCACCATGGATCTTTATTCTGTCTATGTCTTTCTGCTAGCGATTTTTGCATTCATTCCGCTACGACTAGAGCAAATGTTCGTCGAGCATCTGAAGCAAAGGTGGCAGCGGAATAAAATGTCTGTCTACGAATTCTTCAAGCGTTCACCAATATTGTGGCCCTTGTATAAAGGTAAGATTGTTTTCTGTAAAAACAAAAGTAGCTAAATAAAGCAGGAATAAAATGTCCTCCCATGTTTTCCGATCCGTGGAATCCTCCCAAATATGCCAAGATCACACTCTCTGCCCTCGCCGAGACTGGCCAAGCTGAATCGACCATTCCCGTGTTGAAACAGCGGTCCTACACTGGATATAAAACAGTGATATCATCCGCTCTCGCCGACACTCCCTGCGCTGACCTCGGTATCGACGGAGTTTTGAAAACGCTCAATGCGACACTTGGCACCTCTTATACCCTCGGATCCAGAGTCCTTCGCCTTTTAGGTGTGGTTCAAATACACTCTCTTCTCGAACCATATGTTGCACGAAATGACGACTTTGGGACGGTCTACGCTCATTTACGGTCCTGCTGGTGTGACTATGATGTTGCCACCATCAAACGTAAA
Organism: Armillaria altimontana; assembly: GCA_022818075.1. NCBI lineage: Eukaryota > Fungi > Basidiomycota > Agaricomycetes > Agaricales > Physalacriaceae > Armillaria > Armillaria altimontana. The sequence continues at coordinate 429,692 of JAIWYR010000042.1, read as the reverse complement.
TTACGCACCTGGGAAGAGGAGGACAGGGAGATGCGGAGGGAGGTGCTTGACCATGACAGGATTACCAGGCAGGATGTGGCCCCTCGGCGCGTGTGGGATCTGCACGCTAATCGGGTGGTGCCATACTGGGTTGTGGACGGATACCCGTCGCAGTTGGGGATATCACATGCGTGGGTCGATGAGAAGGACCGCGTGGATGCAATGACACCGATAAACGGATATGAGTGGCCCGTGCCCATGCCGAAGGACGCCAACCTTGATCTCATCCGCATCGAGATGCTGAACCTCGGAGCGGATTATGCATGGCTCGATGTTCTGTGTTTGCGACAGGAGCATGGAAAGAACGAGCATCTGCGTTTGGACGAGTGGAAGCTCGACGTGCCCACAATTGGATGGGTGTATTGGCGCAAAGTGGTGTGCTATTTCAACGGTCTGGGTCGGCCACTGGATTTGACACTGGACGACTTTGAGAGTGATCGATGTTGGTTCCGACGTGCATGGACGCTGCAGGAGATCACCGATGACGCCATCGTTGGTGGGGAGACTGAGGATGACATCATGGACAAGGAGGTTCAGAAGACGTTTGATGAACAACTGGCACGCCTTCGAGACATACGAACACAGAACAAGGCCCTTGAACTCGTGTTAGAGATGCAGAACCGGGTGTCGACAAAGCCTTTGGATAAAGTCGCAGGCTTGGCATACCTTCTTCACCTACGGTCCATCCCAATATACAATGCAGAGAAGTCTGACGCTGACGCATGGGAAGTGCTCATGAATGCTATGTTCCCTTCACGTCGGGCGGAGTTGTTCTTCTATTTCCCTGAACCTGGGAAAGGAAGCAAATCTTGGCGACCATCATGGCACCAAGTCATGACACTCAAACGGTTTGTGCTACATTCACATAGGGGGCCAGGTTATGTTGAGCATACAGAGGATACAGATACAGACTCGTACGAGGGTTACTGTATTGATTCAGTAGATGTGCGGGGCTTGGATGAGGGACTGGATGAAGAGAAGCCTCGACAGGGAGTGATGGTCTTCAAGGATGCTGCCGGGTCACCCCACACGTTCAGAATTGTGGCTGACCATATGTACCCAATACCTGATGACTCGTACGCACTTATAGGCTCAAGCGACCAGGATTCAATGCTCATTCCGAGTCTGGATCTCTGGGTAGTCGGCCGGCTAAACGAGGACCGGAAGTTTGAGAAGTTGTCAGTTTTCCGTTCAGTAGATGATGGACTACAGAATCTTAGGAACCTTGGGCTTAAATGGGTCAAAATTATTCTTCTTTGAACTACAGAATCAGGTTCATAGCTTAGACAATATAAATACTATATGACCAGAGTCCGAGACATCCTTGAGTGCGATTCAGCATGCTCAGACCCCAAATGATGATACATATTTAAGTAGCAATGACGGGAATGTTATGAAAATCATGATCAAAAGATGGCAGACATGTCTCGCCAGCGACGACGAGTCCAAGGGAAGACACTGATTCCGAAGGAAAGGGATAGAGCGTCCGTTCACTTCAGGTAACTCCACAGGACTTGGAAGAGAAGGATTTCTCTTTAACCAAGCATAACCTGGATTCAGGAGGGCCCATTCCAAGAACAATATCTTTACAATACCTTATGCTAAACACAAACGTAGACATACATGATCTCACCTCTTTGTTATAGCCAAAACGGACAGAGTAAGCTGCTGCCACACGGAATAGAATCGTAATTATTCCAGCAGATGCGTGATGCGAGTTCTAGCCATCAAACGGGGCCCATCTCCCCATGATCTACAGCAGATATTTGCTCACATCCAATCGGGATAGCCATCTTAGACTATCCGTCTGCCTGGAAAACTGAAAGGACAAAAATCTGCTGAGGATGATCCATCTACCACGAGTTCAAAACCAGACATCTTCAAAATACTAGACTTTCTACCTGCCAAAAAAGAATTAGGCTGTTAAGATCACGAACAGTTAATGAATGGGAATGGAGATGCGATGACTCACTGGCAAGGAGCAATGTTCAGATCTCGGAAAGGCGCCAGTGTTGACACAAGACACTGACATTTCTGAGAATATAATTTCTGTCTTAAGCTTCAAATGTGAATTAGCATAGAAATATAATGTGGAGACCTACCTTTCATGTGATCATTGTGCACTGGAGATGATGTCGAGGTCTCTGCATGGGGCTGGTATGGATAAATGTGCATATAGCCATCTCGCCTTTAAAAAAGGAGTTCTGAGCAGCTTTGATTTAGTGTCAGTACCTATGAACTGGAGATGGATTTTCAGCAGCGTATGAGTATTTTCCTGAGGAAAATCGATGGATGATACGATGTGATAGGCATTTCCAGGTATTTTCCAAATGCTACTGAGGGCCAGGCAACTTTTATGGAATGGAGGGTAAACCGACCTTGCAGACAATAGAACTTCCGACAAGAGTCAACTGATGAAAGTCACTTCAAGCATACCATCTCTGCTCATAGTAGCGTCCTTAATTTGATCAACCGGCCCTTCCTTTCGCCATCCCACGGTACTAAGGAATTCTAAAGCTTGAATCCGATAGAAAAGTGATCACACCGAGGATGACACAAAAGCAGCCGAAAGAGAACGCTCTCGTAACAAGTATACCTTCGTTATTTGGGGGCACTTTTGAATACCAGCCAACGTGAAAGAGCTCCAGTGACTGCGCCAGACCCTTTCCTCCTGTCATGAGCTACAGCAGAGACGAGCATCGACTCCACAAAGGTCACCATTGTGAATGGACGTCTAGTTTGACTTCCATGGAACAATTTCAGTTTATGTAGATGCGTGGGACCACCCTCGAGGTAGATACGGCGAAGAGAGTAGATGCAGCTCATGCCTGAATGAAAGAGCACTACAGTAAATAAGCGCCCAGAACAGTTCAGCGTCAACTTTACTTCGTAGTGGTAGCTGCGTGTTATCTGTGGGTTCCTTGAGACCTGGGCGATAAGTGAACAAAACAGCCTGCATTATTGTAAGAAAAGACACAGAAAAGAGGAAGAAAGTACATACTTAGTCACTTTCACCATGAAGCATACTAATAACAAGCACAAGCAAAATAACGCATCTTTTCCCAGATGTGGTGAAGGCTCCCACTTCAGGCCGATGTCTAATGTCTTGACAAGTGACCAAGGTCCTTGGAGCCTCGCACTCGATTGGCATGGCATGGACGTCTGTAAATGTGACTCAAGTTATACTGCACCGAAAAACAGTGGGATAGGATATGCGTAAGAAGCAATTATCTGGAGTCTGGAAAGAGGCTGTGGTGCAAACGGTCACAAACGACAGGGAAATTGGTCGCATCATAAGCATGGCTTTGAGTAGCCGGATGACCAACAGGACCACATGATGTCGAGTTACAGATCCTTTAGCGTCGTGCATCTCAGATCCGACACAGAAGACTTCAGAAGTTTTGAATTATAATGTACAGGAATACGATTGAGACTATCGCGCAGCGAGTTAGAAAAACTGTCATCTCATATGAAAAGATATCGACGTACAGTGTAGTACGGAAAGTAAAGTTGGCCTCATAAGTGATGATTCCCTTGTCGCGCCTTATTCTCTATACTAGACATGAGATGTAGAACTGTACAAATGGATGGTAGAACAGACATGAAAAGAGGCTGTATGCCTCGTAAAAATTGTTTTGGAAAACCAGAACGTGGCAAGGTTCCTGCAGGCCATGTCCATGGGTCTCCGCGTCGTGACATCGATGAGAGATACTGGCTGGTCCGGTCCATTGTGTTCGTCAAATCGGAGGAGAAGGCCGCCGTACAGACAAGTGCTCGCTATCCTGAACTGAAGGCCTCAGTCATACAAGCTTTGCAACGACAATGCTTGGAAGAAAAGATTCAGATCAATAGATGGTGGGAAAGGCCAAGGCTTCTGCGACTCACCTGGAGTAACCGTTGGAACCCCTCATAGAGTCTGAGAGATGGAATGGATGGATAAGGGGAAAACCTAGCTACGAAAATGGGAAATCTACATCTACCCCAGGTCCCCACCTAGCGCCTCTCTGATGCTATCGAAGCATCGCGTCCAAGTACATCATAGACTTTCATCTGATTGAAGGTATCCACAAGAACCAGTGTTGCGCAGTCGGATAAGCGAGATCAATGAGTGAAGCAGTGGGAGCACTGTGAAGGTGATGGCGTGGAAGGAAGGCCAGGCCGGACCGTCAATCACGGCTGCAATATCCGGTGCGCACTGGCCCGCCATGCGATTTCAAACTCCAGCTTCAAGCTTCAAATGCAGAGCTTCAAAATGATTGGATGAGGGAAACTCACAATCTCGCATGCTCAGCACATTGGCCTGGAGTATTTGTCATCATTACCAGACTCTTCTTCCCTCTTACCACAGCCTAAGTAATTCACTTGTTCCTCCTGTTTTCCTCCAAGCTCTCAGCTCACTGTTTTCCACAGATAGACTACATTTACATAAATTCACACTCCTCCATGCGCATTTCTTACATGAACTGAAGTCAAAGTGAAGTGAACCCAAAGTGAGCACACTCAAGCTGCTGACTAAGTATGCAGGGCACACTGTGACTGCAACTTACGGCCAAATTATGGGATATTAACCATGAATGACACTTCCCCCAAGTTTTCTTTCTGCGTCGAGGTCCATATCCTCATGAAATATCATCATTGTCCCTCAGTAACACCACGGTCCACAATACCGCAGGATGAATCGAACTCGAGCTCCAGGACTACTAGAGGAACGCCGGCAGGGCACTGTAACTCACCAGGTGCATTACTCATACTGTACTATTATGACCGGATATTCACATGACACATAACACAGGCTCATAATGTGAAGATCCATGAACATCATAACACGTAACAGAGCACAGTGAAGATGGTACATTTGTATCAATAAACAGCCATTTTTTCAAGTTAAAATTGAAAATTTTGTACTCCCTTGCATTGTAATATCTGTGGTGAGGTCCTATTCTTCACCCTCGCACCAGGTTGATCTCTTGATCTTTTGGCTGCACTTACTTACAAGAGGCATTTCAAGTTCCGGCTCTGGAAAGTCTTCGCAATTGTTTGCAATTTCCAAGCAGAGAACTGATCTAATCTGATACCTTGCAAGTAATATGTGCTGACAAAATGAAGATATGCATTGACCATAACACATAACACCAGCTTGTGAAGATCTGTCCTAGTGAAGATGTGCATAACGTGTAACATGCCATGAAGATCTGGTCATAATAGTACAGTATTTATTGTAGCACCAGCCCTAACAACCAATAGGCGGAATTAGTCTATGCCTGAAGCTACCTCCTTGACAGCCCAATGCTATGAAACAAATTGTCTTCTGGGTGCTACAATTTGAGATTAGCACCTACAAATTTTGTTACCATTCACTGGCACATCTCCAATGCCAATGATTCAGGACAATGGAGCAAGCTAAAGTAATTGACACTCAGTGGAGGAAGACAAATACTGCAGTACAAGCAGTGCTGTAAATGGTCCTTGTTTATGGGTAATCACTTTCTGACCGTCCATCTTTTGGATGCATACCTATATCCAGCAGGGAAAACCCAAGAAAACCAACCATAACTGGAGTAAACAAAAAGTTCCTTTCTGAGTATTTTTATTGCCACAGGGAGTGAAAGTAATACCTGCTCTCATCTATTCTTCAGTTGAGGTGAACTTGAAATTGACCATGTCAACTGTGTTGCAGTGGGGGAGTCACTCTTAGCCTCGCACCCCCTCCCTCCAGTTGACCACCTCCACAAGGTGCAGATCTCAAGCCATAACATGTGATATTCAGCTGGGAGAATTCAGATCTGACATCATGGGCTACATGCACTCTACGAGTTGTTGTAGGCATGAAATGGTAGCCTCTGTTGCTCCGGATAGCTGGGAGAGAAGAGCCAAGGAGTGGAGATGTGTTACGATTTTTCTGCTTATCTTATCTAAGTGCCTCAGCAGCTATCTTATCTTCGGTGCTTAGCTTATCTTGATCTTATCTATAGGTGCCCAGACCGGTCGCCACGACTATACCAGACGACTCCAGCAATTGTGCTATGGCTCACTACCGTCACTCGCCTTTGCCATTGTTTTCATTGTTTCATGCATGTACTCATGCTACAGACTTATATTTAGAACTATACTGAGACAGTATATAAGTAGCTTAGCTCTCGCTGTAGATACCCAGCTTCAAGCTAAAGTTTAATCATACCGAACTTTACACAAGATCGCTCATTGCCCAGAGTTGAGACTTAGTCAAGACTCTTCGCAAACTTGATGCTACAGACTCCTATCGGTGATTGTCCGAACGCAAGACAGCCGGTAGTTGCTCTTGTTTGGATTACCAGAGTTCGGGTCTAACAAGATGGTTATCCAAAGTACAGCTACCATGATAAGCTTGTATATTTTTGCACCGGGTTTTAGGCTGATTGTTGTGCTTGCAGATGGAACCATGAGCCAAAAGGCAATATGTGTCAACTGAATGATGGATGTATTCGGTAGAAAGGAGCTTTTTCTAGTAATGGCATTTATTAATTGTTTATATACAGGACAATTAATTCAGTGTCAATTTGTCGCAATACCAGTGAAGAGACTCTGTGCGTGCAGGCTAGAAATGCAACAGCGTCGAAGACACTGATCACACCCACACCCAACACTACACACACAAACCCTCAAAGTTCTTGGGGGGATATTATGCGATAGAAGCAGATTGAAGCAATACAACTAAACTCTCAGAATATACGATACACACGTATAGCGATAGCGCTCATAGGGTATCTAGATCTCTCTAAGTCCAAAGGCTTTTAATAACAAGAGGGGCGACAGATGTCGCTGGGCCTCAAGGCAAGGTGTACTACAATACACAACTCGTTGCCACACACCAACAAAACCCTCAATAAGCCTCGCGCAACACACCCAGGTGACCACAAAGAACTTAAACACACCCTAAACACGACTTAAAGCTTGCGCTCTAAGCAGAAACACTTCAAAACATGTCCACTCAAGCCACAGGATTTGAACCCACACGCTCAAGCTTCCAAACCGATCGTAGACCCACAGGGTTTGAACCTGTGCCGCCTGTAGCACCGTGCGTCGCAAGAAACCCTCAAAGCACAAGAGCGCATCCACAATGACACTAAACTCCTCTTCTCAGGTTAGAGCTCAAGTCACCCAACCAATTAACAGCCACACAAGTGCCGCGTTAGCTTTCTATGCCTCGCGCGCGACTCAATTCACTCAATATGATATCAATCCTAGGTATATTCTCTCGCTCGAAGTTACAAACTAATCCTGATGCTACGGCGTCAAGCTGGAGGCTTGCGCACGACTACAACGGGGGTCCGAAACTTGTACACTATTACTACACTACGGTATTTATACTACGCGCTCTACATATTAATACAACCTTAAATAGTAACTCTTGGCTGGCGGAACTTCCTTTCCTGAGTCCCAGGTATGTTGCCATAATCACGCCATTGCTTGGCGCTTACTCAGAGCTCCAGCTCGGGGCCAGATCCTGGTCTCTCAGCTGCGTGACATTGGTTAACTGCGCTATCCACGCGTACTGACGTCGGCTAGTATTTCCTTGGAGTTGTAGCCTACCCCACAACTCTTATTTATGGTAATAATATCTTCTAGTGATTTCCATGGTCTTCTAGGACCACCGGCATCTAGTCTAGGCCTCGCGCGCATCAGCCAAAGTCAGAGACATTGGTCTTACTTCAATTCTAAACATTCTAAGGTCTAGAGTGCTAGTTCCCTGCATGGCAGTGCCTCATGCATCATAGATCAAGGTTGTGCGAAGTATCAATTATTTCCTGAGCTTCGCTGGTTCCATTCTTAGCACGCATCTTCTGTGCATTGTCAGCGTACTCAGTGTCAAGTGCTGGGGCTTTAGACTTAGTGTGACCCTTATGGTATCACTCTGCAGTTAAGCCTTGCACTCCACCAAGCATCACTCAAGGAACTTCATTGTCCGCACTTAGGATACTGTGCTCTAAGGTATATCTCATTGCTTTGGTATCTAGATCTTATAAAATGTATGTATTGATACATTTCGTGAAATTACACGTGTGAACGCTTTTCAAGCGTATCACCAGAACTCATCACTACGGCTGCCAGAGGAGAATCAGGCAACTATGAGGGAGGCAGATGTCCTCACAGTCAGTTATCAAGAACGAAGGGACAGAGATATGAAAGGTACATAGATTATTTTTACTATCACACTTCTAGCTTACCGCTGTTGCTCAAAAGATGGAAGCCACCTTTGTGAATCCATGCAGGCTAGCAGCATCCTCATCAATGCTGGCTTGGACTGGTTCAATATTGAGGTGATTCCATACTAGGGACCAGGTTCTCCACAATGGATAATGTGCTAACATGGATGAATACAAAGGGAGCGGGTTGACCCCCAGACACTTGGAGGGCTTTTGGAGCAAGGTGCAAGCATTAAGAGACGGAGTAATTTATGATGCTCTGTGTGGTTTTGACTGTGATGTAAGACAAAGAGCAGACAAAGTTGATGATGCATTTGAAGAAGGTAGACACATCTACAAAATGATGCTGGGATGGAAAAGATGGTTTGATGCCATGAGAAGATCACTTATGTTCAAGGCACTGTACGATATCATATAATGCTGACTTTTTATCTCTTTACCTTCCTGGCTTGCAATCCCAACCCTGACCTTCAAAAAGGACATTTTTGAGTATCAGAGTAACATGATGAGAAAGGACAGAGGTACAATGCAACAAAATGGCGGAGATGGCGCCCAAATCAATTATTGGTAGTTCTTCCAAGAAATTCCCTTGTTCACTTGTCTCCTGCAATTTGCACCCCCGGGCACCTTCTGCAAAGTGTGCCTCGAGGTCAAACTCATCCAAACGATCCATGCCTCTATTCCTCATTGGTCAGAATCCTTGTTGTGGATGCAGAATTCGGGTTCAACGAGGATAGCAGCTGGGGAGAGATGAATGAGTGCAGTAACACTCTCAATAGCATATAGTACTCGGATCCTTTCTGAATCCAGAGGGCTTTACTGCTGGTGCTGGATGGAGAGAATTCCATATCAGGGGACATTGTTCAACAGTCATCCTACCAAGGAAACCCAGCACTGAGCAGGACCTGGTCACTACACCCCATGCATTTCAATCCATGTCCTCGTTTTGTCATCACTTGTGTAACTCAAATCCATATGCTTGGGGGTTATCATACATGCGTCAACCTCATGAGATTCGCATTTGTTCAGCACGGAGGGATGCATATTGATTGTGAAGCTGTTTGCAAGGTCCAATTTGGTAGCAAGAGGATGCATGTTGAAAAGTGTTATTGGGGACAGATGGAGAATTGGTATCGGTGTCCACAGCATCATTAGAGTATGTATCGTTATTTGGACAATAGCAAAGTTCCAGAACATTTCCATAAGAGTCTTGTATTGCAGTTTGAATGCAAAATAAAGGGGAACTTATGATGTCCACTACTATGAGCATATCAAATCACTATCAGTTGTTCCTTGGTCTGGAATTTGCTGGCTGTATAGACAAGATGGACCCAATCATGCAGAATAATTCCTGCAGAGATAGTACTGACCTTGGTTGCCTGATTTTTATCCTAGTGAGCTGCCAAAGCAAAAGCTTGTGGTACACTGCACATGTCGACATTTTCTTTGACTTTGGCTTAGACAGCAGGTGAGAAACTGCGACATGCATGGTATTCTAAGAGAGAGAAAATTGATACCAGATAGTATTCTTCAGGACACTGTCAGGCTGGGAGAGATGGCAGGGTAAAGGGCAATGATCGACATAGAACTGGTACCATTCGGTATCTCCTGGTCCCTACCAATGCAAACATTGGGACAAATATTGGGTGTTATTACATGACCTCCTGCACTACATCCCTGCTCTGAAGTCCCAGTGGAAAATAGTCAGGGTAGGAGAAATATTCTTGAAACTTGTAAGATAAAGGGCAAGGGGGCCAATGACAGTTGATAATTATAAGCGAGAGAAATACATTCTTTCACTAGCGAGAGGCCTCCTATTAGCGGCACAGGATCTACTGACTGATTACTATTCATTCCATCCAAAATGATCTTGAATGAGGCATACTGGTGGAATCAGATTATCTCCCTAGCCTTGGCCATGAACATGATATGAGGGACTTCGACTGCTACATTCCTCTGCAGACATTGAATTAGTACTGATAGAGGATACATGAAAACCTAATTAGCATAAGAGCCTGGGCACTCACCTGTATTATCTGCACAAGGTAGCTCAATGGTAGCCATATCTGGCATTATGCGGAAGGCGTCCACAAAGAAATAACTTGTGCTTCAGGCATCAGCAGGAGACCAGGCACTAAAGAAGTGTCAGAACAAGAACAATTTGAGTAGTCTAAACATACCAGGTGTAAATCTAATGAGAATGGGGTTGCACTAGGATTGGGGTAGCTGGTGGGTTAAATGGCACCCCAGGAATATACATATTTGATGGAGATGGCTGCTGTGGTGTTAGTACAGATCCTCGCTTTTGGAGCTGCATCAGTCGTGGCATTGGCAATGACACTGGGTTTTGACTATGTGGTGTTGATGGTTCTACACCAGAACTTGAGCTTGCACAAGACATAAAAATGTCTTGATCAGCACTGCTGTGTTGAACTTAGAGCAAGGTGTCAATACCAAAGTCACAGATGAAGTATTACAATACACACTACCAGTGAGAGGTACTCGGTTCCTTGCAGTTGCAGTGCATGCTATGAATACTGGCTGTGAGAGTCTTGGAGTTGGCTCAGTATGAGTCTTTTTACATGTCCTCCACTGACTCGTTGGTGTTGTCAAGGCTGAAACAGCGCTGATCCACTACTCTGCTATCACGTCTGCAACTTCCTGAACATCCAATGGTGATGCCAGGTCCCATTGTACCACACTCAGGATGAGGTCTGGTGTCACTGTGGCAAACTGAAAATAATGATGTGCAGAGGAGATCAACATGTCCAGTTGCTTTGGTGGCAATGCTATCTTGCTTGATAACATCATGACACCTCACTTCTGGTGCCGCTCTTCTCACCATTGGATCAACCTCTCCCATTGATGAACCTATAGACTCCTGTGGGCAGAAAACACAAGACCTGTAACAGCAACTGTAACCAAACACAGAATCTGAAGGCAGGTTCTAATGAGTCTAGTCTTGCACCTCCGTGCAGTGACTATAGCTTCCTGGTGGTGTAGCAAAGTATTGCTATGCTTTGTTATGATTCTCTGAAGGCTGTTCAGAGGCTCAAGGTATGCATGCAAACTTTCCTGGAAGGGAAGGGAAGCGTAAATGTGGATGTATGCTGAGCGGGGGCAACCTAGATGCAGTGCAAACTATGTGGTGTTGGAATCCTGGCTATGGTTCCAGTAGAAGATCTTCTCCTATACTCGTGTACTTTCTTAGAGAAAGGCAGAGACAGAGTTGGTTTCACTAGAGAAACTTGAATTAGTATTGTTCCTTATAGAAACAGTATGCTGTTGCTGTTAGAGACTAAAGGTTCAGAATCCTAGCTACGGATTACCTCTTTGAAGTCCTCAGGTATGTGAATTTATGAGATGAGAATGATAAACAAGGTGGTCTTATAAGGATATCCTTGCTTGTGTTTTGGACAAGAGGACGTGAATCAAGTTATTGAACACTTGGTGGGTAATGAGTAGAAAGCTCGTTAAGTGTTGTATCTCTTAAGTACACAGAGATAATAACTTTAATTCACATTTATTAGGTGATATGTGTGGTGTATGTATCCTCTAGGGAAATTGTTGTTTTCTATCTACAGTCCATCGTCTTTTATACTACAGAATTGTACTTGCTAAGTAAGTGAACTGTTGCCTTGGCTTGATAACCGCAGTACATGATTTGTGAGTGTAGTGAACTATTTGTAACCATAGTTCACTATACTACATGCTAATATACTGTGTATACTTATTAAAAGTTCATGTAGCCTAGTATAGCTACGGAAGGTTACTAATTTACTTGCTACTTACTTATCTGTAGTTAATGGCTCACTAATCTTTGCTATATTTCTAAGCCGTAGAGGCGTACCCATATGGTTGCTTGAGAATCCGTAGCTACATATAGCCTATGCTGATGAGCCTCCAGGCTCTGTATGCTCACAATTTGTGGATTTATCCTGCTAATTAACACTAATGTCCCTTCAACGGCCTTTCAGCAAACCAAAGATTGCACACACATTGATACCACTTTCATCCTACGGCAACCATTCTTCATGTGCTTTGTTATCCATCCCATCTTGCTACACATCAGAATTGCTGTATTTCATCATGGCAAGGCACCTATGATTGACAATCACCCCAAAATGGAATTGCCGCATCACTCAGAAGCACCCAGTTGATGCGCCCATTGATCACTTAATGAAAATGACATGATTGACGCAAGTACCCTCCCAGCTACGACAATTACAGCTACAGCAACTACAGACCATGTTTACTAAGGCTGTTACTTCGCCAAGGCCTCAAGAAAATGTTGCCCCATGCATACTCCTCAGTATGACAACTATCACCCAGTAATCCGCAGCTAAACAGCATCGAGTGATCCGCTCATTGCTCAATAAAACCATACAGTTTGTGTCCATACATGGCAATGTCGACAAGTTGCTGTTACTTTAGAAGACCAAGGACCATATGTTTCCTATGATTTTTACAAAGCCAAGGCCTTACAGCCTTACTAAGTCTTGCATATTTACTCTATTTATAAATTTGTACTTGTAGTATAAAAACTAGCTAGAAAACATAGTTAAGAAGTTAGTTCATCTCCAGTTGACCACAGTCTATGTCAATTATCGTCACGCTCTAGTCTATCGCCAGTAAACTGCATTTATTCACTGTTCTATGGTAATATACCATTTACCCCAGCATATTCTTGATTGCATGTCAACTCATAAACTCACCAGAGTTATTCCACAGTTTTTAACTGTGAAGAGTCCTTTGCTACTTGCTCTTCGCTCTTAGCACTATTGGTACATGCTCATATTGTGCCAATACATGATCGCTGCGCCATACCTCATCTCTGTTATCTTTTATAGGCCATCATCATTTCACTTTCACACCATTGGAGTTTTCACTGTTTCTCTTTCACCATTGTTATTGTCACCCACTTGGGTAGTCTCCAAGTAGACTTAGGATCAGTATAGGACCAGTTACAGCAAGTTTTCGTATAGTATCAGTCCATTGAGTGGACTTGAAGGTTAGTTTGACATAGGATAGGATCGTTTCAGTACAAGACCAGTTTCGACATCGACTTCAGCACTATCGTGCTGTATAGGACCAGTATCATCACCAGTTTTCATAATTCCATGTTTTCTCTCACCACACGCAGTCTCCACCCCACATCTTCTCATCACATCGCTCATTCCTAGATTATTGCTGACCATTTAGTCTATTTTCCACAGTTCACCCCACTCAGATTACCATTGAGCGATGTTTTCTAGTCTCATCTCATGTTTTCTCATACAGATTCATGGTATTCACATCATACCCGCTTCCATTCCCTCTCATTTTGAGAGATCCCTACCAGCTTATAGCCATAGCATCTAGTACTTGACTACCAAGCAGTACTACTTCGCAGACTTAAAGTCACAGTGTATACTTGCATATAGAGGAATTGATTTACTGCATGGAGGTGCCCCGAACCCACTCGCACACATGATCGCCTTGATTGCCATGCTACTACATTAATTGCCCAATCTCATTCTGAGTTGGTGTTGCCATTTCCACAGAAGTCTAGGCTCATCAACGCATAGTTAAACTGCGTGACCATATGGCTTTGTCCATGTGTGAAGGCCTAGAATTATGACATGTGTTTAATTTACTGTGGAAGGATTGTCCATCAATGTACCTCGAGGTACAATGACTCATAGATATTGAAGTGAAAGTTTGCGTGGAGTGGGAAATTTAATATAATTTGACCTGTGCCAGACTTGCAATGTTAGGTTTACTGAAAGTCTGCACAAGGGAGATATGTGATAAATTGTAGGTTGTTTCCACGATTTCAGAGCGCACAGAGCCTGGAGGCTCATCACCATAGATGATCAAGCTCCTCATGTGGAAAGTCCTTCTTCCTCATACTGCTACAATATCACTGGATTGTGAATGATTTGACGCTTGTGAGTCAGAATGTGGGGTGGGGAACAAACTGGCCATTGATGTACCTAAAGGATACACAAACTCACTGGCAAAATGACTCAAGCACATGTCATCTGGCTCAAGGGGCACAAACAGAGAAAGCAGAGTGGGATTGCAGTGGCTGCAACACCGTAAGGGCGGGGCTTGTCTTCCTGGTAGGTCCAGTACAGTTCAAGTCATCTCAAAAGGTGATGATGCTGACCAGGCTCCTGCTTGTTGGGGTTTCAAAGTCCCTGTCAGATTTTCACAGATGGTGAGCTGGGTTTCAGGCTGAAAAGATGCTCAAATAAATTAGTGCAAGCAGTCTGATGACAATGTCAGTAAGGTACTCAACAATAAGGGATACATCCGGAATACTTTTAGCATCAATGTTGATGAACACTTTGAGGCAAGGGTTAAGCTTCACTCAGCATATAACATTATCCTTCAACTCTGTGGGGTTCTTCTTCTTTCCTTCAAGCCACTGAAGGATGGGAGCCAGCATGGAATTGTCTGGTTGTAGCGCCTATAATGGTACCAAAAGGATGCAGATGGCCTCCATGACCCAATCTTGACCAACACAACCCCAATGTTATGCTACCGCCGCAAAAGAATGTGGACAGCCAAAAACGACACAATACTTAATATCATCGATGCTACAGCCCATCCCAGCAGCATCTGTCGCCACAACAATTCGGAAATCTCCTTCTGCACACTGATCCCAGCATTGTTGCTTCGCCTCCTCAGACAAGTCAGATGAAAATGCAAGCACACAGGTGCAAAGGTGTTTGGGTAGGCATTTACATAGGGACTGTACCAAGGAACGGCACCCTGCTTTGGAGTCAAGATACAGCAGTGTCCTTGGGAAGATCTTCACAACATGTATCTGGACCAAGATCAGATGGTAGGATATTGAGAATATCAAGAACAGGATTGTCAGGGTATTGCTGAAGGCGTGTGAGATAGAGAAGGTTGTGGTGATTGGTCCCTACATCAATACCCCAGAATGGGCAATGACCATAACCCAGTGATGACCAAATTATATCAAATGTCACAGTCTGGCACATTGCTGTACATGCGACAAATGGGATATCTGACCCTGTGAAGCCATGCAGCGCATCACCGAGTTTGTGATATGTGGGATGAAATGCATCGTCTCCCCACTCATCTATACAATGGGCCTCATCCACAACAATTGTGGTTAGGTGGGCACTAAACTTGAAATCCTTCCACAGCTTCATGAAGCTGTCTGAGAGCGCCATTTCAGGGGAAAGATAAACCATTTGAGCTGTTGTCCAGACCCATGCCCAGAGTTTTGCAGTCTTGTAAGTGTCTTCATTGATAGCAAATGCATTGATGAGCCTAGACTTCCATGGCAATGGCAACACCCAAAACTCTGAGAGAGCTTAGGCAATTAACATGGTAACATGGCAATCAAGGTGTCGTGTGTGTGTGAGTGGTTTGGTGCACCTCTGTGTGGTCAAGTTCTTCAATAACGCAAGATACACTGCAACTTTTCAGTCAGTGAAGTAGTACCCTTGGTCAATGAGTACTAGTAGATGTTGGCTGTAAGCCGGGAAGGATCTTGATAAACAAGATGGGATGGAATCTGGTATGATGCAAATACCAAGAAACTGTGATAGAAACTGTGAAAATGGTCTAGAAAATGTGGTAATAGACTAGAAAATGTCGAAATAGCTTAGAAAACATGGCTCAAGAATGTATCTAATAATGTGAGTTGAAACAATGGCAATAAATGTGTGGAAACTGCCTTGGAACTGCAAGAAACTGGGAGAAAACATGGTAACTGGGGCTATGAGTGGGGTGCTGCGGCAATAGATGCATGGCAACTCTGGACAATGATGATGATGAGGGTGATCCTATGGAGAACGATACTGAACTGGACCTACACAGAGGCAATATTGAACTGGGCAACAAAAACAATGGCGACGTAGAAGGTGAAAGTGATGAAACAATCCTATGTGGTGAAAGTGAAGTGATGTTGTGGCATTAAAAGACAAAAGCAAGTTATCGATGCAAGATTTCATGTATTGGTGCAATATACAAAGCCAGCCAACAACATTAAGAGTAAAGCAAGTGGAAATGGACAACTTGGAGTAACCATGGCTGACTGGTAATGCCATAGACTGGTCAACTGGGTAAGAACTACCCTAAAAATGTGGTATCTATCTAGTTTTTATACTACACATATGGTTTTTATAAATAGGATATTCATCAGAGCCTTAGTAAGGCTGTAAAAGCCGTAGTAAACATATGGAATCTGTGGTTCTAAAGTAACACCAACTCCTTGACATTGCCATGTATGGATGAAAACCATATGGTTTTATTGAGTGATGAGTGGATCATGAGGTGCTGTTTAGCTGCAGATTACTGAGCTACAGTTGTCATGCTGAGGTGTACACTTGTGTCAATGGTAATTTGAGGTCTTGGCACTGTAACAGCCTTAGTAAAAGTGGTCTGTAGTTGCCGTGTGCTTGAGATATCTTGAACTGGAGGCAAGTTAACGTTAATCACATCATTTCATTAAGTGATTGAGAGACACATTAATGTGGCAGTGCAAAGTGATGCAGCAACTCTGTATTGGGATGATTGGTGATCAATGGTGCCTTGCCACGATGGGATATGATAATTGTGATGTGCAGCGAGCTAGGAAGGATAATGAAGCATTGAAGGAGTATAGATGTCATAGTTTTAGGATTGTATCTGGGTGTTTGTGGCATATAATGCGAATTTCCATGGTATTATCGAGAGTTGGCAGTATTAGGGAGTATGTGGGGATCATAATGGAGTTGTTTTGAAGGTATTGGGTGATGAATGGATAAATCCACGAATTCTGAGCGTACAGAGCCTGGAGGCTCATCAGCGTCCAGGCCTTTCTTCATCACTTGCTTGACCTATAATACATCTTCCATAAGCAGATTATCCAGAACAAGCAGCAATAACGTACCTGGTCTCGCTTGAGAGCCTTAAGTGGGGATATGACCATCACAAGCTTCCCCTTCCCTCCCAAAGCTGCCAAACCCTCAAAAATCAAGCTCTTGCCATAGCCAGTACCCATGCAGAAGATACTATCATATCTCTGGAGTATCCATTGTATTAGATGTGCCTGCCAATCATTGGGATTGTATGAGAGGTTAAAATGCTGCCTCAGATGCATCTTGATAGCATTGACATCAAGATTCTTTGGCAGTTTCATCTTGATGCCTTGTAAACAATTCTGTTGAGGATATTTGCAACATCTGGGGGTCCCAGGGGTTCTGGGAGGTGCAGAAGATGGATTGGGGCGCTGGGGCTATGGTGGGGTGGTGGGAGGCATTGACACAATGTGTTGCTGAGCTCAAACGAAGTGAGGAAATAGAAAAGGTTAGACCTAGAAATGTTCAATGAGGTCTGACCCACCACGTGTTGAAGGAAATCAGAGCCTGGCTAGCAAACAGTGATTTTTGGGAATTCCATCCAACTGAATCACGTGTTATCTCAATAATTACTTGAGAGTGGAGTAAAAGGAGTGTGTAATATTATAGGCAAAGATAAAATAAAGAGTTTGTGGACTCAGAGTGGAAGGGAAAATGGGCAAGGGAAGGTGGTGGTAGCTTGACAATGACCCCTTCAATCGCATCACTTTGCAGCAAGCCCCTTCATGATGGCACACCCGAAAATACCCATAACAAACATAAACACAGCCAAAGCAAAAGGGGCTTGGAACAAACCTAATGACGAGCAAGAGCAAGCTGACAAGGATCATCAAGATGCACTCGACCAGGCTGAGCAAGTGGCACATGAAAAGGCCAAGAAGGATGCACATGCCAAAGCCAAGAAGGACACTGACAACAAGGCCAAGAGGGATGCTCACAACAAAGCCAAGAAGGATGAAGAAGATGCACATGCCAAAGCCAACAAGGGTGATGATGACCTGGCCTCAAAGAACAAATCTAGAGGCAAAGGGGGATGGAAGTGCAAGGCTGATGACATCAATGCCAACAACATCAATGCTGATGTCCCTCCCTCACCAAAATTCAAGAAGAGATGAGGCCAGCCAATCTCTGAGGCAGAACCCAATGCTTCTTCTGGTCCTAGGTGAAGTGTTCATGCTGGTAAGGGAGAAAACCCAAATAATTATAAGCTTGCTGCTGGAAAGTACAAGGGTAAATAATGGATTGGTACATTATCATCAACTTATGTCATCTTCCAAGATTGCTGACTTTATTCATTGAAGTTGTAGGCCATGTATTTCTAGACATCTGTTCTATTGTTGGTAGCTGCTGTTTTGACAAGTACTAATTGATCAGTTGAACATCATGGCTAAGATTAGAAAGGCTAGGCTCAGCCCAAAATCGGGAGGTATTTGTGACTCATCCAAGCCTTACATGTTTGTTGTCATTGTCATTGGCTTGGCTTGGCTTGGCTTGCTAGGCTAGGCTAGGGACCATGTTGATCCCAGCCTATGGGTATTTGACTTGACTAGTAAAGCTTAAGCCTAGCTTAGTCATTGATATTGTAGGCTAGGCTGGGCTGGGCTGGCTTAGGTGTAGCAGTAGTATTGTGGGTTGTATAGGCTAAAGTTGCAGCTCACAAGCCTATCCTAGTCTAAGGAATAATTAGCCTTGGGCTAAGCCCAAGGCATGCATTGGTTGTTGTTAGACCTGAACTCTGGTATTCCAAACAAGAATAAACAACAGCTGTCTCATGTTTGGACAATCACCGATGAGTCTCTTTATGTGTCTGGATTGTGAAGTCAGGATTAAGTCTTAGACCTAGGTGAGTGTTTGAGCAAAGGAGTAAGTTCAGTATAGATAATAGCTCAAAGCTGAGGCTTCTGAGCATTACAGGTCCTACTTAAATACTAATGCCAAGAGTACTAAATATAAGTACATAGCTAGTCATTGCGAGGTGCCCATGTGTAGAACAATGAAAGTAAGGCCATAGGTGAATGACTACTGCGAGTTGTAGCACAATTGCTGAGGTCATCTGGTAAGGTCATGGTGACCAGCCTAAGTGTCTATAGATAGGGTAAGTGCCAAAGATAAGATAGTTGCTGAGGCACTTATAGATAGAAAATGGAAGATTTGTAACAGTACTCTCCTTCCTCTAGACTGCCATTTCCAATTATATTTCTGCCCCTACATCCTTTACTAAATTGCTTTGGGCATCTCCATCTCTCATGACCAAGATCAAAGTCTTGAAAGAACCTCATCTTGGCTACCCCACCATGCCATGCCATTGCTGAGCTGAGCTGTAGTAACAATGTTATGTTATTCTCTGCATATCAATGCATTGTTTTATGACTTAATAGGAATTTTAAGATTTTATTACAGCTCTCAACTCTCATTGCTTCATGAAATCACTTTAATCAGTATGGCAAGGTTCAGAATTCAATGGCAGGAAATTACATGGAAAATAGAGGGATTTTTCTGCTGCTGTGCATTGTTCAACATTTTGGGACCTTCAACTGATCCTCAGACATCTTGTAACACATTCAGGACACACCAAAGTGACCGAACATCCAGTTGAATATAGATTATTTTGCGATACACATGACCAAACATCCACCACCCCATTTCATTCAGTACATGTAATAGACACAGAAAGTATACTGTTCTTTCTCTCTGTACCCCTACATGTGTGACTTGAGACCCCTAAATTTGTGCCATGACTACCACAATGCTATAAGTGGTCCAATTTTGCTGGCCATTCAAACATCTCTTGCAATACCGCTGCCTCCATTATTTACAAATGGTTACTGTGAGACTCTTTGTAGGCCCTGTTGTAACTCTTTCTGTCTTTTTTCAGATCTGAGCCATTTTTGCAGAGACTTGCACTGTTTGAATCTTGCTGCACCTATGTATAAGTGTGCAGTGCCATACATTCATAGTCACTGTGCCTTGCAGGCTATACCACAACAAGATAAATCAATACTCACCTTGCTGGGTGTCTAATAAACTTGGCACTATTTTTTCCAGATATAATATGTGCCCAATTTGTTATATTTATCTCATCATGACTTCATTCAATGCCAGAGGTCCACAGAATTCCAAACCAGGAAGTTTCTGATTTACAATGGATAGCGCAAACCATGACCTCAAAGAAACTGAGAATGAGAGGAGTGCAGCCAGCATAATCACTGGAAGGTTTCAATGTAACTAAGCTCACTGAAATTTTTCATCAGAAGTATACTCATTATCAGATCATTGTCTCAACAATACTAAGCTTCCTCTCATGTGCAGCTGTTCATCCTACATGTGATTTACCACCTGTTTCATGTCTGTCAATGCCCCAACTCAGTGCAATGAGGATATTGGGGATGGGAACTGCAGCTGAGGGTCTCACTGCATACAGTGATGGTACACTTCATCAATAATGGCTGAAATATCCTGCTGAAGTCTCTTCTTCTGTCTCTACATGCTCAGAACCACACAATGTAACTTGGCAAGCTGATGTTGTTGTTGTGTTTTCATGGTGATGATGCTGTTTCACAGACTTCTCAACTCAGGAATTTCCCATTTATTACACTATTGTGTAGTTCTTACTGTTATTCATGCAGATTGTTCAGGGCAATAGTGTTTCTGACTGTGATTGAAATTTTATGGCAGCAGGAAAAGCTGCTGGGAAAGAAAAGAAAGCAAAGTTGGACCAGGCTCATCTTCTTACCATCACCTGACATGACATTTCAGTTTGTTCTCCTGCCAATCTGATGGAGGGTATTGTTTTCATAGGTGGTGAAGACAATGGCAGATACCATGCTTCAGATTTCCATGTCTTCACTCATGTTCAATGTTCATTCCTTCAGTACCAATGCTTCATTCAAGCTTCATTTTTTTCGGAGGCTCTTCCATCTGTTTTTATCAAGGTATCACTGCTGATGAGCATGCAACTTATATTTTGTATTAGGTTTTTCCAGAATTGTTGTCTTCTCTTGTGCTTGTTATTGCTGACAGGATACATATTCAGTGTTTTGATTATAATTTGCATAGCATCCAAACTGTCAATGGTTATTGTGGGCTTTTTACCACTTGGGGCCTGAGCATGCCACAATCAAGGAGGTCTCTTTAGGTATGATTTATCATATACAAGCTGTTAACCTGATTCCATAATTCAACAAAGCATTATTTTAACTTTATTCTCAAGTCCAAGTTTCCGAAGCTTCTCTCCTTCATCATCTGCTACATGGAACACTGATAATTTCTCAAACTTCCCATCATCTCTTAGCTGGCCGACTACCCAGAAATAGAGATCACGCATTGAATCCAAGGCACTGGAGCCTATCAACACATATGAGCCATCAGGAATTGGGTACATGTGGTCAGCCAAAACTTTGAAACCATAGGGTGATCCAGCAGCATCATTGAAGACCATCTCCCCTTGTCGAGGCTTCTTTTCCTTTTGTTGCTCACCCAAGCCTTGCACATCTGCTGAATGAATATGATAACCCTCATACCAGTCTTCATCTATATCCTTTGTCTGCTTGACATGTCCTAGCCAACGATATGAATAAGGCAAGAAATCTTTGAATGTCACAACTTGCTTCCATGATGGCCGCCAACATTTGTTTGCTCCAGGCTCAGGGAAATGGAAGAAGAACTCCGCCCCACACAGAGGTGACATAGCGTCCATGAGAACTTCCCATGCATCCGTGGCAGACTTCTCCGTATCATATATTGGGATGGATTCTGGGAAAAGGGGGTATGCTAATCCTGCAACTTTATCCAAAGACTTTGTCGACACACGGTTCTGCATCTCAGACACGAGTTCAAGGACCATGCTCCGTTTTTGTATCTCCCGCAAGCGTGTCAGTTGTTCATCAAACGTCTTCCGAATCTCTTCTTCCATGACATCATCCTCGGTCTCCCCACCAATGATCGGGTCTTCGGTGATCTCCTGCAGAGTCCATGCACGTCGGAACCAACACCGATCACTCTCGAAGTCATCCGCTGTTAAATGAAGTGGCAGACCCAGACCATGGAAGTAGCACACCACACGGGGAGCATGCTCATACACCCATCCAATTGTGGGCACATCCAGCTTCCACTCTTCCAAGCGCAGATGCTCGCCCTTCCCACCCTCCTGCCGCAAACACAGAATGTCCAGCCATACATACTCCGCTCCGAGGTTCAGCATCTCGATGCGGATGAGATCAAGATTAGCGTCGTTCGGCATGGGCACGGGCCACTCGTATCCGTTGATGGGTGTCATCACATTCACGCGGTCCTTCTCGTCCACCCATGCATGTGATATCCCCCACTGGTTTTCATACGCAACCCAATATGGCACTACCCGATTGGCACACAGATCCCACACACGCCGAGGGGACACACCCCGCGTGGTAATCCTGTCATGGTCGAGCACATCTCTCCGCATCCCCCTGTCCTTCTCTTCCTGGGTGCGTAATTTGTGTTCAATGGTGGTGACGTTATTCCAACAGGGGCGAAAATAAGCGTAGACAGTGCCGAAGTCGTAGTTTTGTGCAACATAGAAATCAAGAACCGAGTTTACGGAGTCCAAAGTATATGACGTGCCTAACGTCGTATTAAGCGTCTTTAAGACTCCACTGACACCGAGCGTAGCACAGGGGGTGTTGGCCAGAGACGACGTGATGACCCTCGGACCAGTGAAAGACCGCTGCTTCCCCACTGGAATGGTCGATTCCGCTTTGCCAGTTTCGCTGAGGGCGGAAAGTGTGATCTCGGGAACTTCGAGAGAATTGGAAGAGGGTATTGGAGGACTTTCCGTCGCTACATTCCTTAGCTACTTCTCGTTATCACAGAAAAAGGTATTACCTTCAACCAAGGGCGAAGATTTTGGTGAACGCTCGATGAATTTGTATAGAGACATTTTCCGATCCCTCCACCATTCTGATATAGACGATTTATTTGACTGCCACCATCGCTTCCGGCGCTGGATGAACGTTTCCTCTAGTAGTCGCACAATGAATATATAAATCGTTGAAGGAAAGACAAAACAACACGTACTGTGCTCCATCGTCGATGCAGTGCAGTACTAACCTGTCCGTTGCACCAACAGGTTTCCGTCATGGAGCCTCGTGCCGCCCTCGTGGTCAGAAGGAAACAATGTGGACTAGTGCTTGGATCATCAAAATATGTGCCGTCAGCCATGCTGGATAAGCGTCCAACGATTTGGAGCGCCGTTTCGGAGGAGCATGTATAGAAATATCGGAGGTATCATTTAATGCGGCGATATACACCTGAAAGAACCCAATCGAACTCATGAGGGAGATAGACCCACACAGAATTCCGGGAGGACTCACAGGCTCTACTCGTTTCGCATGGGTTAAACCATACATTGGAT
Organism: Armillaria altimontana; assembly: GCA_022818075.1. Taxonomy (NCBI): domain Eukaryota; kingdom Fungi; phylum Basidiomycota; class Agaricomycetes; order Agaricales; family Physalacriaceae; genus Armillaria; species Armillaria altimontana. The sequence goes on along the minus strand of JAIWYR010000042.1, from coordinate 406,218 downwards.
GGATGATCGCATTATTTGGCGCGACAGCGTCCAAGTCCCGAGCGTTCAACATGCGAAACTCAGTAGGATCCAAAAACACCCGGTCTTCTATTCAAAAGTGTGAGATCAAACATATTCGTAGGAACAGATGCCCACCGTAAATCACGTAATTGATTTAGCATTAAACAGATGGTCTAGAAGACAAAACAAAGTATTCGTTAGCGAGCGTGTGTAAGAGGAATTAACCGGCCCATAAGCTAACCCCATATACGTCGTCGAGAAGAATAAGAGCTCGACGATATCCTCCTCGTTTTGTCGATAGTCTTCTTCGGTTGCGCCGAACCTAAGGCAGTCCATCTTCTTGCTTCGCATGGGCCAGAGCCATACCTGAGCAATGAGCGCTGCGAAGCCGGCCTGGAGCTGCTCCGTGCTCAGCGTAAGAACCGGTTGACGCAGCATGTAGTTATTACACGATTCCGGTCGTTGGCGGTGGATGCTGTACTAGTGTACCAAAGTCACAGAAAGACGGGAATGGTGAGGCGATATTGGACGTTCGACCTTCACGCCGGCCGAGGTCGATTCAAACTCGGGCTTCACAGTACGAGTTACACTCTCCAAGACTAGGGAGGCGGATGGGTAGGCTCGGAGTCGACCTCGAGCCAATCAATCCCGAGACGTCAATACAATGCCAATCCCTCCCCGCCGAACGTTGGGCGAGAGGCTAGAATGGCACACGGCAAAGCATTTCGCTTGACCTCTGGGGCGAGGCGTCATAGTTGGTTCGTCGAAGATCAACACTCGTCAGCTTGCGGGGGTCGATGAATGAGTCTCCTTTCTCTGAGGAATGTGGGACTTATGAGATACGTACCACGTTTGATGGATGAGACGATGGACTATCCAAATCACCGATAGTCGATGGAGCTTGTGGGGTCAGAGATAGATGGTGGACGGATGCAGGCGAACCATAACCCACACAACTTCCGTCTTGTTCAGCCAGGCAAGAAAATATAAGATCATAATGATTTATTCTCGGTAAACAAAAGACAGCAAAGTGTCTAAGCATTACTGGAGCTTGAGCAGAGATTTCTGAGCACTAAATATATGTGAATCAGTCAGCTTATCGGGTAAGAATAGAGGACCGACTTACCAGGCAGTTTCTCCTCACCTCGGCACAGCTCATTTACCCTCGAACATCTATCCATCAATTCAGGTTCATTTCCGCAAATCCTTCCCACCATTGGCAAGCGACGTTCTGGTTCTCACGTCCAAATTGTAAGGTGCGTCGTTACGGCGGCGGGGCCATACGAGAAGAAATCGACTCATCACCGGCATATCTGGAACGTTCGTGCAAGGGAAGGTCCGTAGCCTACTAGAGACATTAGCCATTGTACAACAGGGAGCAAGAGGAAAACGTACACTTTGCCTTGCCACACGCTCATAGGTACTCTGAAACAAATCAAAAGCCAGGCTTCAGTGCGGAATCCCGAAATGTAATATTTACATCATGCTCGAAGCTGGGCTTTTGATGAATCCGTCGGATCTGAGAAAGATGAATTAGTTAACCCATGGTCACGCTGATCACCAAACCCGTACCTTACTTCGATGATAGTCGCAAAAACAGAGACTAAAGCTGAAGTCTATGACTAGGGCGTGCAGTCTGCGCATGCGATTTTGAGCCATGACTTCGAAACATGTTGAGGACGAACTGGGCGGCCAATCGAACGAGCTGTCGTGGGTAACAACTAGTATGAGGACTATTTCATGGGCCACCTGCACAGCGAAGATCAGCTCCGACTAGTTTGGAGCAGTATTCAACAAAACGTACCAGTCGCCTGAGTCTGTACAACCCTTAAACATCTTCGGTGAAAAGATCCGTAACTGCATGGTCGCGGAACGATGAGTTTGAATCGCAGCGGATTTTTTCTTCCCGATACCCTAGCGCGGATATGAGAAGTAACGAAATGGAGGGATATGGCGTACCTGGATGCCTTGCAAGACGACCAGATGTACGACTCCGTGCAAATCCTCCTGGAGAATCTACACGCAGCTTTATTCACTCAAACGCCCAAGTCAAGGCTCCGCACCATGACAGACCAGAGTACCACCTCGAAGATTTCGCTCATCCTCTCGTCTCGTCGCTCGCTCGACTATGATACACCCCATCGAAGGGGCCGTTTCGATAGACGCCGACTTTGCAGGCTGCAGAAAGTTACATTAGATGAATCAGTTTGTAGATCGTAAACCGTCACACCACGCACGCCAGACTTCAGTTATGTTGTGATTATAGTCCTCCAAAAAATATCTGAGTCTCTCAAATCACTGTTCACGCTGGTTGAGACACTCGCGAGTGTATCGATTCCGGCGTTCGAGAGGTAAGCATTGTCACGGCATGCGTCCTATCTGCGCACCACGTCGTCAGCAAGTGAGTGATAAAGGTCGTAGAAAGAAGGCTCACCTTTATCGGCTGGTCATCGTGACGGATTACTACGTTTCTGATGAGAGGATGGTGGTGGATGAGGATGAAAATGGCGGCATCTACCGGAATCAACAGATGGCAACAACCAAGCGGGATACGGGCCGCGGGCCGGGATCACAGCAATCACCATTTCCTGCCAAACCATGGCTTCCATGGTCCTCTAAGGCCTCGCCTGACCGACAAATGGATCGTCTGTTATCTTTTTAACTGTTTGGAGAGTGAGCGAGCCCAAATGACGTTTTGGAGCCGCACGAAAGTATGAAATTGATAACAAGACGCGTATTTCCACCTTCAAGCTTCAGATATGAGACAATAGGTGCGGATACTCGCGATACGTTGATGGTGCTCGTAAAAGGATTATCTCATGTTTCCAGTGTCCTCACGCGTGCAGCATGACACGATCGTCCTCGAAGTTTGAATCGTATAACCAGAAGGGCAAAGTCTATCGACCGGCATAGAATACGTCACAATTCGACAGCAACTTCAAACGCAGCGCTTGTTAATTCTCAGAGGCTGGATTTCCTGAGGATGGTGGGCAGGATAATAACTAGGAACAGCACCGATCTTGGATTTTCCCATGATACGGTGGCCTGATGGCCCTAATAACTCACGAGTTGACGGGAAAAAGACGTGTCTTTTGCCTCCTACCATCACCGGGGACTCTGGAACGACGTTGCACCCTTTCTCCACGCCGCGCGCCAAACTTCTTAACATTTGATAACTCAACAAGACCGTTGATAGAAGAAATATTGCTCAGACACACGGTCCTATCTTGTACACCTGGTCCAAGGAATGTTTATTGCCAACGGATATCCCGCGTGGTATCCATTTGTTTTTCCGTTGCCACGCTGACGGTGAATGAAATATTGATGTAGATATAGAGGGGCGCTTAGAGCCTAGTCAGAGTTTTTCGTCAACATGGATCGATAGGAAAGCACCAAACAAAGCATTTACGTTCGTTTACTTGTCCTCAGTTGATCCAGCTTATAGACGTCCGCGGAAGATACGTCGTTGCGCCCTAGAGAGCACTCCTAGGACTGCGTTTCCCGGTATTGATGTCTCCTTAAGTGTTCATTATATCTGAATTCGCGTATGAGCACTAGAAAGTTATCAGATTGATCACAACGCGACCAGAGAAGCCTTGGGGCGCAGAATAGAGCCTGCAAATGGAAATAATAAGAGGAAGAAAAGGGACAATATTGAACATACCATCGATCATAATGACGAGAATGTCTCTCAGTGAGAAATTCACCCCAAATTGTGGAAGTATCCGTCCCGCCCTCGTCTTCATGTCTACTCCAATCAAAAACACTGTTGGCACAGTGAGTTTCTAGGGAGTGAATGGAATATGACAAGTCTCTACCTTTGCGGTGTACTGATGTCCTTGATATCCTACCTGGGCATCGGTATCAAGATATTGGCTCCACGGAACAGTACAGGGAACAAAGCCTACCTGGGTGCGCACCAAATATGTATCGGCATGGTTTTCTGAATTTACCAAGGAGGCTTTAGAGTACGTAATAGGCATGAAATCACGTTTTAATGGGGCTATATGCCCTTGAACGTAGGGCTGAAGGTGCCATCCAGACGACAGTGGAAATTTAATGGACAAAATATATTCGAGCGCGGGCTTGATGGTTCGAGTTCGTCCCTCGGAGGTTCTATTTGATATAGGTCTGTTTCTATAGAACGGCTATCAGTACTGGATCAATTTGTAGAGGAGAAGGACTTGCGATCTAAATCCCTGTCTTCGCCGAGGTGTCGCATCCCTCATCCAAACGCAAAACCAGCTAGCACGCACATCTCCGCTCGCTTCTAGCAGCATCTACTGGGAATGGCGATCAGCTTCTGCTCGGTAAAAACAGAGGAGCTTACTATAGCAGCAACACTTCTTCCCTCTCTTGCTTGTCCCTCCCATCCGCTGCAACCTCCAGGTTCAAAACAGCGATGGAGCATCGACCCTAATGTAGCATCCCTAGCCAATACTCTAATTGTCCGACAGAGCGTGCTCCAAGAAAAGCGCACTCTCCAGCGCATAGATTACTGGGTTCTTCGTCTCGGAGGGCAGCAACCCGAGCATCCATGCGACATTAGGTTCGAGCTGCTCTGCCCCAGAGGCATTCTGCAAAGGATGCGATTGAAGCTGGGAATGACGGTCACGTCGTTCCCTGGCTAAAATGCCAAGACAGTCCTGCACCGTCAGAGCTCGAAGAATGTGGCAAGGTGGGCACGGACAGGCAACATTGCAAGCCTGATTTTAGAGCTGGCCAAGTTTGATTTGGACTCGTGCTTGATAGTCGAAGCTTGTAACTTCTATACAAAGACGGGCCGAGTGGTAAGTCGTAGAAGGCCAACTTACACTGGTATATCCTTCCACCTCTCAGAATCCCAAAATTCCAAGTCCCTATTTTCCGTCGATATCTCGGCGTCCTGTCTGTACCTCCAGCTGCTCGTTGTCCATCGGACCTATCAAATTTAAGGATCCTCGAGCATAGAGTAGTGTGACCTGCTGATCGATGGAGACAGCACTACGATAAATATAAGTTATGCACCTGCAGATTTAGAGTGCCTTACTGACTCTGGGAGCTCGAGCTCGACTCGTCCAGCGATATAGCAATTTTACTGAACAAGCGATGATATTTTCTTGCGAATATTGATCTGAATGCAGATGGGAAAATCGGAGGAAGCATCATTCGCGGTCTATATCAATAAGTCGGTAGTAAGCCGCGGTCACAGTGTGCACTGTATACGAAGTCGGCAGACTGATAGGCGTGGGTTAGTTTTGACTTGGAATAGGAAACGCGCAAGGATTCAGATGTAGTCTATCTGGGGAAAATGGTAAGCTCGAAGGGGAAAAAAAGGAATAAATGAATCACTCAGGCTGTGGTAAGGGTGACAAAGAGTCTGATGGCGATGTCGAATACTCCGGATGAACGTCCAGAGCACGCCAAATGCTGCATTTGAAGTTTGGAATCGCATCGCGGCCCGTGCGCACCGGATATTGCCGCCGTGATTGAGGGTCCGACCTTAGGATTCCTTCCACGCCGTCATCTTCACTGTGTTCCCACTGCTTCGCTTATCAATCTCGCTTACCTGCCTGCGCAACTCTCGTTCCCGCGGATTCCCGAAATCAAAAAGCCTACCACGGACTTGGACGCGATGGTTCCTCTTGCGGTGGTTTCAGAGAGCCGACCTTTATGATGATTTGGAAGCACGGTTATTCCAGGGGCCTGTGAGTCTCAGAAGCCCTAGCCTTGCCCATGATCGATTGATGCGACTCTTTTATTCTAGTCATTGTTGTAGCCAGCTTGTAGTCCCGTCGATCTCGAAGCCTTCTGCTCCGAGTTGACGACCAAAATGGGCCGGACCATGGACGTCGCCTACAAGGACCTCACCACACTCGCTCTTCTCAGACTATCTTGACGAAGCAAATAGCCTTTCTCCAGGTCGGTTCTTTGTTCTATTCATAAAGTTCTCTATCTCACATCTGTTATACAGAGTAATGCATAGCGATGGATTGGTGTACTCCATTGTGCATCAACATCCTTTCATTTGATGACAGTTTCTCTTATTCAAGCTGCCATAGTTTCAATTGGATTTCTGCGCGTTGTGATTCAAAAAGTTTGCAAGTCTTCTGTGTGTATCCTGGCTGGCCGATCTGAGGAGCTCGACGCCGAAGGATCTGTAATTCGGCATCGTGTCGTCTTGTTCGGTGTTCTATTATTCAAAGGCGTGCTTGCCATACGACCGATTTCTGTGCCACCAATGATCATTTGAATAATAGTTATGTTTGCTCGTTTGCCGATCTAGTGGTGTAACCTGAGCCACATCGTAAAATTCTTACTGTACAGATGTGCACGCCGTGCACATCGAGTGCGAGGCTCCGAGGACCGTTGTCCCTGTTACGGCGTCAGATATCTATGTGAAGCGGCCCGCGGGAGCCACATTCACCACCACCGGTGAAGGAAGTGCTATTGTCCTTGTTGGTGAGACGGGCTGGGTACGTGTTTTCTCCCTCTTTTCGGCATCCCTTCTTACGATGACGCAGGTTGTTTCGATAACGTCTCGCCAAGGTATGATATCTAACACATCGACCCGCAGATGGCTTGCAACTACCACTACGATGCCTTTGTGGTGTGGATACCTAATTGATGTGGCGCTCTGACATCCAGGCATTCACTGCATCGAATGTGCTTCTACTCTCTTCACTGTATTGACATCGAGGCTCGTCCCTGATGTCTACGTGCACTGAAGACGTTCCCAAGGCAATCAAAGCTAGGAGTACCTGGTCGACGATGGGGAGTTTCGTGTACTTGACGATGATCGTCTCAGCTGTGACTATGGTCGGAGATATAGCACAATCACTAGTTCTCTTTGTTGCTGACTAGCATTCGAAAGTATGCATGAATAACACAAACGAGACAGTTCTCTTTACGCAGCTAGCTTTCATTTCGTGCAAATTGAATCTTGCGTAACCCGTCCATCCTTAGTGTGAACCCCTTGGTCATCAAAAGTCTACTCCAAATGTGACTTTAGTCAAAATCACTGTTCGCATCTTGTGTTTCAAGCAAGCGCTTGGAAAAGAGGCCGCAGGAGAAATCGATCTGCCCATGCCATATACCGATGTTCTGTATATCTAGCTTGCGAAAATAAGTATGTTCTGCTCGTTTCACTGCTTGAAGTTGATTAATATACGAGTACCACCGCGCAGTGAAAATTATGCCTGTTCTTGCTTACAGCCGAAGCGTCTCTCGTCCGTTAGTCGTAGGTGTCATATATTCAGACAAAATTAAATTAAATTAAACAGCAGCCGTCAGGCTGGTTCTCGCTCGTAGTGGTGTGTGAAAGATGAGAAACATGTCAGGGTGATACTGGTAAGGTATCGGTTTAAATCAACAAAGAAATATTTTAACTTTTCTGAGTCCGAGTTGCACAAGCTTCACTGTTCCAGCGGCCGCCGAACGGAACACGGACAATTTCTCAAACTTCCCATCCTCCGTGCGCCAACCAACTACCCAGACATCATCAAAATCAAGCACGTCGCAGCCTATCAGTGCATATGAACCGTCAGGTATTTGGTATGTGTGCATGGCCACAATTTCCAACATGTGAGGCCACCCGGCAGTATCGTTGATAACCATCTCTCCCCGTCGAGAGCTCTCTTCCGTCAGTCCCTCCGCCAAGCCCCACACATCTGCCGAATCAATACGGTAACCCTCAAACCAGTTTGTATCTGTACCCTCCGTCTTCTGGACATGTCCTGACCATGAAGACGGATATGGTTCAAAATGTTTGAGCGTCATTATTTGTTCCCATGACGGTCGCCAACATTTGTTTCCCTTCCCAGGTTCAGGGAAATGAAAGAGAAACTCCGCCCGAGGCCCAGATGACATAGCGTCCATGAGCACTTCCCATGCATCCGCGTCAGACATCTCCGCATCATATATTGGGATGGAGTCTGGGTAGAGGAGGTGTGCTAAGCCTGCGACTTTATCGACAGACTTTGTTGACACACGGTTCTGCATCTCTAATACGAGTTCAAGGGCCATGTCCCGTTGTCGTATCTTCCGCAGTCGTGCCAGTCGTTCATCAAACATCTTCCGAACCTCCTTTTCCACGATGTCATTCCCAGTCTCCCCACCAATGATCGGGGCTGAGGTGATCTCCTGCAGCGTCCATGCACGTCGGAACCAACACCGATCACTTTCGAAGTAGTCTGGTGTCAAATTCAGCGGCCGACCCAGACCGTTGAAGTAGCACACCACATCTGTACCCCAGTACACCCATCCTATTGTGGGAACGTCCAGCTTCCACTCCTCCACGCGCAGACGCTCGCCCTTCCCACGCTCCTGCCGCAAACACAGAATATCCAGCCATGCGTACTGCGCTCCGAGGTTCAGCATCTCGATGCGGATGAGATCGAGATTGGCATCATTCGGCATGGGCACGGGCCACTCGTATCCATTGATGGGTGTCATCACATCCATGCGGTCCTTCTCTTCGACCCACGCATGTGAAATCCCCCACGGGTGTCTGTCCGCAACCCAGTACGATACCACCCGATTTGCATACAGATCCCACACGCGCCGAGGGGGCACACGCCGCGTGGTAATCCTATCATGGTTGAGCATGTCTCTCCGCATCTTCCTGTCCTCCTCTTCCCGCATGCGTAATTTGTGTTCAGTGGTGGCGATGTCACTATCATTCCAAAAGGGGCGCAAATAAGCGTAGACAGTGCCGAAGTCGTAGTTTTGTGCAACGTAGGATTCGAGAATCGAGATTACGGAGTCCAAAGCGCATGATGTACCTAGTGTGGTTTTAAGCTTCTCTAAGACACCATCGACGCCGAGCTTGGCACAGGGGGTGTTGGCCAGAGATGACGTGATGACTCCTCGACCAGTGTACATCCGTTGCTTCACCACTGGAATGGTCGATTTTGCCTTGTCAGTCTCGGTGAGGGCAGAGAGGGTGATCTTGGGAGGTTTTTTGTTCCTGATAGATTTAGCTACTTTCCTTATCAGAGGTAAAACTGTTACCTTCGTAAACACTTGGGGAATTCCGATACAGATGTTTCTTGCCGTCGCCACCAATGGGGTACAGAGTTTATTTTCCACCACCACCGTCCCTTCCAAAGATCGACAAATGTTTGGTCTAAGCATGGCAGAACGAATGTAAAAATGGCTGAAAGAAAAGCAACACCACATACCATGATCCATCGTCAATGTAGTACAGTACTAAGCTGCCCCCAACAGATTTCCGTCTTGCAGTCGTCGTTGTCAGAAGGAAACGATGCAGACTAGTGCTCTGACCATCAAAAAGTGTCACCATCAGCTACGCTGTTGAAAGATAGGCACCCAAAGATTTCCGAGCGCCAGTTCGGAGGAGCATGTATGGAAATATTAGAGGTATTATTTAATGCGGCGATATACACCTGCATGAGCCACATTGAACTCATGAGGGAGATAGATCCTCAAATTTCGGCGGGGACTCTACTTGTTTCGCATGGGGTGTAAGCCATATATCTGATGATCACATCATTATTCAGCGCATATATCTATCATTCTTACAGGCCACGGCTCCATCAACGCGGCAGGGTCCAAGTTCCGAGCGTTCAACGTGTGAAACTCACTAGGATCGAAGCACACCCGGTCTTCTATGTAAAAGTGTGAGATCAAACAGATGGATAGGAACAGGGACCCACTTTTCATTTCATACTTGACCTAGCGTTAAACTGATCCTCGAGTAAGCTAAAGAAAGTATTCCTTTGCGAGGCGCGTGTAACAGGAGTTGACCGGCCTATAAGCCAACCTTATATCCGTAGTCTCGAAGAATGAGAACTGGTGATATCCTTATTGTTTTGTCGATAGTCTTCTTCGTCGCGCCCAACCTAACGTAGTCCATCTTCCTGATACACATGTGCCACAGCTATAGCGGAGCAATGGGAACAGAATATTTGGCCTGTAGTTGCTCCATGCTCCGCGGAAGAACCGGTTGACGCTGCATGTGATTATTATGCGACTTCAGTCGTTGACAGTGAGGCAATATCGGATGTTCGATCTTCATTCCGGTCACAGTCAATTTGAACTGAGGCCTGGTAGTTCGACATGTTTCGCTAGTCCAATATCAGCGCGGTGCCGTCCCCGTTACGAGAAAATGTGGGACTTGTGAGACGCGTAGCATATTTGAAGAAGGAGACGAAGGTCCATCCAAATCACCGATAGTCGAAGGAGGCTGGCTGGGGGTGAAAGAAAGAAGGTGAACGGATCCCAACGAACTATGGCCCGCACGATCTCTGTCTTGTAACTCTTGTTTAGCCGCGCAGGAAAAGGTGAAATCATGATCAATTATTCTCGCTAAATGAAAGACAGAAGAGTTCCTAATCATTACCGGAGGTTGAGAAGATATTTTCGAGCACTAATTGTGCATCAATCAGTCAGCGTATCGCGCATGCATAGAGTGCCGACTTACCAGGGAGCGTCTCCTCAATTCTGTATCACACATTCACCCGCCGGTCAGGTTCGTTGCCACGAATCCTTCACATCACTGGCCAGCGGTGTCCCGGTTCACACGTCCGGATTGCAAGGTGTCTCGTTACAGAGAGTCGGGAGATCCGAGAAGAAACACGATCAATATCAGTAGATCTCCGTCAATTGTACAGGCGAGTGTTGATAATCTACTAGAGATATTAGCCATTTAACAACACGAAGCGAGATAAAACGTACATCCTGCCTTCCCGCAGCTCGTGCTTATTCTGATGGCAATAAAAAGCCAGATTTGACGACAGAATACCGAAATGAGGTGGTTATGTCACGCTCGAGCTCGAGCATCTCACATCCCCCTAGAATCTGGAAACAATGGAAATTCATCAAGTCGTGGTCGCCCTGAGTACTGATCACGTACGTCATATTGACGACAATGCTACGGAAACTGAAGTACCAAATCAGTCCATGCTATTCGGGACCAGTGCTTTTTTTGGCCGTATCTTCAAAATGCGTTGAAGACGAGCTGGGCAGCCAATGGAAGGATGATCGTAGTGGCACACAAGCATTAGGACGAGTATCTTACGTGAACCAATGTTCCCTATGCAGCCGACGTTAGCTCATCCTCGACGGGAGAAATATCCAACAACGTACCAGTCTACCTATAATAGCCTAACAACGATCTTAGACGTCACCTTCCAGAGGCGTTCAGCATTCTAAGTGAGGGAAGACGTTGCCGAAGCGAGATAATCATCGACTGGAATATGACAATCTGCTACGGAGAGTGGTGAGTTCAGAAAAATGTCAGGAGAAAACTAAATATTACACACGAGCCACCTAGTAACTTGACCATCGAACAATCCCTGCACATCAAAGGCCTCGCTTGAGGGGTTAGAACTTTAGGAAGCAACGTCTTGGGTGAAAAAGTGTCAAAGTTCCGTGGTCCCAGTAATACGAGTTTCAACGAGGCTCTCGACGTCTAATGACAAAGGTGACTAGTGAGCGGAGGTAAAGACATGTCAGAATATGACGGACATGGACGTCTCGCAAGATTACCATATCTAGGCCTCGGTTCGACTTCTTTTCTAGCATCTCCACGCGGTTTGCTTTTTGATGCACTGAAAGTCAAGGCCCCACACGACGATGGAACAGAGTACTCGCATAGATGGAGTGCGAACACCACCGCAAAGATTTCGCATGTCCACTCCACTCCTCACTCGATCAGGATACGCGTAATCCGGTGGGACGTCTCGATATCTATAGAGTTCAAGCGTACTTTGCAGGCTGGAGAAGGATATGTTAGAGTCCACGCAATGGGGGTAAGCGGACACACCATACGCATCAAACTTCGGCCGTCGTTTGAGGATAGTATTCCAACAATATCTCCGTATGATCGCCGCTAAGTGTGTCGGGAGTGTAGCTATTCCGAAGTGTAGTCAGCGCTCGAGAGGTCACCGGTCAAGCACTGCGCTCATGGATATTCTGTCAGAGCAGTAAACGAATGATAACAGCCGAAGAAAGAAAACTCACCTTAGTCTGCTGGTCAGTGCGATTGATTGCTGCGCTCATGACGAAATGATGATGGTAGATAAGGATGAAAATAGCCGGAGCTTCGAATGGCAGCCACCAAGTCGGGAGACGGGCCGGGGGCCGGGATGTCAGCAATTACCATCACCTTCAGATCCGTGGCTTCCTCTGTCCTCCAAGGCACTGTCTAACTGACAGGTTGCATCTCTCGTATCCGTTTCAACGACATACTGTATTGGAGAGACTGACACGAGACTGGGCAGGCGCCACAAAATTTGTAGAACAGCACAAACCTAAGAACTTGAGAAATCATAAAAGCACACGCGGCGTCACGTTCTGGATGCTATGACTAAGTGTCTTTATGTCTTCATATATCGGATGTTAGGTGCGTGAACTTGCAACCAATTGATTCAAAGGTCTTAACAACTAGTTTATCCAGCGTATCAGGCGTCCTTAAGCCACGAGATGGTCCTCGAGGTTTGAGCGCTACAAAACTACAATAAGTCCAGCAAGGAGGGTCTGACGGCCAGTATAGAATCTGTCGAAAAATGATAGGAATAACAAGGCCAGGTCCTCATTGCTCATCCGTACTTGGACTTCCTGAGGATGGGAAGAAGTATAACTACGAGCAAAGACATGTTTTTCTTTCCAACCATTACCGGACACTCTGTCGTATCTTTTGACACATTCTCCGTAACACTACTATATTGCTGAAATAACGAAATAACACGTTCGATAACTCGACAAGACGTTAACAGAAGAAATCTTCATCCGACCCATGGCCCCATCTTGTCCACACGGTGCCCGAGATTGAGTGTTGCTGAAAGATATTGTAAGTGGCATTTCTTTACTTTTCATCCCATACTGAATATGAAGGAGTCGCAGCAGAACTGTCTAGCACCTAGGCGGTGGCTTTCGTCGGCTTGACTCATGGATCAATAGGAAAGCACACACCATACGTGTATGTCCTCGAAAATTTAAGCGGTCAAAAGCACCCTTGTTTCTCTCTGCAGCCGAGCGGCTCTCTGCCGTTATTCTTAACTCAGCATATAATCGACCAAATGGGAAACGCAGGTCGTAGGCCTCTTTGTCCCGCTCGCGATGGCATCTTCAAGTCCCCAGATGAGCCTCACGCTTGTTAAATAACAAAGAGTTACCTAGCGGGCTGCGGAAGCGATGCCCTCATGCTCGTTCAATCAGGGTTCCGACCATGACAGGATCTACACTATTATCACAAAGATGTCTTCGGCTGGCGAGGCGATCCCCGCAGAGACGTACGTCTACAGTACCGAGTTATTATCCTAACAGATAGACCAAAGCACCGGGAACGCGATGTTATGCCTGGCGAGGTCGACAGATTACGTTGTGCTTAGCCTTCTGCAGCATCTGAGGACGGCAAGATGGAGGTTCCGTTCGAACTGGATAGTCGACGGAAACAGCCATCCTTCCAAATCCTTCCCGACGCATGTATGCATCTATGGAAGACAGTCAGAATCAGATCAATCGAGCGAGAACGATGACCTGCATTTGCAAGTTGGCTGACATCAAATGACCAAATAGTCCTCATTCTCGCTATTCGAGCCATGAATCTCGAGTATTTCGTGGTATCGGTGGCAATCCGCTATCCAGACCTTCAGAATTTCCTGTACTCTGTCATCTCCTATCTTTGTACCTATGTCCTCGGTTCTGGAGGATAAAATCAAGCAGCGGTCGGTGACTAACGGTGTTGCCAAAGCATCTCTCTCTCTCATTTGATTCAGTGAATTCTAATCTTCAGATAAGTGTATGTGGCGAGATTGTGGTAATCAGTGAACATTCCAATAACAGTCGAGCCTGGTGGTAAGATGTTAGCTCCGCGGAATAATATAGATAACAGAGCTTACCTGGGCACGCGCGAGATATGTATCGAGTTTACCAAGGAGGCTCACAGTGTGTGCGACAACGCAACTCCTAGCGGACACGGAACTGCCTATATACGTCTGAAAGATAGGTTGACGTTGTCAACTACGGGGTCGTTGCCTTGATAATATCATAGGGTGAGCAAGTTCATTCCTTCTTGACAATTATAATACTCACCTCATCATACGTCCACTACTAACTTTGACTTGCATACCTTCAGTTCTTCTGCAAAGCGGCGTCTCGAGATCTTTTATGAAGTAATCAGCGAACATTCTAACAGGGTTTGACCCCGGTGCAAAGTTATCAGCTCCACGGCATAGTACAGGGGACAGAGCTTACCTGTGTGAGCGCCAAATATGTATTGACCTAGGTTTTTGAGTTTACCACGGACGATGAGGGTCTTAATAGACGCCGAATCCCGTCGCAATGCACTTGAAATCTGGGTGTGAAGCTGCCATTCAGACGACATTAGAGGTTCACCGGTAGAAGGGGATTTAAAGACGAGTTTGATAGTTCGAGTTCGGCCCTCGGAACTTTGGCTCGATACAGGACTGTCCCTATGAAAGGAAATCAGAAGAGGATCAATCGTAGAGGGGACGACTTACGTGGTGCCAGCAAGCTCGTAAACAAGTCCTTTTGTCGAAGGTCAACAGTCTCCTCATTCTCCGTATTCCACCTGTACATTTTGATCTCTAGTCTGTACCTCCGTAGACTCGATCTCCCTGAAAGTCAAATGTAACCTTTGAGCGAATACCAATGAACACAAGCGAATAGAAAAATAGATGTACCTACCTGTTCGATCTCTGCATCCCACATTCTCAGAAATCTAGCGGTAATTCGTGATAGAAGGCTGTGAGGCTGAAAGGCTGCTCATTGATTGCTGCTTGTCCTTCAGTAACCTCCGCAGTATGGTCAGAGCCATCCTCGAGTAGGTTGTGGTCATCCTACGCTGCTGAGTGTTAACTACCATAGCCTCCTATCACGGCCCGAACTGCTTGCGTTAGAGCTGCACCTGCGAAGGGTGGAAAAATGTCGGACTGCTAGTCTCGACTCGTAGTGCGTAGCGGCCAGAAGACGGTGTGCTACACAGGGAGCTTCAGCGAGATGGTATTGATAATAGTGTAGTGCTATTTATTGATTGTTAGAGACGGCCTACAAAAGCGATAAACTACGCACCTGATGAGTTAGAGTGCCCCGCCTAGCCTGAGCGCTCCAGCGCGACTTGTCCAGTAGGATAGCGGTTTTACTGAATGACGAGTGATGACGTTTTTATGCGAATATTGAGCTCAATGCATCGGAGGAAGAGTCACGCGTCATTCGTAATCCATATCCATAAGTCGGTAGTAAGTGGGTACTGGTCGGCAGTTTGATTCACTTCGATTTGGCTTCATTCACATAAGAAAAGCGCATGAATGAGTTTTAATTCCAAATTAGTAACGAACGTAGAAGGACTAAACGAATTACCTACACTATGTTCAGAGGGTCTGATGATAATTTATACGCCGGAAGACTGTGCCTAGCGCGCGCGAGACGCAATTGAAGCAATTGAAGTTTCGCGTCGCGGGCCCGTGCGCATCGGGTATTGCCGCTATGATTGAGGGTCCGACCTGAGCTCGGGCTTCTTTCCGCGCCGTCACTTCCAGGGCTCCCATTTGGCTCCCGCTGCTTCACTCGTCGATCCCGCTAGCCCGACTGTGCAACTGTGGATGGCCTCAATCGAATCTCTAGCATGAGCTTCCACGCAACGCTTCGTCTTAGCATGGTACCAGAGGGACGAAATAAGCTTTATCAGATGGGATGATTCGGTTACTCCAGGTAAGTCTCTTAGCCTTGGCCACCATCTATTGATCTGACTGTTTCATTCTAGTCACCGTGGTCAGCTCATCATAGCGGCCAGGCTTATATGATTGAGGACGCCAATCGCCTTGGAGATGTTGGAAGCCTGTGTTGAGGATGATGAGTGCTGGTCTATCTCGAATGCTTCTCCTCCGATTCGACGAACAACATAGGCTGGACCAGCCAGTACCTCCATTCGATGTCGCGACTCGCCACGCGGAGACCCATGGACGTTACGTATATGTACCTCAACACGCTCCGTTCTTCCCAAACTATTTTTACAAACCATATAACCTCATTTCAGGTCAGTTCTCCCGCTCATACAGTTCTCCGTCTCACGTCTGCATGCGGAATAAGGAACCTTGACAGAACCGTCTTTATGATGCCACCTCTGCTTAGTAGACTAAACTGTGCGCCGGTCCCATTTTGTTTGATGACAGTTTCTTTGACTTACTGCGCCATAGTTTCAATTGTACCTCTGCGTATTGTAATCCACCTCCTTTGTGTGTATGCTACTACTGCCTGAGCTCTTGCGCCGCGTCATTCCACTACTCAAAGGCATGCTTGCCATACGAATGATTTCTGCGTCGCCCGTGGCCATTTGATCGATAGCTCTGTTCGCCTTTTCGCAGACTCTGATTGCTTCTGAAACATTTCCTATACCACTGTTTTCGGTGTAGTGTAACCTGAGTCGCGTCGTATAAATCTCAATGTGCAGATGTCGATATGACCTTGGTCCCTGTCAAGGCGTTAGACAGCTGCGCGAAGCGGGAGCCACATTTACCATTCACCGCCACCGATCAAAGATGTGCTATTTTGCTCCTTGCTTGTTACTGCTATGCTGATTGGCGAGGCGTACTGTGTACAGCAATCTCCCTCTTTCCGACGTCGTCCGTATAATTTTTACAGACCGTTTCACTTCTCGTCAACGTACAATACCCAAAATGTCAACTCACAGATGGACCGCAGCTACGGGACGAATTAAAGTCGATGCTCACCGTTCTGGGCGCTTATTCTACGTACCGCTCTTTCATCCAGGCATGAACCATATCTGACGGGGCTTTACTTCGGCCGTATCGACACTAAGGCTGGTTCCAAACGCATACGCACACTGAGGCCTTTCCAATGAAATCAAGTTAGGAGTCCCTGGTTCATGATGGAGAACTCCGTGCAGACATCGACGGTGTCTGCTGTAACCCAGGCCAGGAGAGGGCCTGGCGCAATCACCGGAGCTCTTTCACGAAGGTTGCCGTTCAGCAGTACACTCAGATAACCGAGGTACGAAAGGGTTCTTTTTACGCGGCCATCTTTCATTTCTTGTGTATCCCGTCCGTACTCAATGTGAATACTTTCTCATCAGATTCAAGTCTTTGGAAATGGGTCGTTTGGTGTAGATAACGACAATACTATGAACGGCGACGGTACGACTTCCTCAGCTCATTATCCCAACTCTTGTCAGAAATCTCAATGAATTGCAAGACCTTTTAATGCACAAGGTCCGGTCGGTAAGTCGTGCGTCACGAGGTAGTGGTTGAAGAATACCTAGAGATCCTTGTCAAATCATATCGTTCATCGATTTTGTCAGGATGAATACCCGATCTGTATCATGATCAGGTAAGGCGTCGTTGCAGACCCGTCTCCAATTTTTAGGTGCCATCCAAAAACATAGTAGCCGCTCGGAACTCAGTAAAAGCGAGCTGGTTAGGTGCATGTATCCAGATCGGCCCTGTGTAGAAACCTCAACATCGTATCCCAGTTCGCGATGACCACACGAAAGGTAAGGGTCCACGTTATGTTATTACCCTCATCTATAGCTGAAGCTCAAGACAGATATAAGGTCTCTGGCGCAGACAGTCCAGTGTTCTGGACTTCCGAACGCTTAAAAGATCGAGTTCAGTTCCTCCGAATCTAGGCTGAATATAGGCCTGTTCCTAGAGAAACGGCATCAGGACATGACCGATTGTAGAAGAGGACGGCTTACGTGGTAAGCTCGCGGAAGAGTACCTTTGGTCCTTCTGCCCAACGTTGAAAATTTCCTCGCCCTCCGTATTGAATCCGTACATCTCGAGCTCTTGTCTGTACATCCGGAGGCTCAGCTTTCAATCTCCAGACGTAGATGCTCCTTCTCATCTGTTTTTCCTGTCGGTGCGACCAAGGAGCTTAGACAGAACAAGAAATTTCGCCGGGCCATCGTATGTACGTCTGTGCTGATTCAACAGCGTTCAATATTGATTTCTAACCTTCCATGACGGTAAGCACAGGTAGAATAGAGAAAATGGTAGGGCTCCGCATTGCTTCCCTTATCTGGTGAAATCGGAAGTATGATCTTTTTAAATCTGTTCGACGTTTGATGTTTTGATACAACAGCAGAGGTCTTTCTCTCGCAAGTCACTTCTTTTCTTCTTAGGGCGTGAGATCACCATTGCAACAGAATTATATCACAATGGAGTACTTAATCCGAAGTTAACAGATGCTCTGTCCCTTTCCTTCGGTTCACCGGAACCAGTTTCTATCCTTGGACACGTCGTCACAGACAACACATGTAAGCTACGAACCCGCTTCTGTAATTCAACAAAGAACAATTTGAATCTTTTCAAGTCCAAGCTCCCTAAGATTCTCTAGTTCATCATCTGCCAAACGGAAAACTGACAACTTCTCAAACTTCCCGTCGTCTCTTAGCTGACCAGCTACCCAGAGATTGAGATCGGACAATGAAATCTCGTCGTTGGAGCCTATAAGTGCATATGAGCCATCGGGTATTGGGTACACATGGTCAGCGAAAATTGTGAAAGTGCAAGGCAACCCAGCAGTGTCCTTGAAGACCATCTCCCCCTGTCGAAACTTCTCTTCCTTTGGTCCCTCATCCAAGCCACGCACATATGCTGATTCGATACAGAAACCATCAAAGTACCAGTCTGCATCTGTAGCCTCGATCTGCTCGACATTTCCTGGGCACGAATGCAAATACGGCACAAAATGTTTGAGTGTCATGATTTGCTGCCATGATGGTCGCCAACATTTGCCTCTGTTACCAGGTTCAGGGAAATAGAAGAGCAACTCGGCCCGAGATCCAGACGACATAGCATCCATGAGCACTTCCCATGCTTCCTCGTCAGACTTCTCTGCATTGTATATCGGGATGAATTTGGTGTTGAGAATGTATGCTAAGCCGGCGACTTTATCCAAAGACTTTGTCGACACCCGATTCTGCATCTCTAACACAAGTTCAAGGACCAAGTCCCGAGTTTGCACCCCCCGCAAGCGTGCCAATTGCTCTTAAAACGTCTTCTGAACATCCTCTTCCATGCCATCCTCGGTCTCCCCACCGATGACGGTGTCATCAGTGACCTCCTGCAGCGTCCATGCACGTCGGAACCAACACCGATCACTCTTGAAGTCATCCGCTGTCAAACGCAGTGGCCGGCTCAGACCGCTGAAGTAGCACACCACACGCGCACCATAATACACCCATCCAATCGTGGGCACGTCGACCTTCCACTCCTCGAAGCGCAGATGCTCGTCCTTCCCACCCTCCTGCCGCAAACACACGACATCCAGCCATGCATACTCCGCTGCGAGGTTCAACATCTCGATGCGGACGAGATCAAGGTTAGCGTCCTTTGGCATGGGCACCGGCCACTCGTATCCATTGATGGGTGTCATCGCATTCACGCGGTCCTTCTCGTCGACCCACGCATGTGATATCCCACACGGGAAGGTGTCCGCAACCCAGTATGGCACCACCCGATTTGCACACAGATCCCACGCGCGCCGAGGGTCCACCCACTGCTTGGTGATCCTGTCATGGTCAAGCACCTCTCTCCGCATCTTCCTGTCCTTCTCTTCCCGGGTGCGCAATTTATGTTTGATGGCAGCGACATCATAAGCATACCAATAGGGCCGCAAATAAGCATAGACCGTCCCAAAGTCGTCATTTCGCGCAACGTATGGTTTGAGAATCGAATGCAGGGTCGCTATCCCTAAGAGACGAAGGATTCTGGATCCCAGAGTATAAGACGTGCCGAGTGTCGCGTTGAGCTTTTCCAAAACTCCGTCAATACCGAGGTCAGCGCAGGGAGTGTCGGCGAGAGCGGACGATATCACTGGTTTATTGCCTATGTAGGACCGTTGTTTCAATACTCGAATGCTCGATTCTGCGTGGCCAGTCTCGGCAAGGGCGGAAAGCTTGATCTCAGGAAGGTTGGGACGATCGAAAGGATCGGAAAATATAGGAGGACCTTTCGTTCCTACTTTATTCAGCTACATCCCGATACCACAGTAAGGAGTATCACCTTCGTACAAGGGCCAATATACTCGATAAGGCTTGTAGAATTCGGTTAGGGCCGTTCTCTGCCGCGCCCACCATTCTGACACAGACCATATCTTCCAAATCCACCATCCCTTCCGACGCTCAGCAGGCACCTCCTCTAATCACGGGGGAATGACTGGAAAACTCGCTGAAAGAAAGAAATATCACGTACCATGGTCCATCGCTGATATCCTGTTGTAGTAACTTGTAGTTACACGGAGAGATTTCCTTTGTGCAGCCTCGCGTCGTCCTCGTGGTCAGAAAGAAAGAATGCGGACTAGCGCCAGGTCCATCAAAATGTGTTCCCATCAGCATGCTATCATTGGATAGGCGCCCAAACGGTGAAGGGCTGATGGGAGGTATCGCTTGATGCGGCGATATCCATCTGAATGAGCCCAATATGAGATCTAGACGCCTAGAGTTCCGTGAGGACCCACAAGATATACTGGTTTTGTGGGGAATAAACCATGCATGCGATGGCCACACTATTACTTATTCAATCCATATATCCATCACTCTCATGAGCGATGACTTCATAAATGCAAAATCATTGAGTTTCCGAGTGAGCACCATGCCAATAGTCCGACTAGGCACGAAAAACGCACTGCTTTCCATTCAAATCCGTGAGCCTATCGAAAATATTTATGACAAAACTCACCGCTCATAACGTACTTAATCTACTATTCTGTGGCCATCGAGCTGTCTAAATAACTAATTCGTTAGCAATGCGGTTGAGAGCATATAAGAGGAAATAAATGGTATAACATACGTACCTCAGGTAATCGACAAAATCCACTCGCCCGCGCATACGTCCTACTGAAGAACCAGAGCCCGACCACGCAAAAGGCTACAATAGTATAATCTGGAATAGTTATTCATTAGCCAAGATTCAAGACAGGGACGGTGAATGAATCCGCGGCGCTTACCCTCTCGCTATCAGACTCAATCAATGGCGCTGTGGGGTATACTATGGCCTGAGTAGATAAATAAGTTGAGAAGAAAAAGGGACCCGATTGAGCTGATCACCGATCTTGATGACGATGTCGCGCAGTCACAAATGACCCCGAAACGATCAGAGCTGCCGTCACGTACCGCCTCCGATATCTACTCAAAATGTAACTTGAATCAGGAAACGCGCGTGCAGAATTGCCAGTTCAGCCGTCGTTCTCCCTCCATGGCTTACAGCTGTTCAATCCCGCTACGAGAGACTGCAGCAATTGTCTTTCAGGATTGCATCCTAGGTACAATTTGACATTTGAGGATCATTCTTATTTTGTCCGTTGGCGAAAGGAAACAATAGATAGATGAGTGACAGTCTGTATCGGAAAACACAGTCATAGAAAACATAAACCTTGAAAAATGGCGGCACAAACCAGTTCGCCACCGTCTCATGGCCTACGTCTGCGAAACGACATAAAACCAGAGTCCAGAGATCCGTTTTTCAATGGCATGTGGCGAATTTGAGGTAACCAGTAAACGTTCCAATAAGGGTCGGGCCTGATATCAAAATGGTAGCTCTGCGGAATAGTAGAGGGAACAGAGCTTACCTGGACATGCGCCGAATATGTATCGGCATAGCCTTCCGACTCGGAGGTTACTATTAGCTATTAGCCACGGAATCACATCCCAATGCGACTATATGCGCCTGGAAGCTGAGCTGATGTTGGCATCGAGACGACATTGGAAACTTACTGCACCAAGGGGATTCCAACGTGGGCTTCATAGTTCGAGTTCATGTTCAGCTCTTTTAAGGTCGGCTCGATATAAGCCTGTTTCTAATGAAATGCCGTCAATACATGATCAATCGTAGAAGAGGACGATGTACCTACGTAAGCTCGTGAAGAAATGCTTTGAGTTCTTCTGGCCAACGTCGAAAGTCTCCTGATTCTCTGTATTCTATCCATACGTCTCGAGCTCTTTTCTGTACCTCTGGAGGATTCATCTCCAGATGTAGGCGCTCCATCTCCTTCGTTGCCATCAATGTCCGTATTTAGAATAACATCTTTCGCTGAGTCGTCTTCGACTGTGCTGACTCACGAATGTTGAGGGAAAAATGCTGTACTAGCGCTCGAAAGTCACAGAAAGACGGGAATAGTGAGGTGATGTTGGAAGCTCGATGTTCACCCGCCCGAGGGGGACTGATTTTGAGATTGATAGTTCGACTTCCAAGGCCCGGAGACGATCTCGAGTGAATCAATCTGAAGACGTGGCCCGTTCCTCATTTCCCTTTACTTCTCATATGCGGGCTACGAGGCATCTGTGGCTAATCCACACTGGTCAAAACGCGGTGCCGTCTATGAGACGCGGAGTATATTTGACGGATGAGAATGACCATCCAAATCACAAACACTGCCCACATGATCACCGCCTTGTTCAGTCGCGCAGGAAATGATGAAAGAATAATTAATTGTTCTCGCTATACGGAAGACAGCAAAGGGTCTGAGCATTACTGGCAGTTTAGGAGACGTTTTGGAGCACTAGATATGAGTTAATCCGTCAGCCTATCACGCATGAATAGAGTGCCGACTAACCAGGGAGTCTCCTCAACTTGGCTGCACTCATTCATACCGAACATCCGTTGGTGAAGTTCATTTCCACGATCCCTTCCAACAATTGGCGAGCAGCATCCCGCTTCTTACGTGTGAATTGCGTTGAGTATTGCAACACCCAGCGACGGGAAACGAGAAGAGATGTGGTTAATACCCGTAGATCGGTAGCAATTGGTCAATTAAAGGTCCGTAACCTACTGGAGACCTTAGTCGTTGGACAAAAGGGTGCGGAAAAAACATGTTTGCACCTTTCTTTCAGCCCGTTCTCCTTCCGATGCCAACCAAAAGCCAAAATTGACTAGTACTGAGTCTTGAAATGCTGTAGTGGCGTCATTCTCGAAGCCGAGTGTTTCAGAAATCCCTTAGATCTGAGAACAATAGAAATAATAATTAACCAGTCAAACGGAACACTGATCGCGTACCTTAAATTGACGACAGTAGTAAAGCCGAAGTATACAATTCACATATGCTTAGCTATTCTGCGCGAGTCATTTTCGGTCGCGATAATAGGTTGAAGACCGGTTAGGCGGCAAGTCGAAAGATAATCATATTGGTGTGCGTGGGCGCCAGCATTAGGACTATTGTCCTATAAGGGCCAATGTTCCCTGCGCAGCCGAGATTAGCTCTGCCTGTGTGGGAGAAATGTTCAGCACAACGTACCTGGCCGCCTCAGATGAACAAACAAGAATCCTATGCCTTACATTGGCGTTTAGTCGTCGATGTAAAGCGGAGACGTCGCTACAGTGGGAAAGTCGACAACTGCGATGTGACAATCTAATACGGGGACTGGCGAGTTCAATAAATGTCAAGAGGAAACTGAACAGTACACACGTCCTGCCTGGTTAACCACGGAACAATCCCTTTGTATCGAAACCCTCACTTGGTCACCAGTCACTAGTCAGTGCTTCAGCCCGTTACATCTTCGGCAAAAAGGTCTCACAGTAGCGTGGTCCAAGTAAGTAACACGAGCTTTAATGATGATCCGATATCTAAAGACAGTGGTCAGCAGAAGGAAAGAAATGTTAGAACATGACGCACCGAGATGGCCCGCAAGACGAAGCTCCACGACCTCGTGCGACTTCTGTTTCAGCATCTCCACGCAAGTCTGCTCTGGATCCTCACCATGACGGACCAGAGCACTCACAGAGATGGCATGCCATGAAACCCACTGCGAACATTTCGCTTCTCATTTCGCATCGTCGTTAGCTCAATCATGATGCACGTAATGCAGTGGTCCGTCTGAATAGCTGTAAAGCGAAGCCGACTTTGAAGGCTGCAAGAGGTCATGTTAGATGTGTTCATACATTGATGACAAGCAGACGCGCCAAAAATCCACCGTCTTCTGATCATAGTCCTCCAAGAATGTCTCTTCATGATCGACGCTGAGTAGGGCGCGAATGTGCCGATTCTGAAGTGTAGCCGGCCTTCCAGAGGTTACTTAGTCACCGGTTACACCCCGTCATCCTATCCTGTGCAGAATGGCGTTGTCCTAACTGAATCCTGTGCACCAAGTCTCAAAACGAGCGATAAGATCTAGTCGGAGAAAGAAGGCCCACCTCAGTCGGCAGATCAGAGTGACATGAGAGAATGAAAGTGGATGAGGATGAAAATGGCGGGAGCTACGGGAATCAACAAATAAGTAAGTAAGGCCGGCAAGCGGCAAGGCCCGCTACCTTCACACAGGATTTCCCAACTGAAAAGATACAAACTTGAACGGGGAAGCACTCCAGCTTTTGAATGCACATATGCAATGCACTGTGGCCGGTCGTGGGGAAAAAGTTCGCCCTGACGGCGGCTGCCGTCGCCAGCGCACATTCCCCCCTGCGCCCATTCCTCGAGTAGTAAGCTACTTATAGCTAAGCCTACAAACAGGCTCCACAGCAAACACCATAGATACTAAGCACAAGGAATGTATGGGTAGTATCGCTCTGACCCACACAAAACTTCTACAGTGAGCACATGGGGACGGGAAGGACGAGACAAGATATTTCCGTGATTCACGAAACCCCAAGAATGTAATTAATGAAGGACAATGCATAGAGTCCTTAACCTTGCCTTTAATGACGTTGCTTAGAGACCACATACTTCAATTCTCGACGTCCTTGATGAATTGATCAGGTACAATAGTAATACATGTGATCAATCAACGACAAAAAATTCATCTACCTCAACTCCAGGTAAGGTAAGAGAGCAGCGTCCGAGGCAGCAGATACAAGGAACAATGCGATAAAGTGAAACCGGATCTGCCCTGAGATAACCGACCAATAAATGTCAAATGCAAGTCCTGAAGGTCAGCGCACAACTTGACAAGTACTAGCTCTGCTTCTCTGTAAATTATATTCGCTCGCACGAATAGGTCTTTTCACCGTTTATGCGCAGACCAGTATCGTCCCCCACAAGCATCCAATGGCAAGTCGTGTCTGCTATTCTAGATCCCATGGTACAAAAAGGTGTGCACCTGTCCCAACTTACAAGGGGTGTGTGCGATAGAAAAAGCAGTTGTAGCCCTAAACGAAGAGACCTACCCTCAACGGTGTGTGGCAGTCCAGTTCTAGCTGGTTTCTCATAGACAGATGTAGATACAGACCTATTTATCGGAGGGAGGGCCGGTCTGTGTAAATCCTTACGTTGCGCAATATTCTTTAAGTTCCAGTATCAAGAAAGGCGAGCTGAGACTTACTCAAGACGATGTTACAAGGGTGAAACTGATATACTGTTGAAGGAGGATAACACCAGGCATGAGACATATGCACTAAGATGCGAAGGAAGATAAAACCCACCGTTCTCCGGTCAGGCAGTCTATAACTTGATAGCGTACATTTAACAATGCAACGTCGGTAGACTGCCCTACGAAACTCCCGTCATCGTTCCGGCCCAGAGATGCATTATTGCGTAGTGCACCAATATCAATCAAACTCTCAAATACAATAAGAGTTTGAGGGCTACCACATGCGTGTGGCAGATCCGAGTCCTATACACTTTTTTGTGCCCAACAAAGCACTCTTTTATTCGGGATACATAGTTGGATTTTAAATAGAGACTGTCATGAGTGTCGGATGCGAGGGCTGTACTCGCGGGTCATCCGGCACTCGTATCATGTGTCCACTCACGGATACCCCCAACGAGAAGAGTCAGAAGCGAAGGCAAGTCTTGATGAAATGAAGGAGTCAGCAGACTAAAAGTCCTCATCAAGAACACTAACATCCCAAGATCAACGCGAGGTACAGGACGAGTATCAATGTCAGGCCAGGTATCAAGCCAAATGAGCCGGAGAAGAAGATACTCTCAATGGTGACGAAGCCAACGGGAGATCAGCAAAGGTGGAACGTTCGTCGGAGATCCATCAAAGGGCCCAATCAGCTTTTCGTTTCATGCAAGGAATCACCTTCATAGCGTCAAAGAGATACTCCCTCTGGGGGAGCTCGGCCGTCTTCAGATGTTCTCTCGATCTCAATATCCCATCACGAACTGTGTCGGGACCCATCAGTTTCACACTAGAACTCAGGGATTGAGACATACCATTTTTCAACGTAACTGCAACGCAAACGACTCTACTGAGCCTATCTGGGAGCGCCGTTTCCTCGTTGGAAGTGGAGGACCTAAGAAGAAATGGCATGTTATGTATAGAAGTAGACAGAAAGTATGCAACCCACCTCGATACGTTGGCCTGAACAAATTTTTTTCAAGATGTCATAGAAAGGGCAAGGAAAAGAGTTGAATGTCGGGGCCCGAAGTATTGACTATGAACCGTATGGGCCCGTCGATTCGCTGGATAATACTCATAGGTGAATTTGGCGCCATTATCCTCAAGCACTGGGTCAGTGTTGGGATGATTTCGTCTGGTTGATGTAGTCGCGACTCGCCAACCACCGATAACGAGTATTAACGACCGTTTCGCCGAAAGCCATTGACTGGAACGTAGAATACCAGTGACGCTTTTGCGTGGCGAGTACACCGGGGTCATTGAAATAGCCGTACTGAGTCGGATCCAGCAAAGCAGGGGTCGAGGAAACAAATTGCTTCCCGCTTTCGCTATCTTGATACTGGATATCATACAAGACCGAGCATGTCGTTCTGGGGTGAGCTTTATAGTATTGTTTGAAACAATGCAGATGTGTCCCTGGTTATCCGAAGGACTTTGTATGAGCACGACAACGCATATATCAAATGCAAACGTCAGCAATGCTGATATCTGAGCAATCAGGAGGAGCAGGGATAAGGCGCGTTGATAACCCTGTACGTCAGTGCTGCGCGGTGCTCGGGTGATGGTTGTTCGGTCGCAAGTAGGCTTGAAGTGAGTCGCGCCAGGACGTGGATGTGGATGAGGAGAATGGTGTTATCGGTGTGCTTTTGACGTGAAATGCTCGGATGCGCGTATAGGTTCGGGAATCTGGAGGACACCTATATCCTGTGTCAAATCGAGAGAAAACCGTGGACGAAAACATATAAGACACACGTTCCAGCCTCAGCAACATCAGAAATACGGTCTCAGCACTCTCCGTCGCGTTGCCCGACTGCTCGCTCAGCGCTGTAAGACAAAATCCACCGACGAAAAGCGAGAGCAAGGCAGTCGTGAAGACGGGGATAAACGAGCACAGAGGAAGAGAAGCAGTGCGAAGATGAAAGGCAATAATAAGGGCGATGGAGAGAAGCGGGACGAGGAATAAAAGAGATGAAGAAAACGAGGCATGGTGACGGATCAGGGCAAGTAGCGAGCGAAGAGCAAGGCAGTCATACAGCAAGGCTCAAGCCTTTATTGGGCTCTCCTCCCCGTCGGGTCAGTATCAGTGACAAACTCCTTCCACCACTGCGTCTTCCGCGGGACGCCGCCACCATCTTTACGTCGAACAACCGTCGCCAACCGTGAGCTCACACCCTTCCTCCCACCACCGGGGAATCCTTCATCCTTGTCGGTATCCTGCCTCTTCTGCTTCCTCCCCTTAGGCTTCTTCTGCAGCGTGCCCTTTTCCCATTCTTTACGATGCAGCCAGTAAACAGCCATCGTTGCTCGCACGTCGGTCAACTATAACAGACGTCAGACATGCCGGAAGAGAGAAGAACGCAACGTACACTTGGATGCTCTCCGTCCTGTACAGTCATATTCAGCTCCTGTTTTACTGGTTTTCGAAGGGCGACAAAACAGTTCTTCACCACTCTGAAATTTCCAGCATAGTGCTGTGTATCACGAAGCTGGCTTCACGGGTGTGAGAGGAGAAGGACCTGAGGGTAGTTTGTATAAGCTCAAGCACTTGCTTCGCAACACTGAGCACTACACCTTTAGATCATGATATACTGCATGTCCCACCAATATCCTGTCCTGTAGCAGGTCCGATACCTATTTTTACACCTCCTCAAACGGGGGGACACTGAGATGGGCGGACAAGGCCTTACAAGCAACCTGTCGAATAGCCGGAGTGAGGGTAGCAGAGAGAAATAGGGTTTGATGTTCGGGTGTCGGAGGCAGGTCCCTAATGATTGCGGAAATGTCGTCGCGGAAACCAATATCCAGGAGCGTGTCGACTTCATCAAGCAACAGCTGCATACTCACCATCAATAACGTGAATATGAAAATAAAACAGACTTACAGTATGAGATGTTTTTAAAGCCTTTGTAATATCCGGGTTCAGAGTTGAGGATATCGCGTATACGACCAGGAGTCGCTACAACAATGTCCGGCCCTCCTTTAGCCCAGTCACGTAACCTTTCCGCCTACTAAAAGCCGAGCCTCGAATCCCCGGTGGTGATACGAAAGCCTCAAAGTATCGTCAGCGATCTGTATGGCCAACTCCTGGGTAGGGCTGATAACAGCGCCAACATTTGCCCGTGCTAGTGCGTTCACGGACGAGGAGATCGCGGGTGGAGGTAGATTCGGGATCGTAGGGCTTAGGGTCATCACTGCAAGGTCTGGAAGAAGTGACAGGACTTCCTCTCGTATGGCACCGTCATCCAACTCTTCAGTGAACAGAGCCTAAAGCAGTTTAAGGAGATATTCATGGTACACAATTCCACAACGCACCGTTCTTTTGTAGCAACCATAGAATCCGACCATTCCGTTGAAGGAGTGAACATCTGGACATACAGTTCGTCCTACTTATTTTTGAAGGCTCAAAAGCCTGAAGGCCGACTGGCAGCGCCATGGTGAGAGCTTCGTCAAAAAGCTATTCGCCTTTGAGCCCAACAGAGATGCCGAGAAAACGGGTAGACGAAGGCGACGAGGATAAGTATACCGCTGGCCATTATTTAAAGCCAAAAGAACGAGTACAACACGTTGACTGCGATTTAGCTAGGGGTTTGTAACCGCAGAACACAGGAAATGGTTAAATGAACGATCACTGCACAGCCGCAAAAATGTTAGGGGGCACATCAGTTGGCTGGCAGTGTGCTTTTGCACGCCAAACGGAAGCACAATAGCGTTTTACCCATAACCCACTACCAAGGTAGCGGGAATGTCAACAAGTCAGGAGACGGGCCGCGGGCCGTGATTCCAGCAACCACCCATCACCTTTCAATTATTTAGATCCATGACTTCCTCCGTTCTCTAAGGCCCCGTCTCGCTCAATCCTCCCATATCCGGTTTGACCGAAAAATCTAATCGCCAGACTGAGAGATTCAGCAAGCTTGATGGACATTTTCGGGTGGCAGAAAAGGATGAACCCGATGACACCAGTACCTATGGCGGTGGCTAGGTGTATTTTTTTCTTTAGATCATTATTTCGATGGTGCTCATAGAATGTTTATCCCGGTTTTACAGTGTCCTGACGCGATGACTCTCGAAATTTGAACCCGACGATCCTGCTGCTACACAGAATGCTTTCTTCGGCACTGCATGGATAACCTTCCCAATCGAACGGAATACTTTCTTTCCGACATTTTTGGGTTTTGCACCAGTTCTCGGCGTACGAACGGGTGGCTATCTTTATATGTGCGTAATGATATTCTTCTGTGCAGAAGCGCATGAGTCCGGTTTGTTGATTGATTAACGCAAGATTACCTATCAGGAAGGATGAAGTACCTTCTTTCCTCGCTGATAGCGAAGCCCACATGTTGGCCGGTCATTCACATTTGCCGTACACTCATGGCGGTATCTGACAGGACGAACTTGTAGCAAACATTATTTCCCTCAACCTTCTCCTACTCTTGCTCGTCCTTCTTACGCACCATCGACACAGCCAATCGCCCGGGTAGCGCGGCGATGGGAACACGGAATCAACTTAGAACTGCTCTGCTCTCTGCAGAACAACTGATTGGCGCTAAAATAGTCAATACTCAGTTCCGTTTGTGGGTGATTTCAGAAGCTCGACGTTCATACCAGTCAAGGTTAAAACGAACATGGAAGCTCAGAGTAGGCCTCGAAAAATGACGACGCAAGGCTACAAGAGATGTGGACATGGTGCCAATCCCTGCCCGGCAAACACTTCGGTAGACGTTATATGCAAAGGAACAAGGGGTTTCCTTCGGGCACTTATTTTTCAAAATGCAACCTCTCACGTCAGTCAGAGTGACGAGCTTGAAGAGCCCGTTTCCTTTATTGAAGGATCAGAGAAGTTACGAACGGCGTAGCATATTTGATGAACGAAAGAAAAGGACCATCCAAGCCACCAACGATCGACGGAGCTGGCGGCAGTCAAAGATGGATGGTGGGCAATTAGAAACGAACTGAGCTACACGCGATTCATGTCTGGCCAGCCGAGTAGGATAAGATTAAAGTATGAATTGTTCTTGCTGAACGAAAAACAGTGTCCAATCAGAGCCGGAGGTTAAGAATAGAGTCTTGAACCCTAAATTGTATATCTACTAGCGGTGACCCGTGCGCATTAGGACATTCTGGCAGGAGAAAGATGTGATATTTTTAGGTAGGTAGGAGAATTGTTTACATAATTTCACATGTATCGTACGACTTTCTTCAACGCTACGACTTGTCCCCCAAGTTTTCGTGCCGGGTGTTGCTGCCGCTCAATCGCTCTTCTTTTCGACATGCTCAAAGTCTTCGTTATCGTTGCTTTTATCGGTGGAAGGATTGTCGGAGGTGGAAGTAGACGCAGATGGGGCAAGGGTGGGACTGTGTTCAGAAGACAGTGTCGTTTGGGGTTTTTGCTTGGTACGTTTCGTCGGACTATTGGGCGCATTAAAGTTGACTGTCTGTAGGGTCCGTTTTTGATTTCCTTGGCTCGATGAACCTGTACAGTACGATGTCAGAAACTACACGTATAATAGGAACGAACGGACACAATACATACCGGGTTTTGTAGGGCTTGCAGGTGTGAGAGGGATGTGGCCAAGAAACACGATGGTGTCGATATCAATGATGAAGTGATGGACCTCATGCATCGGATTGTGTTGGGAGGGATTGTGTTCCTTGAATACGACGCGTGAAAGAAAGCCGGACACGGAGACGAAGAGGTTATTCCCCGGCATCGGCTTCTTGTTTTTGTATCGGGGTGAGTCAGGGAAGATCAAGTGAGCGGGAAAGGTACGTTTGTGGCCAAAGAACTGAGTATATTGGGCCGCGTTGATATCAAAAGTGAAATCAGAGGTGCTGGCATCTTGGACTAAGCCGGTGACAGTGACGAATGGGAGGGGGAAGGTGTCCTCTGTCTCGATTCGCGTCATCTCATGGTATGAATTAGCTTTTCGGTGTGACTGCAAGGAAGACAATACGCACAAAAACAATATCACCCATGGCTTGATACTTGTCGGCTTCAAGAGCATAGTCGCCAAGGGTTAGAAGAACATTTTCATCTTCCGGGTACATTTTCATGATCTGTAGGATATAATTATAAGAAGAATGATAGCTGCAAGATAAAGAAGGGGACGTGCGTTGGCTTGAATGATGAACTTTTCAGGCTCATCTCCAAAAACAATGTTGTTTGCATTGAAGAAGCGTAAAGCGAGGACAAAATTTTCAGTAGTATTGCCAAGAAACATCTGGGCATCAACGACAATGGTTTTTGTCAACTCGCCAGAAGAATTACAGAGCTGACGGGCACTGGATATGTAAGCGAGTCCATAAAGGGAGGCACTACCATTTTCAGTTCTTGCGGAAGAGCTGGTGCTGGTCATGGCTTCTTGAGAGAGTGCTGGTGGAACGGGAGACTTGGATGTGGAGAGCGGGACTATTCTCAGACTCCATATTTGAGTGGTTGTAAATGAGTTGAGCGTCGCAAATGTATAGATTAAAGGAAGCACATATTGAAAAGAAACTTGGTTCCAATGTGAAGAGTAGGAGATTAGAGTTTGATGCGAGAGTGAAGGTTTGCGGAGAAAGAATATAGATTAAAATAGAACAGTCACTGGTGATTTCAATTGAATTTCTGCGGGTACAATTTGAGTGAGTCATATGGTGAGAAACCGGAAGGGACAAACATCATAAATTAGATTAGGGCATTGCGGTATACTACGTTCATTGTGGAAGGGCCAGAATTGTTTGAAGGTGGTATTAAAAATTTTAGGTGTTTGCCTGAGGTAGCTCTTGAACATGCAACATAGAGTTGACCATGAGCAAAGACTGGTATTCGAAGGTCAAGGCCCACATATTTTACAGATTGGCCTTGGGCTTTGTTGATGGACATTGCAAATGCAAGGCGAACAGGAAATTGGCGGCGAGAATATTGAAAAGAGACTTGAGCATGATGATCAGATGCAGTGAGCCGAATACGGGGAATGAAAACAACTTTTCCATCGTGATCACCACCAATAATTTGTGCTTCTAAGACACGTGTAGACATTTGAAGAATAATGAGGCGTGTACCATTACACATACCATTGGTGGGATCAATGTTGCGTAAGAGAATAATTGGAGCTCCGATTTTTAGATGAAGTTCACCGGGAGGTAAGGAAGATGAATTTAGAGAGCGAAGAACTTCAATAGGTATGGGAGGATTATAAGTATCAAAGGGAGCATCAGCACCAGCCTCATTGATAATCTCATCAGCACTGAGAAAAGACGAAGTTTCTCCTGACATGAGATTCAGAATGTATTCATTTGCATCTGCGACATCATTGTTTCTTGGAGCAAGTATTGTGCGATTCAGAAAATATTCAGGAAGAGGTGGTGGGGTACTTTCAATACCATGATATACAAAGGAGATAAGGTCTTCAATAGAATTGACACATAGCTCTGGTGGGAGTGGAATAGATGCAGAATCGGTTTGGGATGGAAGATCAGAGCCTTGGCCGATACGTAGTAGCCAAGGTGCAAAGATTTTTGGGTCATTAAAGTTTGAAGGAGAGGAACAATCTGATGATTCGGTATCAGTGTCTGAGTGTTGGAGGAGGCGCATATTTTTAATAAGGCGCAGTATATGGATATGTTCCCATATTGGAGAGAATGGTAAAGATGCTCTGATTATATCAGCACGTTTACCTCCAGGAACAATTGGCAAAGTTTGCTGAAAGTCACCACTGAAAACGACAGTGATTCCACCAAAAATTTTATCTGAGTTTCTGAGATCACGACAGGTTCGTTCGACTGCTTCTGCTGCATAATGATGTTGTGGTGCTGCTTCATCCCATATGATAAGGCGAGTTTGTCGAATGAGTTCTGCACGTTGACTCTCTTTAGGGATGTTGCAGAATGATTCTCCATTTAGATCTGAAATTGGAATTTTGAACATGAGGTGGGATGTGCGGCCACCAATTAAAAGAAGTGCAGAAATTCCAGAAGATGAGACACAGAGAACAATGTAGGATTGTGACCGCAGGAGATGACATATAGCTTTATACACAAATGTTTTTCCTGTGCTGCCAGGACCATGCAAAAAGAAGATCTTATTGTGGTTGTGATAAACAGAGTCTACAATGCTGTCAAAAGCTGATCTTTGCTCTGAATTCAATTTTCCAATAGCAATTTCTGCGTTAAATTTTTCAGATTCTTGATTATAATTAAGTTGATCAGTTATCAAAGGATTAAGAGTGTGCATGACCCAATCTCTTTGAGAATGGGGCATAGAGGGATAATTGTGGCGGAGTGATTTTCCAGTTTCGGAAAGAATTATATCGACTAAATATAAGCCATAATCATAACAATCATCAAGAGAAGGATTTCTGATTCCAAGCATGTGAAGTTGAGGAACAATATCATCAGTGATATAATGACAAAATTCATTCCATAATCTAGCTGGATCTGAAGGAGCACAGCATGTAAGAATGGTGACAAATAAACGGCGAAGTTGGCGACCTGTTTTCATTTCTGAACTCTCTGATAAACATAATCTCCATTCACCATCATCCTGAAGTAATGCTCTTGCAAGACAGGCTTCATAATATGTTGGATAGATGACATTATTATATTTATAAAGATCCGCATATGAAGTTGGACCTTTGACAACAGTGAGGAGTGTATGCAAATAGAATTGTTCACCAGCATTTGGAGAAACAAAATGCATTCTTCCAATAGCATAGGTACCTTGTTGGACTTGTCGAGTCCATTTACGATGTGTTGCATTCCAAACAAATTTTGATGGAAACTCTTGGTAAGTCAATTGGTGTGCGACTTCACGAATATTAGGATCATTGCTGGCATTAGCTGCAAAGAAAGCAGGCAATGTTGATTTCTGTTCTTCAATCTGTTCTTGAATAGAGTCTGGAGAGAGTTCAGGATCAAAAGTCACTATATCTTGATTTGGCAGGTGAACCTGGATATTTGAAGGTGAGAAAAGTATTAAAGAAAAAGTACAGCTGCTAACCTGCAATCGAACAACAGGTGGATTTCAACCATGTGTATCAAATTCATAAATACGCCAATTAGCTTCTGGTGGTGAAATATAACGACCATGAAGATGCCGTGCGATCTCATCATCAATATCAACAGTGGTATAGTCAGGGCCTTTGTGAATATATTTGAAGATATATTTGAATGATGCAATAGATACAGCACACTCCACATTAATGTGACAGTCATATTTAGCAGAAAAATAAGGATTAAAAGGAACAATCCATTGATTGTCAACATTTATAGCATTAGAACCATGACCGACAGGAAAAGCACATCCATCATTAGGTCTATAATACTCTGGATAGCCATCCTCAGTCAGTCTTGTTTGCTCACAGAAAGGTTTAGGAAAACCCTTGGTGCATCTATGTTAGACCCGAACTTCAATCAAAGATAAACAACGGCTGTCTCGCGTTCGGGCAGTCACCGTTGAGTTCTTTATACGATTGAGAATAGAGGTACTAAGTCCCTAGCGCTTAGCGATAGATAAGGCGATAATTTCGGTATAGATTAAACGTTAGCTCAAAGCTAGGGTATAACTAGCGAGAGCGTTACTACTTAAATACTAAAAGTAAGGTTCTAAATATAGACCGTTCGTGAGAGTGGAAAGCTTGAGCACGCAATATCGAAGCGATAGACACTTCAGCCGGGCACCCTATCACACGATAAGGTGCAAGGTGCAAGTGGTTACTACGCCATGTAGTGCGTAGTGTCGAAGCCGTTGCTCGGTGTCTGTCTGATAAGCGGCCCGGACGGTCCGGTGATCCGGGTTATGTAAGTAAAAAGAATAAAAGTGGTTAAATCGTAACATTACCCCCTTCTTAAGGCAGGCGTCCCGACTGCCGCTACGGTCCACTCCAGTCGTTGGGGAAGTCTTCCTGATACATTCCTCTGGCCTCTCCTCCGTATGCGTCGTCGATCTGGTCTTCGTCTCCTATTGGTGGCTCTCCGTTGTCAGATTCGTTGTTCCAGTAGTCTTGTACGAGTTTCCGCCACTCAAAGTTATACTGTTTGAGGGCTTTGACCCACTTTTGGAATCCATCTGTTCGTTGAACGAGGTATCGAACATTGCCGTCACTGTCATATTTGTGATCTAGGATCATGGTGACGGCTTTGTTCGGTGTTACGATTTTGGTGTCCACTCTGTCAACGTGTTCTGCCAGGAATTCCTCGATCAACTCGTCGGCATCCATGTCGCCCTCCCGTACCCAGCTATTTGACTCTGGTCCGTAGCCCCTCCATTTGACGAAATAATCCGTTGCGATTCTCGATGGTTCTCCCTGTCTCCCTCGAACATTTCGTTGCCTGCTGTTCAAGACCTTTTCGACTTCGTAAAGTTCATCGCCGTCGATCAGGTCTGGTGGTGGTGGAGGCGGTTGTTCTTGGTTCGGGAATGCAGGTGGGGTGTACGGGGTGAGTAGCGATTCGTTGAAGGTAGGGTGGATTTTCCAGTTGGCTGGTAGCTTTAGGGTGTATGCTGAGGCGCCCTTTTTGCTTTTTATTTCGAAGGGGCCTGTGCGTTTGTCGTCAAGCTTCTTTTTTGGTCAGGGAAGATGGAGGTTGGTTGTGTCAAGCCAGACCTTGTCGCCTGTTTTGTACTCGACGGCTGGTCGTTTGTTTTTGTCGTATTGTGCTTTCATTTGTGACGCAGCCTTTTCAAGTGATTTCTGGGCGGTAGCATGGATTTCTTGCATTTTGGAGACAAAAGAGTCGGAGGCGGGGGTGCGGAAAGGGGTAGTGGATTTCATTCCAGGTAATACAGCGGGATTGTAACCGTAATTGACTTCGAATGGGCTTTTACCGGTGGAAGAGTGTTTTCGGTTATTATGCGCGAACGCGGCGAGTGAGAGCCATTCTGCCCAGTCGGTTTGGAGGTGGTTGACGAACATGCGAAGGTATTTTTCAACCTCCTGATTTACGCGCTCGGTCTGGCCGTCAGTCTGTGGATGGTAGGCGGTGGAGGCGTTTCCTTTGATTTGGAGGAGATGGTAGAGGTCTTTCATGAACTTGGATACGAATACGGTTCCCCGGTCTGAGATGACGACTTGGGGCATTCCGTGCTTGGCGTACACTTCGTCGCGTAGGATTTTTGCCCAGCCTTCGGAAGATAATTCTGTGGAGCATGCAACCGGAATGATCTCCTTCGAGAAGCGGTCGACGATTACAATGATGGCGTCGTGTCCATTGCTCTCGGGTAATCCAGTAACCATGTCTACGGAGATGTGAGTCCATGGGCGGGACGGTACTTCGTTGGGATGTAGTGGTGCTGCCTTGGCCTGATTACTGCTCTTTGCTCGCTGGCAAGTTTCACAGGCTCGTACATAGGCTTCGATGTCTTTCTTCATCTTCGGCCACCAGAACTCTCGTAGGACGAGTTCTTTGGTCTTCTCGATACCTGGATGTCCGGCGGTGATGTGGTCGTGGGATCGAGCGATGATTTCCCCTCGGAGTGTATGGTCTCGGGGAACGTAGATTCTTCCGTCGTACCAGATGAGCCCGTCTGCCATTTTCATACCTCGGTCGTGGTCGAGGGAACTAGCAACAGCTCGGTCCCAAAGGCGATTGTTCTTTGTGGCGACTCGTACGTCTCGATGGGTCTCTTCGATGGTGGGCATGATCATCGCTCTGAAGTGTTCTGGAGACAGGACTACTACTTGGTCGTTATCGTCCTGTCCCTGGTCATGATCTGCACGCCGCGAGAGGAGGTCAGCCTTTTTGTTGGCGGTGCCGGCTTTATGATGGAGGGTGAAATGATATTCTGCTAGCTCGGTGATCCATCGAGCTTGGCGTCGGTTTACTTTCTGGGGCTTTCGGAAGTACTGGAGATTTTGATGGTCTGTCCAGATCTCGAAGTCTTGGTGTGCGCCCATAAGGTAGTGTCTCCATTCCTCGAGGGCGAGCATGATTGCGAGGAGCTCCTTGTCGTAGATTTCGTAGTTACGTTCCGTAACTGAGAGTGATTTCGATAGGAATGATACAGGTCTCCATTTGCCATCCTGTTCTTGAGAGAGGACTGCGCCAATGGCTCCTTCGCTGGCGTCGGCTTCTACTCGGAATTTCCCTTCGTTCGTTGGTACCGCGAGTATGACGTCCTCTGCTAGTTGCTTCTTTAACTGATCAAAGGCCTCCTGTTGAGCCTCGCCCCACCTCCACACGTCGTTTCCTGTCAATTGGGTCATAGGTTTCACGATTTTGCTGTAGTCTTTAATGAAGCGTCGGTAAAAATTGGTGAATCCTAGGAAGGATTGGAGTTCCTTCTTTTTGGTCGGTATCGGCCAGTCGGCAATACCTTTGATCTTGACCGGGTCCATGCGGATGCTCCCCTCGCTAATAATGACGCCTAGGTACTCCGTTTCTAGGACTTCGAACTCGCACTTCTCGGCTTTAAGGAACAGCTTGTGCTTCCTTAAAGTCGTTAAGACTTCCCTCGTGATACGGCGATGTTCTTCTTTGGTTTTGGACATGATCAGGATATCGTCCAGATAAATGGTCACCTTCCCTGAGGCGATGAGATCTTTGAAGATATCGTTCATCATCCATTGGAAGGTGGCGGGCGAGTTGGTAAGCCCGAAGAACATAACCGTTGGCTCGTACAGGCCACGATTCGTCCTGAAGGCTGCCTTCCATTCATCTCCCGTTTTGATTCGGACGTTATTGTATCCCCATCGTACATCGAGCTTGGAGAAGTATTTGGCGCCGCGCAATTTGTCCATGAGTTCAGAGATTAGGGGGAGAGGGTAGCGGTTTTTGATTGTCATTTCGTTGAGCTTTCGATAATCCTGAACAGGTCTGAGCTTGCCATCCTTTTTCTTGACGAAGAAGAAAGGCGAAGCCATGGGTGACTTGGAGGGACGTATTCTTCCACTAGACAAGTTCTCGTCAAGGAACTTGTCGAGCTCCTCCTGTTCCGCTCGGTTAAGGGGATATACTTTGCAATCGAGATTGGCGTTCGCGTTGGGAATGAGTTCGATGGCGTGGTCCCATGGTTTAGGTTCTGGTAGGTCATCAAAGTTTTCTTTATCGAACAAATCTTTGAAGTCTCTACACCACTCGGGAACCATTTCTTCAAACGTTTTGGTTGCCCTTTTTGCGTTCGCCTCGGCCGCTAGGTCGTTGGCCACATGTCGCATCGCCCTAATGCGAATAGCTTCTTCAAAGCTTATCGCTAGGATAGTGTCACCTTCCTCCAGCTCTTCGTCCCACTTGTCATACGGATCCGCGTCAGGTAAAGGGAGTGGGATATGACGGCATTGGCAATGGGCGAACGTCATCTTTCCGGTTTGCCAATTGATCAACGGGTTGTGCCGGATTAGCCAATCATGCCCTAGGAATATGTCACGATCTTTTAAGTCAGTGACGGCTAGATCTATGCGCTCGGCGTGGTCTCCGATGGTGATGCGTAATTCGGCGAAGGCGGTGATCCGTCCCGCGCTGTTTTTTGATCCGTCCGCATTGTAGACGGTAATGGGCGCTGCCGTGGCGCGGGTAGGAATGTTGTGTTTTTCAACGAACGTTCGGCTGATGGCGCTGCTAGTACAGCCACTATCGATTAGGGCCGAGGAAGAGATTCGGGGGATGCGGCCGGTCATTTCGATCTGGACGTCGGTCGTTAGGGCTTTCTCGCTTCCGCTTACTCGGCAGATATAGCGTCTAGGCTCCCGCAGTTCCTCCATCCATTCCAACGCGTTGATGCACGTGGCTCCCTTCAGTCCTTCTAGCAACCCATCCACCACTTCCTCTGCTCGTGCCTTATGAATCCAGTTCTTTAAGATCGCTTTTGCCTCCGATTCCGTTCTGGCGTTTTTAATTCCGCGCAGCGTCCATTCGGCTCCAAACGGCTTCAGCCACTCGTGTGGGACCTTCTCAGCCTTCGCACCGGAACCTGTTGGTTCGGCTACCGTCGGCTGGGTCACCTCGGGAACTACAGAAGGGGTTCGGTTAGCTTCTTGGCTTCGTCGGAAACTCGTGTCATCCTCCTCATCGGGAATCTCTTCTAACTGTACCTGAGGCCCCCTTTTTACCGCCTGGGCGCTAGCAGTTTCCTTCCGTTCGGCTGTCTTGGTCGGGGCCGTTGCGCATCCAACGGTTCTTGCCACATGTGCGCCTTCGTTGGGATCGCCCGGTGGTGTGTTGGTTTTTAGCAGCAAGTTCGTCTTGACCGAGGAGTCGCCGCGAGTAGCAACGACGGGCTGCACTTGGACCGTAGCAGAATGCGGAACAGCCTCACCCTCCTCCTCGGGACTATGCGAAACGTTCCGCTCACCTGTCCCGGGGCCTCTGCCAACCTGGTCCCAGTCTTTGTCTTGTCGCTGGGTCGCGCTCCTGGGGCCCTCTTGTCGGGTTCGCCCGCTGCGCATGGTGTTCAGGTCGTCCTTGGCCGTAGAAGACCACGCGGTGTTCTCTGTTACCAGGGGAGGTTTCGCCGAAGCTATTTCCTCGATACTCCCAGCGAGGCTGGGACCCCGTAGAGCCGCCTCAGAGGAAGCCGGTTCCTCTGCTTCAGAGGGGGCGTGTCCCTTCAATGAAGGCGCTTGTTCCCCTGTCCCATCCAGTCGCTTATCAGGCGCTGTTACGATGGGTAGCACTATGGTGGGTGCCTTTTCGTTCGCCGCTTTCGCTCGTGATGAGTTACTCGCCGAACGCTTAGTCGGTGGCGATGTCCCGACGTCCTGTTTCGATTCTTCCTTAGTTTCTGTCTCGGTAGTGAAGTCGCGAAATGGTATATTCGAATGCACGTTTGGAGCTACAGAAGTACAATAAGCCTGACTAGCGGGCGACAAATGCGTACCGGATGAAACTAAGTCCTTGGCCGAGGCAGTCGAATCGTTTACTGCTCGGCGCTGTCTTTTACCTCCTCAACCTTCGATTCCGTCTTCTCCTTTGTCGCGACGTGGTCCCAGTAATACTCGACCCGTCGTAGATGCTCTTCCTTCGTTCTGGCGCGCTTGGGACAGTCCTTCTTGAAATGTCCAGGCTCCCCGCACCCAAAGCATTTCGCTTTGGTGCGTAGGGCATCGACGTCCATGGGCTTCCCTCCGCCTCCGTATGTAGTGCCAGTCCCCGTTTTCTTTTCCGGGGCGCCGGCCTGCTGCTGCTGCTGTTGGTTCCCTTTCCACTGCGTGTTTGGCTTCGCCTGCTGCTTCCAGTCTGCTACTTTAACCCCTCCGCCAGACTCTGCTTTCTTCGTCCTCCAGTTGTGATCGATGCGGAGTATACGACGCTTCCACTCGGGATAGTTTCGTGGGGGATCCGCGTCTGACGCATAGATGATGTCCTTGGTGGAGGCGCGGCACGCTTTCTTTACTTGTGCCACCATCATCTGGTCGATTCCGATAACCCCTGCTTCGAACGCAAGCGAGTCGAACTGCTGGAAGAACAAGTCGCCGTCAGGGAAGGTGCTCTGTCGCAGCCGTTCCCACTGTGCGAATTTGATCTCCGCGTTGGCATCTTTCCAGAACCGTCGCCTGACCTCGCCTACGAAGTTCTCGTATGCCGGGTACAGCTGATCTCCGTTGGCGTTCCTTCCAAGTTCCCGGGCACACAACTCCCACCAGACTTGAGCGTCTTTTCCGAATCGTGATGCACAGAAGATAACCTTGTGCGGGTGGTATCGGAAGTATTGGTTGAATACGGAGAAGTACATGTCGCATTGGGAGAAGAATCGGGCGATGTCGTTGGAGTCGCCGTTGAAGTTCTCGGGCACTTTGACCATCTCGGGCTTTAACGATGCCCAGGGTCCTTGAGCGTCTTCAGCGAGAACCCAGGGAGCGGGTGGATCTGGTGGTCCTGGCGGCGGAGGATACTGCGGGGGTGCCCACCTCTGTGCTACGGGTGGGGCTGCTGGTTGTACGGGGCCGGGAAGTGGTTGTTGCGGCGGGCCGGGTGGTCCGGCGTTATCATCTGCGGCAGCGAAGAGCCTGGGCGGCGCTTGCGTGCCTGGCAGCCCGTATCCCCGGGGATAAGCGTAGCTCTGTACCTGGTAGCGGGGAAGGGGTATTTCGGCCCGTCGTGGCGGTACCGGTGGTTCGTCTGGCATTGGTTCGGGGTACTTGTAATCGGGTCGCTGGTAGCGAGCGGGGATCTGGAGAGGTTG
Source organism: Armillaria altimontana (assembly GCA_022818075.1). Lineage (NCBI taxonomy): Eukaryota > Fungi > Basidiomycota > Agaricomycetes > Agaricales > Physalacriaceae > Armillaria > Armillaria altimontana. The sequence goes on along the minus strand of JAIWYR010000042.1, from coordinate 364,861 downwards.
ATCTGGATGGATCATATTGTAAGCCATATGGGCGAAGTGCCTGGCTTCTTCCTTTAGGATATAGTCGTATCCGAAATGAGCGTAATCCATTCCGGCTGGGGTTCTGGCCCAGTCCTGATCCGCTAATAATTCTTCTTTGAAATGATTAAATAGGTCGAGTAGCGTGGCATAAAGGAGTATTTCGGGGATTCGGGCTAATTTACCCGTGGCGAGGAAGTAGAGAGCCCGGGGCATGGTTATCGGGGTGATCGGCCGGTGGTGTGCTTCGGGGTTCTGGAAGTGGGGGAGTGGGTGAGGCAGCGGGGCTTCCCCAGGAATTCCCGTTGACATGCTCTGCCTCGGGGAGTACCTCTGTACTGGTTCCGCTAGTCTCTTCCTCGCTACCTCGGCTTGTGGCGAGCGTGGACGTTGCTCTGAGCCTTGCGAGGACTCGCTCTGCCCCTCGTCTCTCCCTGTTGTACTGGTCACGGAAGGAGAAGGGGTCATACCCGGCATCCCCTGCCCTAGGTCTAACGGTGTCTGACCGTGCCCAGGCGTCGTCGATCCGGTTTCTCTCGGCTGAGGTGAGCCCGGTGTCCGGATCATACCCGACGCTATCCTCTCGTCTGTATCTCCTTCGAGGTGGGCGGGTTGGACGGAGTGGACGGAGGCTTGCCTGACTTGAGCTCTCTGGTCGCTGCTCGAACTCTGGCGTCGACTCTCTGGGCGATATTGGGGGTGTCGGAGGCTGCTCTGTGATCTGGATAGGCTGCTCTGGTACGCACTCTGGCTCCGGAGTTCTTCGTCGATATGGATTTGCTCGTCTAGGGTGGAAGGCTGTGGGTGGAAGGTTGATGTTGTCCCATAGCTCGGTAAGGCTGAGTGCGGGGTTGGCTGGTAAAGTCCCAAGATTGTTGCCGGCAGGTTGCTCTGGAACTGGGGTTGCTCCGTCGCCTGTTTCCCCCAGGCCAAGTCGGACGAGGTACCTTGCCAGGTCTGCTGCGGCAGCAGCGGGAGCTGGTCGATGGGGATGGGGGGTATGGCCGGCGGTGCCGGTTGTAGAATCCTGTGGAGGAGAGTGCCTTGCTCTGGCAGTGTCTCTAGAGCTTCCTTCTTGAACGCCTGCTTCCATTTCCCCAAAAACGTCATTTTGCGTGGTTCGCTGGTCGAGGACGCGACGGTACTCGTCGACTGCCTCGGCTCTTCCCCCAAATATGGGTGGGTAGACGTGGAGCGGTGGTGGCTGCTGTGGGATGACATGGTTTATGGCGGGTGGTAGGTAGCGTATTTGGTTTCGTCGAGGGCGAGGGTATAATCCGTACTCATGCAATACTGCTAGCACTACTGCTGCTGCAAAGACGGCGGTTCCGACACCGAAGAAAACTGCGATTAAGATTGCCTGGAGTGTCGTTAACATGAAGGTTCGGTTTTAAGGAACCAGGGGGAAGCTTTGAGCTAAGTGTTAGACCCGAACTTCAATCAAAGATAAACAACGGCTGTCTCGCGTTCGGGCAGTCACCGTTGAGTTCTTTATACGATTGAGAATAGAGGTACTAAGTCCCTAGCGCTTAGCGATAGATAAGGCGATAATTTCGGTATAGATTAAACGTTAGCTCAAAGCTAGGGTATAACTAGCGAGAGCGTTACTACTTAAATACTAAAAGTAAGGTTCTAAATATAGACCGTTCGTGAGAGTGGAAAGCTTGAGCACGCAATATCGAAGCGATAGACACTTCAGCCGGGCACCCTATCACACGATAAGGTGCAAGGTGCAAGTGGTTACTACGCCATGTAGTGCGTAGTGTCGAAGCCGTTGCTCGGTGTCTGTCTGATAAGCGGCCCGGACGGTCCGGTGATCCGGGTTATGTAAGTAAAAAGAATAAAAGTGGTTAAATCGTAACAATCTACCATTTTCCATACATGGAGCATTTGGATTAACAGTACCACAGGGACCATGAACCATGCACCTCTTTACTGTCTCGAAAAGGATGGGCTGAGTTACAGGATCAGGCCAATGAGCTTGGATGATAGAATCAATCTGTTCAGGATTAAACAGTTTCCATTGGCCATCAAGGAAGATAAGAATATGCATATGAGGAAGGCCACGTTTCTGAAATTCAATTGTATAAACCCAAGCCACAACAGTACCAAAGACACCCTCTTTGATTTCTTTAAGAATTGCATCACGTTTGAGGCGGAATACACGCACAACAATATCTGGGCGGTCATAGGCTGTTTGGCCTGGAAGAAGTTCACGTAAAATTTCAGGCCATTCTGGGTTTGCAATCATGGTCATGAAGATGTCTACTTTACGGAAGTATCGGGCAATAGCCATTGCATCTAAATATTGCTGATACATGTGACGTGGACCACCAGTGTATGATGAAGGTAAGACAGTTCGTTTTCCAATATTATGAAGATTGATGCTATCATTGTGAAGGGCATCATCAAGTCCATTTCGAAGGGTAGCACGAAAGAGACCTTGATTATTACGAAGGTATGTGAGGTGGTTTTGATCAATTGCAGCCCACATATCAACAATATATTGCTGCAGTAGATGCTGACCATGAAGAATTGTAGAATATACATTATGGCGAACCTGCAGTTGATGAGAAACATATTGTAAGAGGGTCAAGCGTGAAGGATTCGCAGCCTCTGGCTGATTCAATCGAAGCTCTGGATACCATCCATTTTCTCCATAAGGGAATAAAAGAACATATTGTAAGGGTGAGTATGCAGGATGATTGTTATGTATACGCTGCAAAGGACCATCCCATCTGTGGAGAATTATATCTCTATATTCTGATAGACTGGAGCAATCAGGAAGGATGACAGCAACCTCATCTGCTGTTGGAAGATTGTGTGTACGCTTATCGGCTGTGGGATCAACATGGAGAGTGATAGATTTATTGGAATTAACACCATATTCATCAAGTATTTCCGCTGCATAGCGATAGATGAGGGCATATTGATGATGCTTGCGAAGGATAGTTTCTAGCAGTGCAATAGTATCTCTCCGCAGATCACGATTGTTATAGCAGCGATGATCAATAGAGTCTCGAGGTTCATAGATATACAGTTGCGCATATGATGGGGGTTGATTGCGAGAAGGTAAAAGGGAGCCAGAACGGTGGTAAAGTTCACCTTGGATACGGAAAACCAGTGGTCCACGTTGGTGAAGATTTACAGAGTGATCTTCATTGACACTAAGAGAGGTGAAACTGAATGCTCGATTGTACATCCACATCCGGTCACAGTAGTCCTTTGCTTGGGCGTCATTAGCTTCAAGAAGCTGTCTCAGAGCTAGAGGAGGTTCACGTGCAGGAGGCAGAACGACTTGACCTTTTTTGCAGCATTGAACACCAAAGACAACACTGCCATTGATTTTTTTGGTCAGTCGCTCTGCATACCAGTGAAGTGCATGGCAGAAAGGACATTCGTAGGACATTTCACCAAGATCATGGCGTGATGAAGGGTCCCGATATGGACGGCGACCGGAAGGAAGGTCGTCACGCTGAGCCTGTAGATGTACCACGGCTCTAAAGGTGTCTAGTGACATCGCTTGTTCACAATGATGTAAGATACAAAAGTAATTAAATCGTACCATCTCTACTCGACCGATTACCGACCAAATGCTCTTGTCTGTCAGGATGATCAAGCATTGGTTCATCCTGCTCAACAATTTCGGTGAACGTATGTAAAGAGTGAATCGTGGCAGTATTTTCCGCCTGCACATATAGCTCAAATGCCATGGCAAGATAAAGGAGAGGGTCAAACGTACCTCAGCTCTCTCTCGAGCTCTGCGCCTTCACTGCGCGATTTCCCGCCTTGTCAATGGGAGTTCGTCACTCTTAAATAAGGGTCAATTATGATTGTGTTTCATTTGTTTTGCATTGTTACTTACTCCCGTAGGATGCGTTGACGGTACTTGTTGACGCAAGTCAGTATCTATCATCTGGACATCACGATGTTGAGCACGACGTCTCATCCGCATAGGTTCAACAGTGGCATCAAATGAGGTCTCTTCAGAAAAAATATCAGCAAATAATTTCAGTGACGAAATATGGTTTAAAACGACCTGGGGGCATCTTGGAACGTTTCGCAGGGAGGTGAGAGATCCACCCAGCTTTAAATTGAAGTCGTTACCTATGAGACATGGTCACGCCATTGATTGCGAGTACATTTGAGGCGCACGAAATATCTCAGAAGAACCTATCTATTTTTTGAAGCTACATAGAATACAACAGGAAGCAATGGAGTTAGATTGCAATGTACAGATATGTCTGACATATCACGTACTCACAACCCTTCCTTCAGGACTCGGTAGATAAAACTAAAGAGAACGTCCTCGGCATGAATGCAAAATGATATGTGGAAGTGGAGGCATGAAGGAAGCAAACATGCGCAAAGAATGTCATCGGTACCACAATTCAATAGCGAAAACGGGAGAACAGGGGATAACATAAGAGCGGGAACAGACACGCATCCGCAGCCAAGAATAAACCGCATGGTCCGCAAAGACAAAGAACAGAAACATGGAAGGATAGTATTCAGCAACTATCGAAATGCCGATGACAGCAGCAGGTACCGTGGAGCCGTCTGCGTAGAAGAGAAGAGTCTGAGACATGTGAGCCTCCAGTGCTTACACGATGTACACGAATGCGGCGTCGTATCGGAGCAGAAGGCTTGATCGATGTCAAAAGAGCTCAACATCTGCTATTAACGGGAATGGATCGCATGAAATTGGCAACGTACCAAAATGAGGAGACAGAGAGATGAGAAAAGAACGATACAGAACATCAGCAGAGGTACGCGATGATTATGAACAGGTGTACTCACCAATCATGAACACCGCGATGCACTCCCTCAAGTTGACCTCCATATCCCAACCTCAGAGCAGCAGCGGGCCATTACAAACGTGGGAAGAGGATGGTGAGAGAATGACAGAGGTGATGGGACGCAAACAGGAAGGGGAGAAACGATGGTAGAAGGACCGGAGAGAGAGAGGGAGACGGCGAGAGACGCGTGACGTGGCATGCTAAAAATGGAAGAACCAATGAAAAGGCCCACTTATGTAGCCAATGAGAGGGCGACGGAAGCAAGTTCCGATATCCACCTGTTGTATAGTAGATAAGTCAACTTATCGAGCATGTTTAGGCCGTTAGGCGAACGACTAACCAAAAGTGTCTGACTAATCTGCCAGCGCTTGTTTACCCCCGAACATCTGCCTATCAGCATCATATCCATGACACATTCAAGCAATTGGCAAGTAGCAAAAGATTCTCAAGTAAGAGTCGCAATGAATATCGTCACGCTGAGTGGTGACCGGCAAGAAAGCAGGGTCGACGTTGGCAGATCTGCGGTTAATCAATGATCGTCGTAACCTAGAGGTATCGGAGTTAGCCGTCGGCTGAGAAGGAGAGAGGGAACGCATACCTCAAGTGTTGCATATTCTAACGCCATGCTCTGAGGTCAACTTGAGTACGGAATTTCGAAGCACGACATTGATGTGATTCTTGAAGTCGACTTTCCCGAGAGAATTCCTCAGATCTGCAAAGCATGGTTTTGGCCCATGATCACATGAAGCGCGAAACACGTACGTTGTATTGATGATGGAAGTGAGGGAGAGGGAATCCGCTTAGCATGTGTTGTGCCATACAAAGCCATATCCTGGAAATCGTGATGAAAATGAGCGCAGTGGCCAATCAAATGACAATCGTGCTGTAGTGCATACATTCGAGCATCAAGACAATGGTGCCGAATTCATCTTAGGACCAAATGAAGACAAGCAGACGATATGCATGGACGCTCCGTGCTTTTCTATCCATGCACATGAAATCGGAATGAAATGAACTGTACACTGAAGTCTTATGCCGATGGCTCGATGGCTGCTTGAACTGTGGTCGCAAAGCTGCTGGGTGTCACGTTACACAATTTCGAAGAGGTGCGGCAAGCATACACGCCACGGTCTCTCTAGCGATGTCCTCTTATGACCACTCGGCCCTAGGTCCTAAACGCCGTCTCTACTCTCGAAAACCGCGGTCCGCGACTAACGTTCAAGATCTCAAAAGCACTATGGCCCGGGGGTCGTGCTACGTGAAGCACAAATGAGTCGACAAAGGAAGGAGAAGACTTGATTGAGGTAGGCTCGCCTTGATCAGCTGGACAGAGCGACGGAAAGCGAAGCGCATAGCGAGAGTATGAGAATAACGGTAGCTACAGGAATTAGCAAATGAAAACAACCAAATCGGGATGCGGGCCGCGGGCCGGATCGGAAGCACGTCGCTACTCCCAAGGGGGTTGCAAAAACCTAAAAAATCATATCGGGTCAAAAATATTTTTAAGGCCTGCTCGAGGCGACCGACCGACCGCCGTGGGAATAACATACCGAGAATGGTAGCTGAGTCATGCTGTCCTACCATTCGGGGACTTCACGGTCACCGGCAATCTCTCAGTTCCCAGACCCGAAGCTACCCCATCTTGCAACCGACGTATGCCAGTCTGCTCCAGTCCTGCCGAAAGCTGCCCTGAGCCTACTACAGGTCTCATAGGATCAGATAGGTGCTATTTCACACCAAATAATACATCTATGGCATCTAAGATAACCTTATTCCTCTATACAGAGGGGGGGCCAAAAAAATTTGAAAGCCTCCTGGGGCCGACCGACCGACCAACCCGATGTGCCGGCTTGCCGGGCCGCAACACCCTTGGCTACTCCACCTCCATCCTCTAGTGCCCCGTCTTGGATCGTCACTAGTCACTATTCTAATCCTTTGTTTATTTCACCAATGGACGTAATGAGACTGATTGGCTGATGCTCCACACCGTCCAATTATGCTGAGTGAAAAGAAGTCACCACAGTATGTTGTAACGAGACCGAAGCACAATACACTCACACCAGTTCTTCGCACTATACTTTATTCTGCAATTGACAGCTTCTCTTAGTCCGGCTTGATCTTGATAACTATCACTACCTAGCGAATGATGGTTTTTAACTCACTGTTCTCATCCTTTTCTTGCTAGAAAGCAACTGCACGAATTCGCTATTAGCTAAACATTCCCAGTATCAGTTTTCGGGACACATACTCATTTACGCCATCTGGCAGCAACAGAGGGAGACTGGTGACTCTGCACACTCATGTCCTGATTCGAATTATGTTTTGTTTAGACACCGGAGCCGATGCGCAAGGGGAACTTTTTTTGGGCCAGTTTCGACTGTGAGGCACACTCCTCATTGTGATCGATGGTGAGTTCGATCGAGTCCCTTGCTATTCTGTTCTTATCTTCCCCTTCAGGCTCTATTATCCCACCCACTGCGCAATTGATGACATCCGATAACAAGAAAGTGAGCGCCGCTCACCTTCTCTGCCTTGAATTTTGGCTAAGGAAGGGTTATGGAGAGTATACTAATGTACGGAGGTGTGCCGTTCTCCCCTTTCTTCGAATGATTTTCTTCTGGGTATCCGGGCTCTAGTTCTTTGAGAGGATGTATACAGGATCTTCTTATAGGGTTTGAGGGCCATTTGAGGTCACAGTACCCACGCTACGCCTTTTATTTCCTTTCATATGCGCATCGCTAATGAATTCTGACCACAGAACGTTAGATTAAGTACTTGATGAACGGCAAGTCTCTCATCCTATCAAAATGTTCGATTTCGAGCTTTGAATAGAGAGCCAGATATTTTTCGATTCAAGTTTGGCACGATGCACACTCGAAACTCGGATACTGCCACATGGATGAAGCCGTGGCCTATAAAATCGATGGTTACATCCGTCGAACAACGATGTGGTCACCGGATGCTTACATGGCTTGTCCGCCGCGAAACTAGCATTACTTGTGAGTCCTGATGGGCTCTATTTCTCATATGAAGCTGGTGTGAGGTATGCGAGCTTCTCATGGCGGACAATTAGTCGCCGTTGGGTTCTCATATAGATCTACTTACGTGTTGGCTTATTTCCGAGGGGATTTCAGATGTAGCCCATTTTGCTACTCACTTCGACAGCTGGCTCATTCAGATGTATATTGCCGTATTAAATGATCCCTCCCACTGGCGCTTCTTTGGGTGCCTATCCATTAATAGCGTGGATGACAGCAACACATTCTGATGGACGGGAGCTAGTGCGTATTGCTTCTTTCTGACCGCAGTGACAGCAAGATTTTGCACAACAGAAACCTCTTGGTGCAACTATAGGGTAGTGCTGTACTACGTCGACAATGGAACCTGGTGTGTATTGTTGTCCCTTTTTATCGGTGATTTGTTTTTGTATACTCACTCTTCGACGACCAGCGGAACCGTTTATCAACGGTGACGGCGGAAGAACATCTCTGTATCAAAATTCCACGTCCGTTGACGAACATCGTGTGTACGAAGGTAATACACTTTTCTGTGATATCGAGAAGTAGCTAAATAAAGTAGGAAACAAATGTCCTCCAATCCCGATTTACAATCTTCGCAAACTTCCCAAGATGACACTCTCCGCCCTCACCGAGACTGGCCAAGCTGAATCAAACATTCCGGTGTTGAAACAACGGGCCTATACTGGTCATCAACCAGTGATATCATCAGCTCTCGCTAACACTCCCTGCGCTGACCTCGGTATCGATGGAGTTTTGGACATGTTCAATGTGTCACTTGGTACATCTTATACTCTTGGGTACAGAATCCTTCGCCATTTAAGCGTAGTTCAACTATGTTCTATTCTTGAACCGTATGTCGCACGAAATGTCGACTTTGGCACTGTCTATGCGTGTTTCCGCCCCCATTGGTGCGGCTGCAATGTCGCTAGGATTGAACATGATTTACGCACCGTGGTAGAGGAGGAAGAGGAGATGCAGAGGAAGGTGCTTGTACACAGCAAGATCATTAACCCGGATATGCCACCCCGGCGGGTGTGGGATCTATGTGCTAATAGGGTGGTGCCATTCCATGGTATGCGCGTATGGCCTTATCCTATATCGCATGCGTGGGTGGATGACAAGGACCGTGTCGATGTAATGACGCCTGTCAACGGATACGAGTGGCCCGTGCCCATGCCGAAGGATGCAAATCTTGATCTCATCCGCATCGAGATGTTGAACCTCGGAGCCGAGTATGCATGGCTAGATGTTCTGTGTTTGAGGCAAGAGGGAGGGAAAGGTGAGCATCTGCGCATGGAGGAGTGGAAGCTGGATGTGCCCACGATCGGATCGGTGTATGAAGTTGCACATGTGGTATGCTACTTCAATGGACTGGGTCGGCCACTGCATTTGACTTTGGACGACTTCGAGAGTGATCGGAGTTGGTTCCGACGTGCATGGACACTGCAGGAGATCACCAGAGACCCTATCATTGGTGGGGAAACCGACAATGACACCATGGAAAAGGAGGTTTGGCAAATGTTTCATGAGAAACTGGCATACTTGCGGGAGATACGAGAATGGGGCATGATTCATGAAATCCTGTCAGAGATGCGGAATCGGGTGTCAACAAAGCCCTTGGATAAATTTGCAGGCTTGGTATACCTTCTCCAGACAAAACCTCTCCCCATATACAACCCTGGACAGTCCGAAGAAGAAGCATGGGAAGTACTCGTGGATTTAATGCATCCTTGGATTAGAGCACAGTTGTTCCTCTTCTACCCTGAGCCAGGGGCCGGAAAGAAATATTGGCGACCATCGTGGCAGCAAGTAATGGCGAAAAGATTTCTTGCACCTCGGTCGAAAGATTCACTAGGAGATGTCAGTGTTTACCAAGAGGAGGATGCTGATGTTGACCAGTGTGCGGGGTACCGTGTTGAGTCAGGAGATGTACGGGGTTTGGCTTCGGTGCCAAAGGAAGGGATGCATCGACAGGGAGAGTTGGTCTTTGAGGATCCCATGGGGTCATCCCATACTTTCAAATTTTTGGCCGACCATACATACCTAATACCTGATGGCTCATATACACTCCTAGGTTCGAACCACTGGTACGCAACTTGGGTTTACTGGGTTGTCGGGCGGCTAAGAGACGATGGGAGGTTTGAGAAATTGTCGGTGTTCCGTTCATCGAATGATGAAGAAGTAAGATTGGGGAAGCTTGGCTTAGAAATGGTCAATATTTGTCTTTGCTGAACTAAAGAATTGTGTTCACAGTTTGCACATGGTAAATAATCCATGAGCAGACCACCGTGAGCTGCGAGCACACTCAGAACAGTAATTAAGCCAGTGGTGCTGCACGGAATCGAACCGTCATTATCCTAGTAGATGCACGGTTCAAGTATCAACTATTAAACTGGGCCGATCTCCCGTTGATCGACAGCAGCTACTTGCTCACATCCGATCGGGATAGCCATCGCCATCTTAGACTGTATGTACGCCTGGAAAATTGAAAGACAACAATCTGTGCAGAGGACGATCTATCCACTGCGAGTTGAAGACCCGAAATTTCCAAAATACTAGACTATCTACCTGTCAAGAAAGTTGAGGTGTTAAGATCACGAACGGTTGACTCACTGGCAAGTAATAATAGTCAGACCTCCAGAATGCGCCAGGGAAACAGACGTTATCAGCACGAGAAGCTGATTTTTCCGAGAGACTTTATTTCCGTCTTGAGCGTGAGATGTGAATGAGCGTAAGAATACAACACGGAGCCGTACCTTATGTGTGATCATCAAGAGGTGTGATACGACGTCCAGGTCACTAGTCATGATAAATGCGCATAACCTGCTTGATTTACCCGACATCCGACCAGCCATGTTTTGGAATTCGTACCCACAGATAGGAGATGAGTCTTCACCGGCATTTCAAGGTATGAGCATTCGTGCTGAACAAAATCTGCGGACGATACAATATGATACGCATCTCCAGGTATTTCCAAACGCTACCGAGGGTCAGGTAACTTTTATGGAACAGAGGGTAAACCAACCTTGCAGACAGTAGAACTTTCTGACAAGAGTCAACCCGAGTCAACTGATGAAAGAAACTTCAAGCGTACCGTGCATGCTCGCAGTAGCGTCCCTAATTGGATCAACCAGCCGTTCCTTTCGCCGTCCCACGGTACTTGGGAATTCTAAAACTTGAATCCGATGGCAAAGTGATCACACCGAGGATGACACGAAAGCAGCCGAAAGAGAACGCTTTCGTAAGAAGCATACCTTCGTTATTCGGGGGTACTTTTTAATACCAGCCAACGTGAAAGAGTTCCAGTGACTGCGCCAGGCCCTCTCCTCCTGTCATGAGCTACAGCAGAGACGATCATCGACTCCACGAAGCTCGCCATCTTGAACGGACGTCTAGTTTGACTTCCATGGAACGATTTCAGTGTCTGTAGATGCGTGGGACCAGTCTTGAGGTCGATAAGGCCAAGAGAGTAGATGCAGCTCACGACTGAATGAAAGAGCGCTACATTGAATAACCACCTAGGGGGTTCAGCGTCAACTTTTTATTTCATAGTGGTAGCTGCGGGTCGTCCGTAGACTGTGGGTTCGATGATAAGTAACAGAGCAGTCATCAAAACATCCTACATTAGTTGTAAGCAAAGACACAGAAAAGACAGGGAATGCAGGTGCCCAGTCAGTCTCGCCACGCAGTATGGCATGCAACATGCAAAATAACACATCTTTTCCCGGATGTAGTGAATGTGGCTCCCACTTCACGCAGATGCCTAACGTGTTGTCATAGGACAAAGGTCCTCAAAGCCTCGCACTCGATTGCCATGGCATGGACGTCTGTATAGTGAGACTTATACAACACGAGTCTCGAGTTATACCGCCCTGAAAAACGGGAAATAGATACAAAAGAATTATCTGTAGTCCGCAAAAGCGCTGTTGTTCAAAGGGCCATAGACGACGGAGAAATCAGTCGCTTGGAAAATACGCCTTTGAGTAGTGGAATGACCGACAGGACAACACGACGTCGAATTACAGATCATTCAGTGTCTCAGTTCCCACATAGAAGACTTCAGAACTTTTGCATTAGAATACACATAAATATGATTGTAACTATCGCGCTGTAAGCTCAGAAAAATTATCATCAAACAAAAGTATATCGACGCACGATGTAATACAGAAGGTAAAGTTGGCATGATAAATGATAATTCCGTCGTCTTGCCTTGTTCTGTATACCAGACTTGAGATGGAGAACGGTATGAATGAAACGGAGAACCTATCTAAGAAGAGGCTTTTCGCCTCGTAAAATCGTGTAATATGACCAGAGCGTGGCGAGGTTCTTGTAGGCGACGTCCATGGGTCTTTGTGTTGCGACATCAAAGGGAGGTACTGGCTGGTCCGGCCATTTTGTTCAGAGGAGAAGGCGTCAAGATAGACAAGTTCTCTCTATCGTCAACCACATTCTCAGTCATACAAGCCTGGCGACGGCAATTACTAGAATGGAAGTGTCGTATCAATAGATGCATCGTGGGTAAGGCCAAGGCTTCCGCGACTCGCCTGAATTAATTCATCTCCCCAATCATCCCACCTAGCGCCTCTCTGATACCATCGAAGCATCGCGTCCAAGTACATCGTACATTTTCATATGATTGAAGACGTCCACAGGAACCAGTATTGCACAGTCGGGTAGCGAGATGGATGAGTGAAGCAGTGGGAGCACAGTGAAGGTGACGGCGTGAAATGAAGCCCCAGGTCGGACCTTCAATCACGACGGCAGTATCCGGTGCGCACGGGCCCGCGACGAGCTTCAAAATGATTGGGTAACTCATCTCGCGCACTCGGCACCTTGATCCGGCGTATTCCATCATCTGGAGACTCTTCTTCACGCGTACCACAGCGTAGGTAAGGCATTTATTTCCTTTTGTGTTCCTTCGAGCTTGGCACCGTTAACTTCTCCAGACTTGAATTCAAACTCATCCTGCGCGTTTCTTATGTAAACCGAGGTCAAACCGAAGCCAGCCGACGCCTATCAAGCTACCGACTAAGTATGCAGTACATACTGTGACTGCGACTTACTACCTAGTACCGACTTATTGATAATGGACTACGAGGACAGTAATGCCTCCTCTGATTTTCCTTCTGCATGGAGGTCAATATTCTCATGAGAATATCATCACTCATCGTTCAGTACAACTGCTATAACGTTGGACGAGTCGATCTCGAGCTCTGGGACCGGGCAGGGCGCTGTAACTCACGAGGTGCGTAACTTGTGTTTATAGTAGGACTGTCCCTAATGATCAACAGTCGCACTACTCTACGCATGCAGCCACCTCCTTTGCAGCCGTAGCAAACTGTCTTCTAGTCCCTACAAGCCGGGATTAGCAGCAGCAAACTCTGCCTCCCTTCACAGGCGCATCTCCAAAACGAACGGGACTGGACTCGGAGCAAGGTAGCGAAGCAATTCGGAGGACAAGCGGAGTGATGTGAGTTGAACTTTTCTACGGATAATCAACTTCTGAACGTCTGTCTCATAGACGCACCTATATTCGACTAGGAAAGTCAATCGTTACCGGAGGAAACACCAAGTTCCGTTCCAGGAGTGTTCAATGCCGCAGGGAGTGAATATGACGCTCGCTCTCATCCTATTCTTCGGCCATGGTTGACTTGAAGTTGACCACCTCAAGCGAGTTGCGCCGGGGGAGTTACCCTAAGCCTAGCTCACGCTTTTAACCGGAATGGAGCAATGGGACAGACACCAGGAAGATGTCGACAGTACAGGAGGGATATTTCCCGAACGGAGAGGTAGTCGCGCAGGAATTTAGCCGGAAGATGAGGAAAACTCTGATTTTGAGCAGCAGAAGCTGGAGGTGAATGTACTCTTTACGAAGTTCGTACCGGAAATCGACGTCTCGGAAAATCACTTCAAGGACGATGGCGGGATACGGAGGCAGACCGTTCCGATGGGTAGGCATATAATTCTCTTTATTTGATCCATATTCACCATCATTGAAGATTGGGAAAGCAAGAATTAGCTGAAGACACGATGGACCGGTGAAAGAATCCGTTCCGCATAGGGTCCTCAGTCGCATCAACAGGAATGGCCCACGGAGGCACAGCATGTACGTCTGGAGATCGAACTTCCAGAGGTAAAGAAAGGATATCGAGACGACGTTGTGCAGAGGAGATGAAGGTATCGAAGTCGTAATTAGCGGGGGCAGTATGATAAGGTGAGTATTATAGTTGTCAGGATGGAATGACATTGCTCACCTAGGATATTATCAAGGCAAAGACATCGTAGTTGACGGCGTCAGCCTAGCTTTCGGAAGCATATAGGTGTTTCCGTGTCTGTTAGAAGTTGTATCGTCGCCCACACTGTGAGCCTGCTTGGTAAACTCGATGCATATTTGGCGCGCGCTGGTAAGCTCTGTTGCCTGTCCTATTACGTGGAGGTAATATTTTACCACCAGGCTCGACCCTTACTGGAATGCTCGCTCATTACTACAATCTCGCCGCACGCTCCTCTTTCAAGGTTAGAATTCCACGACCAAGAGAGAGAGAGATGCTTCAGCAACATCATTCGTCACCCAAATGCTGTTTGATTTTATCCTCTAGAATCGAGGGCATAGGCACAAAGATAGGAGGAGACGGAGTATAGAAATCTGGGGTCTGGATATCGAATCGCTACCGGTACCGTCAAAAACCTGAGATTCATAGTTCGAATAGCGAAAAAATGAGGACTATCTGGTGATTCGACGTCAGCCAGCCTGCAGGCTGCAAAAGTAGGTTGTGGTTCTCCTTCGATTGATCTGAGTCTGACCATATTCCATAGATGCATACACGCGTTGGGAAGGATTTGGAAGGATGACTGTTACTCAGTCGACTATCCAGTTCCAATGTTACCTCCGTCTTTCCGTCCTCAGATGCTGCAGAAGACCAAGCACGATGTAATACGTGGACCTTGGCGGTACTCGTCTCCCCGTTCTGAAGCATAACATCGCGTCCCGGGTGGCTCGGTTCATCTACTAGGATAATAGCTCGGTACTGTAGACGAGCGTCTCTGCGGAGATCACCTCACCGGCCGAAGACATCTTTGTGATGATACCGTAGATCCTCTTATGTTCGGAACCCTATTTGAACGAACATTATGGCATCGCTACCGCAACCCGCTAGGTAAACTCTTCTTCATTTAACAAGCTGAAGCTCATTTTGGGCTTGTAGATGCCATCACGAGCGGGACAAAGAGGTGTACGTTCTGCGTTTCCCATTTCATCCTCCCTCACCACCATCCTCTCGTCATGAGCCTAGTAAACTGACACATTGACCAGTCGATTAAGGTGAGCTTCCTTCCTTCTACTCTTATAAATTATCACTCCTTTGCTAATGACTTGGGGTGCAGATAGGACGCTGCCGTGTTGAGCGCAGTGCTTGACCCTCTCGAATGACTGCACTGTGGAATAGCGACACCCGCGACCTACTTAGTGGTGATCATGAAGAGATATTCTTGGAGTACTGTCATAAAAACACGGCTGAAGTTTAGCGAGCATGGTGTGTCTGCTTATCATCGTTGCATGACTCGTCTAACATATCCTTCTGCAGCGTACATCGTCGGCTTGGACTCCACAGATATCGAGGCCTCCCACTGGATTATAAGGTGTATCTTGATCGAACGAGCGACGGGACGAGACGAGAACTTGAAGTGCAATTTTCACGGCGGTGTCTGCATGCCCTCTCTGGGAGTGCTTCGGTTTGTTAGGGACCGGAGCCTTGACTTATGGAGTATGAAATAGTAAAGCTGCGCGGAGATGCTGATCTGGTCGTCTTGTTAGCCAATCAGGTGCGTCAAGTTCTAACATTTCGTTCCTTCTGCTCACCTCTGTCTTTAGATGTCGAGAGCCTTATTGAAACTCGTATCACTGCGACCACGCAACGTACGCAACTTTGACACCTTTTTGCCAAAGATGTTACCACCTGAAGCGGGTGGGCTAGTACGTTATTGGATATTTCTCCCACCAAAGCTGAGCTAATGTCGGCTGCATAGAGAGAATTGGTCAATATGGGCCAATCGTTCTAATGCTGGCATGCCACTACAATGATCCTTCGACTGGCCGCCCTGCCCGTCTTCAACACATTTGGAAGTTAACGGCCAAATAGTACGCACCGACTGTATACTTCGGTTTCCGTAGCACTGTCAAATATAAGGTACGTGATTAGTGCTCAGTACCATGGGTTAATTAATCTCCTTTGTTTTCAGATCGGAGGTGGTTGTGAGAAGCTAGACTTCGAGGATGACGCAAGAACCTCATTTCGGTATTCTATAGTTAAATCTAACTTTTGATTGCCCTCAGAATAAGTACGAGCATGCGGTAGGGTGTAATGTACGTTTTATCTCCCTTCCTGTTGTCCAACACCTAATATCTCTGGACTATCGACCCTCGCTTGTACAGATGACGCATATATACTGGTATGGACCACGTTTCTTCTCGGATGTTGCGACTCTCTGTAACGAGACGCGTTGCAATTTGGACATGTGAACCGGGACATTGCATGCAAGTGATTGGAAGGATTCACGGAAATGAACCTGATACGCGGATGATGGGGGGTAAATGAGCAGCGCAGAGTTGAGGAGACTCGCCCTGGTCAGTCGATGGTCTCTTCATGTGCGATAGGCTGACTGATTGATACGGTTTCAGTGCTTAGAATTCTCTTCTCATGCACCAGTAATGCTTGGACACTTTGTGGTCTTTCGTTTACCAAGAATAAATGCTCATGATCATATCTTTTCTTGCTCGGCTGAACAGGACAGAGATCGCGTTGGCTGTTTTTCCTTCGTGTTCGTTCACCGTCTATCTCCGACCCCCACCGGATCCATCGACAATGGGTGACTTGGATGCCCTGAGTTTCGTTCATCGAATATCATACGCGTCGCATAACTCCTCCATTCTTCCGATAAGTAGATGCGCTCTTCACTCACTCCACCCTGACGAGTGTTGATTTTGGACTAGCCAAATACGATACCTTCCTCGAGAGGTTCAGGGAAACACTTTACCGTGTTTCAAGGGATGGGCACAGCACCAACGTCTCAGGATTGACTGGCTCGAGGTCGACTCCGAGGTTACCCACCCGCTCCTCTAGCCTTGTAGAGTGGAACTTGGACTCTCAAGCCCGAGTTGAAATCGACCTCGACCGTCATCAATGCCGAGCTTCCAATATCGCTAAGCTGGACTGGAACCGACTAACAATTATAGGGCCAGGAGAATTTTGCGAGCGATCCTTGCGAGCTTGCGTTCATTTGCGTTTTACGTGTGATCACTTGCATTCCTCTCCTTCTTCGTTCCCATCAATGTCCGTATATAACATCTTTCGCAGAGTCGTCTTCGACTGTGCTGACTCACCAACATTGAGGGAACAATGCTGTACTAGTGCTCTAAAGTCACAGAAACACAGGAATACTGAGGCGATATTGGAAGTTCGATGTTCAGCCGCTCGAGGGGGACTGATTTTGATATTGATAGTTCGACTTCCAAGGCCCGGAGACGACCTCGAGTGAATCAATCTAGAGACGTGGCCCGTCCTCATTTCCCTTTACCTCTCACATGCAGGCTACGAGGCATATGTGGCTAATCCGCACTAGTCAAAACGCGGAGTATATTTAACGGATGCGAATAACCATCCAAATCACCATTAGTCGATGTAGCTGTAAGGGCCAGGGATAGACGGTGGATGGTTACCAACGAACACCGCCCACATGATCACCGCCTTGTTCAGTCGCGCAGGAAACGATGAAAGAATAATCAATTGTTCTCGCTATACGGAAGACAGCAAAGGGTCTGAGCATTACTGGCAGTTTAGGAGACGTTTTGGCGTCGTTCTCGAAACCGAGTTTCTCAGAAATCCTTCGGATCTGAGAACAATAGAAATTCATTGCCCCATAGTGAAATGGAATACTGATCACGTACCTTAAATTGACGACAGTGGTAAAGCCGAAGTATACAATTAACGCATGCTATTCTGCACGAGCGATTTTTGGCCCTGACTTCGAAATGTGTTGAAGACGGGCTGAGCGGCCAATTGAACGACACTCGCGTTGGTGGGCGTGGAGGCCAGCATTAGGACTATTGTCTTATGGGGGCCAATGTTCCCTGTGCAGTCGAGATTAGCTCTGCCTAGGCGGGAGAAATGTCGAGCACAACGTACCAGCCCGCCTCAGATAAACAAACAACAATCCTATGCCTTACAGTGATATTCAGCCATCAATGTAAGGCTAAGAAGTCGCCACAGTGTGAGAATCGACAACCGCAATTTGAGAGTCTAATACGGGGACTTGTTAGTTCAATAAAGGTCAGGAGGAGACTGAATAGCACTCACGATCCGCCCGGTTAGCGCTTCAGCCCGTTACATCTTCGGCGAAAAGGTCTCAAAGTTGCATCGTCTCAGTAACATGAGTTTCAATGATGATCTCTATGGGCGTAATAGCGTGTAAAAATTCGGGCCGGTCCAAGTTAACTTTTTCCGGTCGCAAGTTACCCGTAAGCAAACAAGGTCGCATCTCCCCGCAGGTTAAGTCACTTTCTATGGAGATATATTCATCAGTGCTAGTTTGCCACCATCGATATCTGGAGAGCGGGTTCGAAGCGGGACGAGGTGGGTGAACGGGCCGACATCAATTCGGCGGTTAGCACATTAAGCTTCCATTTCTTCTAAGTACCTTACCTGTTTCTTTGCCACTGTTTCACGCGATGAAGTCAGATTTTTTATGGTCTTTGATATCTTGATCTCTGGGTTTGTTCCTCTGTAGAAAACGACCCTCGATGATTTGAATCCAAGGTATGGATGCCTTCTGCGCAGTGATTGATATCTCAACTGGAATGCCTCTTTGGGTCCAATTTCTCTGCGAGCCGATGATAAACCGACGTCGCCAATGTCACGTCTGACAGCATATTTTCAGAGTTCCAGGGCTCATGATACAGCCTCCGTAGTCTCTCATAGACAGACGGATGATACATAGCTAATGGCAGAGGGAGGGACGAATGGCGTAGGTGCCGTCTAAAATTCTTTTTCAGAAAATGAGTGTTCATACCGACATAACCAATGATTGGATATCCTTGTAGCGGAACGAGATTTACATATCACTGCCCGGCTCTTATTGCTTGCTTACCATTATTACCACCAGCAGACTTGTGTACAAACAGCCCTGTAACTTGCGAGAGAATAGCAACAAACTTGGTCATTAAAAATTAACTTGCGACATGAAAAAACACAACTTGCGCCCATCGGAATTTTTACACGCTATTACGCCCATAGATCTCAATATCTAAAGTAAGAGGTAAGCCAGAAGTACCGAAATGTAAGAATACGACACACCTAGGTAGATCGCAAGATGGTTAGCTCCACGACTCCGCGCCAATTCTGTTTTAGCATCTTCACGCAGGTCTGCTTTTTCGTAGGCTGTGGCTCCGTACCATGGATGACTGGAGTACTCACAGGTATGGCGTGTTTGGTAAAGGACGTACGGTGGTGCATTCAGCACGGGCACGTCGTCCTTCTACAATGGGAGTGCCATTGTCGCCAGAAGTATCGCCAGGGTATGACGGTCCTATACATGAAACATCATCACTGACACAGTTCACAATTCTAGGGCACGCCTATCATCTATGTAAACTTCAACTACCGTCTTGGACCTCTAGGCTTTCCACAAGGTAGCGAGGCAGCTTCAAGAAGATACCTGAATCTTGGGATCGGCGCTTGAATGGGTCAATAAAAATATTGCGCGTTTTGGCGGAAACAACGAAAGGGTAAAACCAGCAGTCTCTTAGGCTATGGTATCTAACAGAGGTTGACTTCTAGGTAACCGTATTTGGGCAAAGTGCGGGAGGAGTTATGACGTCCGTCCTTCTCTTACAACCACACATCTCGAACCTGGCAGTCGGCGCGGTACGAAGCCGCTTCAACTGCGGCTGAACTTTTCATGACTAAAGATACGTTAGATTATTCAATCAGGAGCAGCGGCCGCTCCCCCCTTCTTTGCTCCAGAGCGTAACGAAAAGGCCTAGAATACCTTCGTCTCTTCTGTTCCTGAGTGCAGATCCTGGGTCGATACCTCGTTCTCGATGAATTGCCTACGCAAGGCTAATACATCGGCCATTTTGGAAGGCTTCCGTGAAGTATACAAGGATCGTCGAGCACAAGAGGAGTTCTGGTTTTCTCCAAACGTCGATGGTGAGGGGGGGCTGGTGCCCGATCTCCCCAGCCGGCTTTCCACCGATATTCAGCTTCCTTTCATCGCTGGCATTAATCTAGATGAAGACGGGTACTATGCAACCCTCACAATGAATAAACGAGTAATAGCCTATTTTAGGAACTGAATTCGTTCCATCCCGTCATGATCTTTCCGAGGATGAGATCAGGGATATTGTCGATAAGACTTATGGGCCGCCTACGATACCGTCCGCCGTTATGGATGACCTGATGATGCTGTATCCTGATGACCATTTCCTGGGATCACCGTATGGGACTGGGAAAGAGACGTTCGGCCTTTCTTCAGGCTACAAACAGATGGCCGCCATTAGTACGATTTTCCCTTCGGTGCATTTCCCTGTGATCTAATCACTATTTTAGATGGTGACTTGATGTTTGATAGTCAACGGCGTATGATCATGCAGCATGCAGCGAACAGCAGTGTTAAGACGTTCGGATATCTTTTTTCTTGTAGTTTGCCTATCTTTTCGCCTCAGGCTGGAGGTTATTAGCCTGCATTTCTTAGCATGTTAAATTTGGCGCTGATCAGCCTTCTCAGTGCCGCATGCATCAGAACTTCCTTTCATATTCGGCGGGTTAGGTATTTGGGAGGATCATATGAAAGAAGCTTCGGCCGCTGATTGGACACTGAGCGAAAGGATGCTTGATTACTGGATCTCATTTGCGATGTCTTTAGATCCAAATGATGGGTTGGGTCATGCTCGTTCGTGCTATTACTTTCACTGTCTTGCGTTACTCATCTGTGCGATGTCCCGCTTAGGTCCGATCTGGCCACAGTATACCCCGACTAGCGAGGTACACTCAACTTGCGATTAAATGACAATTGAGCTGATCGGTCTCCCTGATTAGGTTTTATTGCAGTTCAAGTGCGACAACACAACCGTTGTTGCGGATGATTATCGACGAAAGCAAATCAGATATATCAATTCTAAGGCCGATGTATTCCATCACTGATTTCGGTGTCGTACTAAGCATGCATTTCTGGCATACATAAGTTTATGAGTCAAGGTCAATTATGGTATCGGTAAGTAGTAGTCCGGGTTTCGAGATTAATGATTACATGCGAAACGTACAATAAAGGTAAAGTCCGTGGCCAGATCGTATTAACCTGACGAGTGCATGACGAGAATAGAGCCCATTAAATATGAATAAGATGAATGCGTTAGTTAAAGTGAGAGATATGCTTGTTGGAAAGGAGTGGTGGAATTTCAATCGAATCACCGCAGAGTATCATATTACTGTTGGTCTGAAAAAGTGCTGTTGTAGATAGGACACAATTCATTCCAAGCTAAAGGGACGAGGGGTTAATCGAGGAATCAGACGAATCCAAGTTTGACTGTAGCTCACCAGATACAGGATAGATCGTGTTGTTAACGTTCTGTATCCCTTCAGCCATAACGACGGCGAGACCGCTATGCTTTTGTCAGTAAACACAAGGATTAACTGGACAGAACACTCACGCGTCGAGGTGAAAGTCGATATGACTGGCGTTTGAGTTACCTTCAATGTGGATTCGAGCAATATACAGATATGCACGTACCAGTGCAAGAACCAAGGTCCGGTATTGTCTGTCGTGAACCGGATTGTGGTTTTCTTACCTTGGACTACACCGGTTACATCTCGACGAACCTACAAGATGGCGGACACACCCATCAGCACCGGCAATCAATCAGTGAGCCTATCGTACGAACTGGATCAACAAAATTGTACACATCGCTGTCGGCGCTCTTCACCACATCAAAAGTATGCTGAAACGTTTGTCAACACAGGTCAACAAATGCTTAAGGGAACGTGCTCACTCCGTGAAGATGGAAGGGATGCTGTATGAGAATGAGCATCCATTGGTAAGTCAAACATGAGAAGTACTCACCGGATCTCCCAGTGCGTCGTGCCCAAAGAAATTGATTTCAATGACCTTTCCCAGCGGCAACCCGAAGACGCTTCCCTGTGGGAGTAGATCCTGCGCGCGCTGAGCGCCGCTAAGGATTTGGAGCAGCACAGGAACGCTCGGAGGAATGAACCGCACGCCGTTCATGAAGAAGAGCCCACCATCAAATCCGAGGGTGAAGTTAAGCACGACATCCGCGCCCAGAGGAACGGGTAATCCAGGCGCGCCAGGAGATTCTAGTGGGTGCAGATCGACTTCACGAAGGGGGATGCAGTCGTGTTGCTTGATAGTCGTGGGCTCCGCGTCTGAAGCGCCTTCATAACGAAGAATGGCCGAGTTGATACCGCCATGGAATCCTTGGGGTCCGGCTTCATTGGGCAAGGAACGGATCCAGTAGTTGTCTACCGGCTGTTTTGTCTCCAAGATGACAGAATACCTCTGTCCGGCCAGTATCTGAATCGAGTTTACTGTCAGCGGCTGTGTATTGACTCCGTCAACCTCGATAATAGTGAGGTTATGTCCGTCGACTGAAAAGGTAAAGCTGGGGTCACAAGAGACGGAGATGACTCGGAATCGGTAGCGCTTGTTAGGAGCGACGGTGATCATGGCAAGTGGGGAAGTGGGCTGTGAGCATAGCTTGTCAGCGAGTTCGGAAAATTCAAAATAGGCAGCTGCACTGACATCCTCAAAGAATCGACCCATTCCATTGATCAGAGTAGAATTCGCTAAGGGAGGAAGCAAAGTATCGGCTACCTGCCTAGCGGTGTTATGGTACCTGAACGGGCCTGAACAAAGAGCCCTAAGAGAATGACATGGGAAAACTCACCAATCTGCCAGAGTAATTATAGTTGTTTCTGAAACTGTGTCAATACCAAAATAATCGTCGGAGCACAATGAACTTACCGTCATCCACGTCATATAAGGCACGGTGTGGATCATTTACACCATTTGGACCGTCATAGACGACCAACGGGCCCCTGAGGCCTTCACAGTACTGCACTCCGATATGGGAATGATACCAGAACGTTCCAGCTTGCTGCGGGACGCTGAAGTCGTATTTGAATGAATGGCCGGGAGAGATGGGACATTGCGTCACGGCACTAGTGCCGTCCTCGTAGTTCGTTCCATGCTGAAATATTCCGTGCCAGTGCTGCAACGAATGAGATAAATATACTCTCGATAACGTTAGTGCTTACGATGCTGGTGCTGACAACCATAGTTGGATCGATCAAATCGTTGATTACATTGATATGAAACTGATCTCCCTGCCGATGACGTCAAAGCCTATTCCGATGGATCAGGAGAACCCTACCTTATTCCCGCTGATCAGGGGACCTGGAAATACCCCACCGGCAAGTACAGTTCTGGAACGAGCTTGAATGAGAACGATGTCAACGAAAGAAGCGAGTGTTTTCTCACGAACGCGTGACGCCGTCGGGCGCAATGTCTTTGTTAACGACATGAAGGTCGCCAGAGGATCCAAAGACTTCAAGTGACCAAACTGAGTGGAACGACAGAACGAGACCCAAGAGAAAAATGTACATTAGTAACGAGAAAGAGAAGGGAAGGCAAATGGAAAGGAAAGTGGGTCGTGAGGTGGATGTTCGAAAGGTGTAACCTGGCATGCATTTTATACTCTAGCGCGCTACTTTGCTTAGTGTTTGGGATAGCGCGATACTTGCGGAGGCTAAAAACAACCGTTAAACATGTCTTCATGCGTCTAGTAGTGCCTTCGAGAAGCAGAAGGCACAGGATGGATAAGGCTATTGATGCGGTAGAGGGTCTGCATTCAGTTCGTGCCGGTTTCTGGGTTTTTGAGTGGGAAAGTACGGTACCACATATGATGCGTTGATGCGCTGGCACAAATGCGTAACAGCTTTACGAAACGGGTGGAATGAAACATTATAACCTGTAAACAAACTCACCGGATATGATAAAGACAGCTTTCTGAGCGAGGATGCACAAGTCGCTCTACCCGGGTAATGAAAGAGTTGCTCATAGCGTTCTGTCCCAAGATGGCACGTTTGGTGCCGATAACGAGGCACGGCAACTGGTGCAATGAGTCAGGTAGAGCGGTTGTGATGGGGGTGCTGGTAGCGCGCTGTCGGACAGATGTTCCCGTATGCCAAAAGAGATCGTCCTTGCGTAATAACCGGAGTACCTGCTATTCATTGATGTCACCGGAAGACTGACAAATAAACATAATCCTTCTGCCAAAGTACTCGTTATGAGAGCTTATTCAAATTTAACATGCACGATTGAGCTTGATCGAGGATGCGCTGACGTCAGTAGTAGGTACGTGACGGCTAACGATGAAGACGATTCGTGCACCTTTTTCTGACCTGATACAATATTTTAGGATGCATTGAATGCACCCAGAACTACGACTGTGCGCCCGTCTCGACACCCGCTGCTGCCCACCCCTTCCCCTTCCAACATCGGACTCTCCCGCATCATCCAGCCCATCTACACATCCAAAATTCCTCCAAATCCTATCATTTCAGTGGTGGATCACGAATCCGGGGTTTGTTTCCTCTCCGGATGCCGCCGTTGTTGTGCGCTACTCCCCATCCCGACACCATTCTTCATATCACCCCCTACATCTGCCTCAGCATCCCTGCTTTCAACACAGGCATGGCAGCAGTGAGGTCCATTTACCATTCTCGAACTCTCACCTCTGACGACCTCGCAATTTTATATTTCGATGGCAACAAGACGATCCAATATGCCATGGCCGTCCTTGACATCTACACCCCACCATGCCTTGCAGGTCCATGAGTTTTCTTTTCAAAGATTTATTATATTGGTTACACTGGTTTCATGTATAATATAGCGTAGTAAATGTGTTTAAAGCAATGAAACTAGTGAATTCAACATCTTTCGGACATTGCCGGGAAAAGCAACTTTAGAACAAATGCCTATGGTATGGGCCGTCCATGCTTGATGCGGTGGGGAAAAGTATCTAGAAGTATCACAGTATAGTAGACTGAGACACAGTCCAACTTTGGTGACCTACGGAGGAATTTATGAGCGAAAATACCCATATTGAATTAGGCTGTATCTATTTGGCTCCCCCGGGAGCACCATTATGAATCGCTTGCCCTGCCAGGGAGTTCAGGGTACCAAGGACGCTCTTCTGGTTTGGACGTATCTCTCAACTTTCGAGACCTGATCTATGTTGGAACAGTCTCTTGGCAAGGTTCATTAGATTTAACACTTATGTCCATTGCCTTTGGGATCATTGAGTCGGAGGAAGGTAGGAAGGTTGGTCTTCATGCACGAGTTGCTATAAGTCTAGTCTTTCTGTGGCGGCCTTTTGCATGAAGAGGCTGGGTAAGATTATCAGACCAGCCTCTGGCCCTCTGCATTGCGACGCACCCCAATGCATTATGCATATAAATGTTAGGCTGTTGTTTAGCGATCGTGAGCCAAGAAGTTTCCCAAAAATGACTCATCCAATGGTGGAGAGAAAGATACTTATTCTTGGACATTGACTCAGTGGAGAAAGTGGTTAGTGCGTTGTAGATAAGTGCCAATGTGCTACTGAGATGCTAGTAACTAAGAGGGCCGGGGAGCTGGATCGACATAGTGCCTCTGCAACCATACCTGTGCCTAGAGGGGAGAGGCTTATGTAACTACCACCCGGGGGAGCCAAATAGATTTATTCATTGAATTAATATCATTTTAAAGTCATTAGGCAACGGGATCGAGTGACTCATAGTGAAACGCACAAAAGGTGGCTTCAAAAACCCGGGCAGTCCATATGCACATTTATTAGTAGATCGGGATGGATCGGATGAGCCTTATCAACAGTATTATATATGAACTTGAATATATGACAATTCTTCTACAGTTTGAGAAAACACAGAGTTGCATGGAGGGGGGGGATATTATCGAAAAGGCCTCAAAATGTAAGAAAAGTACCGTTAAATATCGATTATCTGCTTTCCATCGCATTCCGGTCTACAAAATTTTAGGTAGATATATGATAAACACTCATAATTGAACATCCCGAAAGCTCATAGGACGTCGGAATGAGTGGTTCGAGCAGCAGACGAATTCCGATCTCTCATTCCGCACACTCGATCGCTGCGGTCCGACCAACCGAGCAGAGATCGAGTGGCTGTGCCTCTTCTTTCGTGGTCTTTTACCACCAGCTCGAACACGACGACGCCCCGTCGGTTCACCTGACAGCGCTCTCATAGGCGTAAAAAGGTATGTAATTACTTTTCTTCATACTTACTATTATTTTAGATACTTTTTTATGCATCCGGCAGCCCCAAGAGCCCCAGATAGCAACCGATCCACCCCCCACCCCAGCATGTAAGCCCTCAGACGAGGCAGTGCTTCTCGTAGCTCCAGGACATCCAAGATATCCTCCAGCATTCGATGACGACGATGCCATCCTTCAACGACCCCCGCCAATCCGGCAAATACGCCCCCTCCCAACCCCATTCCGACTGACTCAGCCTACCCAGTATCAACATCGAGGGAAATCGCCGTCGAGCATGAGCTTCCTACGCCTCAATGACTTGGAATACTCCCGGAGATGCCATATCGGCCGCCATCTGGGAGCAGGAGCGTAATTCCCGCAGACGAACGACAACAGCGACGACGAATGCAGCGACAACAGTGACGACGGCAAAGGACAGGGCTCATCATGCTCTGTTGCTGGACCATGGGAAGACCTGGGGCAAGGCTCGCAGGAGCAGTAGGAGACGCAGGAAGGCTGCGAGAGGGTGGGAGGGTCTGAGCGGGAGGGCGGGAGGAAGATCGGGACGTTGACAGTTAAGGACGGCAACGACAACCACAAACTTGCGGGCATGAATGGGCGACTAACCAACATCGGGCTGCCCCACGCCAATGAGATTGACTACGCACCCCAGACTGGTGCATCTCTCGTTATTTGAGTGGGGATTACGACTCTGTGGTCGTTTTTCTTTCTGGACATCGCCATCGCCGTACGCCTGCCCACCATCCCGACGTCCGCCTTTTAGACATTGTATCACCCCTTACAGTCCCGCCGCTCTTGTAATGACCTCACTTTCAACAACGTGGAATGCAATGGTGATGTCCATTTTGTTGGATTCGCCCCTCATCGCTGTCAAACAGCCGTCAACATCGCCCGGCCGGCTTTTTGGCGCTCCACCTGCGGGCTGTCACCCCCGATTCTCAAGCAGCCTCGTCTTTCAATAGCAAGGGTATCGACGTCACCGATGACACCATGCATGATCCTGTCCCCGCGCCTATGTCCCGCATGCACGGCACGACGACGGTCTTTTTTTTTGGGCATTTTTTTCAGCCTAATAGCTGGATATATCATATTCATCACCATATATTGCAGTGGTTCTTTGGTCTAGGTGCTAGGACTGCTCGTTTCACGTCGTAAGTCTGCATATTTTGGTTCGAACCCCGGTGGTGTAAAAGTTTTCTTCCAATCCGGTACGTTTACGGGTTGAAAAAAAGGGCAATCCTGTTGATAGAGCTATGGCGTATGTAGATGTTGTATATTAGATCATACATTTGTTTTGTGGCAGGCCCAAAAAAAATGTCAACCTTTTATTCCATAGTGGTAGCTGCGGGTCGTCTGTAGACTGCGGGTTCGTTGATAAGTAACAGAAGTGATCGAAACATCCTGCATTATTGTAAGCAAAGATGCAGAAAAGACAGGGAATGCAGATACCCAGTCAGTCTTGCCACGCAGTATAACAATAGCATGCAACATTCAAAATAACACATCTTTCCCCAGATGTGGTGAATGTGGCTCCCGCTTCACGCAGATGCCTAACGTCTTGTCTTGGGACAAAGGTCCTCAAAGCCTCAAGGCCTCACACTAAATGACCATGGCATGAACGTCTGTATAGTGAGACTTATACAACACGACTCCCGAGTTATACTGCCCTGAAAAACGGTGGGATAGGAAATAAATAAGACATAATTACCTGTAGTCCGCCAAAGGGCCATTGTTCAAAGGACCATGGACGACGCTCGGAGAAATAGGTCGCTTGGCAAGTTCGCTTTTGAGTAGTGGAATGACCGACAGGACAACACGACGTCGAATTACAGATCATTCAGTGTCATGCATCTCAGTTCCCACATAGAAGACTTCAGAACTTTTGCATTAGAATACACATAAATACGATTGTAACTATCGCGTCATGCCTTGTTCTGTATACCAGACGTGAGATGGAGAACGGTATGGATGAAACGGAGAACCTACCTAAGAAGAGGCTTTTTGCCTCGTAAAATCGTGCAATATGACCAGAGCGTGGCGAGGTTCATGGGTCTTTGCGTGGTGACATCAAAGGGAGGTACTGGCTGGTCTGGCCATTCGAGATAAACAAGTTCTCTCTATCATCAACCCACGTTTTCAGTCATACAAGCCTGGTGATGGCGATTACTAGAATGGAAGTGTCGTATCAATAGAAGGTGGGTAAGGACAAGGCTTCCGCGACTCACCTGAATTAATTTGTCTCCCCAATCATCCCACCTAGCGCCTCTCTGATACCATCGAAGCATCGCGTCTTCACACGTACCACAGCGTAGGTAAGGAATTTATCTCCTTTTGTGTTCCTTCGAGCTCACCGTTAACTTCTCCAGACTTGAATTAAAACTCATCCTGCGTGTTTCTCATGTGAATTGAAGTCAAGCCGAAGCCAGCCGATGCCTATCAAGCTGCCGACTAAGTATGCAGTACATACTGTAACTGCGACTTACTACCGACTTATTGATAATGGACAACGAATAATGCCTCTTGAATGCCTCCTCCGATTTTTCCTTCTGCATGGAGGCCAATATTGGCATGAGAATATTCTTCCTCGTCGTTCAGTACAACCGCTATACCATTGGACGAGTCAATCTCGAGCTCTGGGACTAGTCAGGGCACTGTAACTTGCGAGGTGCATAACTTGTTTTTATATTACGACCGTCTGTAATCATCAACAGGTCGCACTACTCTACGCACGAAGCCACCTCCTTGGCAGCCATAACAAACTGTCTTTCGGTCGCTACAAGCCAGAATTAGCAGCAGCAAACGTTACCTCCCTTCACAGGCGCATCTCCAAAGCGAACAGGACAGGATGGGGGAGCAAAGTGGCGAAGTCTGGTCTTTGGAGGAGGACGAATACTGGAGGACAAGTGGAGTGGTGTAAGTTGCCCTTGTCTACGGATAATCAATTTCTGACCGTCTGTCTCATAGACGCACCTATATTCGACTGGAAAAGTCAATCGTTACCAGAGGAAACACCAAGTTCCTTTCCAGGAGTGAACGTGATGCTCGCTCTCATCCTATTCTTCGGCCGAGGTTAACTTGAAGTTGACTATCTCAAGCACCTTGTGGCGGGGGAGTCACTCTAGGCCTAGCTCGCGCTCCCTCTGTTTGATTGCCTTGACGAGATGCAGAGATTGCTGAATAACACGCGATTTTCGACGAGGAGTATCGGACATGAGGCTGGATGCACTCTACATGCCTTTGTAGGCATTCAGTGGTGGACTTTGTTACTTGGTGAAACATGGTAGGGAAGAGCCAAAAAGTGGAGATTGTTAGCCAAAGTACTGCTCCCATGGCGAGTTCCTCTTATTTTTGCTCCGGGTTTAGGCTGATTGTTGTGCTTGCAGAGACGACGACGCGCAAGCAGGCATATGCGTCAGGCGATTTATCGATTGGATGAAGGGTTGTGCTCAGTCGAAGGGAGCATTTTCGAGTACCGACACTTTCCGTTTCATCGCAAAGCTCGTTCATTAATTGATTATATTCAGAATGGTTTATTCAGTCTCGAATTCTTGTAATGCCGGAACCCATCACCATGGCGTGGTGAGGACCGATAGCTGCAAGAGGAGAATAAGACGAATACAAGGCAGATATTTGACCCATCGGTTCACATCATTGAAGGTTGACAAAGTCGGCGAAAGATATTGTTCTGCATAGGGTCCTCAGTCGCATCGACAGGAAAGGCCGCAGGGGACACAGCATCTACGTCTGGAGATCGTGGCTCCAGTGGTACAGAAAGGATATCGAGCCGGTGTTCCGCAGAAGAACTGAAGGTATACAAGTCAAAACTACAGGTGGACCCACGATAAGGTGAGTATTATAGTTGTCAGGAAGTAATGAAGTCACTCACCTAGGATATTATCAAGGCAAATACATCATAGTTGACGGCGTCAGCCTAGATTTTAGACGCATATATGCAGTTCCTCCTCTGTTCCTTAAGAGTTTTATCATCTCGCATGCTCTGAACCCCCTGAGTAAGCTCGGTACGTATTCGGCGCACGCCCGGGTAAGCTCTGCCATTGCCTGTACTACTCCACGGGCCTAATACTTTACCGCCAGGCTCGGAAGGTTCACTGATTACTTCGATCTCCCCACACACACTTTCCCTTTAAGGTTATAATTCCAAGACTCAAAATGAGAGAGAGCAATGATTCGCCGGCAGCGTTAGTCACCCAAACGCCGTTTGATTTTATTGTCCAGAATCGGGGGCATTGGCACAAAGATAGGAGGAGACGGAGTATAGAAATCTGGGGTCTGGATAGCGAATCGCCACCGATACTGTCAAAAACCTGAGATTCATAGTTCGAATAGCGAAAAAATGAGGACTATTTGGAGATTCGACGTCAGCCAGCCTGCAGGCTGCAAAAGTAGGTTGTGGTTCTCCTTCGATTGATCTGAGTCTGACCATATTCCATAGGTGCATACATGCGTTGGGAAGGATTTGGAAGTACTCAGTCGACTATCCAGTTCCAATGTTACCTCCGTCTTTCCGTCCTCAGATGCTGCAGAAGACCAAGCACGATGTAATACGTGGACCTTGGCGGTACTTGTCTCCCCGTTCTGAAGCATAACATCGCGTCCCAGGTGCTTAGGTCCATCTACTAGGATAATAGCTCGGTACTGTAGACGAGCATCTCTGCGGAGATCACCTCACCGGCCGAAGACATCTTTGTGATGATACCGTAGATCCTCTTATGTTCGGAACCCTAATTGAACGAACATTATGGCATCGCTACCGCAACCCGCTAGGTAAACTCTTCTTCATTTAACAAGCTGAGGCTCATTTTGGGCATGTAGATGCCGTCACGAGCGGGACAAAGAGGTGTACGTTCGGCGTTTCCCATTTGGCCGATTATAATTCAGGGTTACGACTAACGGACGAGAGACGTTCGGCCATAGAGAGCCTAGAGGAACAAGGTACTTTTTACTGCTTAAAATTCAAGGGACATACATGTATATTGCGTGCTTTCCTATCGATGCATGAGACAAGCCGAAGAAATGCTCTGCCTATGTGCTTGACATTGCTGTATATCTACACTATGATTCCTTCATATTCAGCACGGCAATGAAAGGTAAAGAAATACCACTTATAATATGTTTTGGCAACTCTCAACCTTGGGCACAGCGTGGATAAGATGGAGCCATGGGTTTGAAGAATGTTTTATTTCGTTACTCCAGAAATATTGCATTTGCCTCGGAGAAGGTGTCCAAAGACTCGCCAGAGTGTCCGGTGATGGTTGGAAAGACATTCGTAGTCATGCTTCCTCCCATCCTCGGAAGTGCAGGTACGGATTAACGGCTAGGACCTTGCCCTGTAATTCCTATCCTTTTGCGACGGATTCTATACTCGCCATCAGACTTTACCCTCTTTGGTGGACTTGTAGAACTCAAACCTCGACGACCACCGCGTGAGGACACTGGAAATACTGGATAGACCATCTGTGAGCGACATAGAGTTAGTCTATTGTGAATATACGCACCCGACATCCGAAATCTGAAGGGACAACTACACTTAATCGTAGCATCCAGTACGTGACACCGGTGGTTTTCTCAAGGTCTTACTTTCGTGCCGTTCTGAAATTCCGCTGGCAATCTTCCAGTGTTCCTC
Organism: Armillaria altimontana; assembly: GCA_022818075.1. Taxonomy (NCBI): domain Eukaryota; kingdom Fungi; phylum Basidiomycota; class Agaricomycetes; order Agaricales; family Physalacriaceae; genus Armillaria; species Armillaria altimontana. The sequence continues at coordinate 333,016 of JAIWYR010000042.1, read as the reverse complement.
ATGAATATTTCGCTCAAACAGCTAAGAGACGGTTAATGAGTCTGACGGTGTCAGCGGGATTTGGGATTAGGTGAATTCCCTTTCAGTACAGCGTAATTATCTGTACTGCTGTTGTAGTTCGATGGGGTCAAGCATGAATGCTATAGATTTATCAAGCTAGTTCCTAGGGTCGAGTGATTGGGGATAATGTGTGGGGTAAATGGGGATAATAGTGTGCTTGGTGAGATGTGGTTTATGAGAATGACGTGGGTGTGATCAGAAATAGTAATGTTGGTAATAGTCAAGAACGGTAATGCAGGTTTGTGGATGGAAATGGTAATATGGCGTGTAATTGGTGTCGAGAATGGTAATATTGGAGTGGTTGAGAATGATAATGCTGGTTGTTGTTGAGAATGGGAATGTCGCTGGTATTCGAGAATGATAATGTTGTGGGTAATCAAGAATGGTAATATTGCTGGTTGGTATCGAGAATGGTAATATTGTTGGTTGAGTCAAGAATGGTAATATCGAGAATGGAGATGTTGTTGGAATTCGAGAATGATGATGTTGTTGGTAATCGAGAATGGTAATATTGCTGATATCCGAGAAGGGTTTGTTAAGTTCTTGTAAATCTCTTGAGGCGCTGAATATTCAGGTCTTGTAATCTTGTGGTGTAATCTGTGGGGTAATTGTCTCTGAATTCTTTCTACTCCTACTTTCACATATTTATACTATTCTACTGTGTATACCTAGGTTTGGGAAAACCAGTAATTAGCTGTGTTGGACCAGTGTATATTACACTGGTTCTAAGCAGCGTGTACTGAATTTAACCTGTGTTCTCACTGGTTCCTGCCTGTGTGAGTACTGGCTTGATCCTATGCCCTACACTTCTATTCCTTCTACACTTCTTCTTTTATTACCAATATTCCCTTGTTAAGTCTGGCTTCAGCCTGACAACGGAGCCTTGGAGGACAGAGGAAGCCACGGATGGGAAGGCGATAGTAATTGCTGGGACCCCAGCCCGCGGCACGTCTCCTGACCTGGATACTGCCATTTGTTGATTACCAAAGCTCCGGCCACTTCATCCTCATCTACCATCATCGTCTCCTCATGAGCCTAGTAAACGTTAAACTGTCGCATTGACCAGCCGATTAAGGTGAGCTTGCTTTCTTCTACTCTTATAAGCCATCACTCCTTTGCTAATGACTTGGGGTGCAGATAGGACGCTGCCATGTTGAGCGCAGTGCTTGACCCTCTCGAACGACTGCACTGTGGAATAGCAACACTCGCGACCTACTTAGTGGTGATCATGCGGAGATATTCTTGGAGTACTGTCATAAAAACACGGCTGAAGTTTGGCGAGCATGGTGTGTCTGCTTACTATTGTTGCATGACTCATCTAACATATCCTTCTGCAGCGTACATAGTCGGCTTGGACTCCACAGATATCGAGGCCTCCCACTGGATTATCAGGTGTATCTTGATCAAACGAGCGACGGGACGAGACGAGAACTTGAAGTGCAATTTTCACGGCGGTGTCTGCATGCCCTCTCTGGGAGTGCTTCGGTTTGTTAGGGACCGGAGCCTTGACTTATGGAGTATGAAATAGTAAAGCTGCGCGGAGATGCTGATCTGGTCGTCTTGTTAGCCAATCAGGTGCGTCAAGTTCTAACATTTCGTTCCTTCTGCTCACCTCTGTCTTTAGATGTCGAGAGCCTTATTGAAACTTGTATCACTGCGACCACGCAATGTATGCAACTTTGACACCTTTTCGCCAAAGATGTTACCACCTGAAGCGGGTGGGCTAGTACGTTATTGGATATTTCTCCCACCAAAGCTGAGCTAATGTCAGCTGCATAGAGAGAATTGGTCAATATGGGCCAATCGTTCTAATGCTGGCATGCCACTACAATGATCCTTCGACTGGCCGCCCTGCCCGTCTTCAACACATTTGGAAGTTAACGGCCAAATAGTACGCACTGACTGTATACTTTGGTTTCCATAGCACTGTCAAATATAAGGTACGTGATTAGTGCTCAGTACCATGGGTTAATTAATCTCCTTTGTTTTCAGATCGGAGGTAGTTGTGAGAAGCTAGACTTTGAGGATGATGCAAGAACCTCATTTCGGTATTCTATAGTTAAATCTAACTTTTGATTGCCCTCAGAATAAGTATGAGCATGCGGTAGGGTGTAATGTACGTTTTATCTCCCTTCCTGTTGTCCAACATCTAATATCTCTGGACTATCGACCCTCGCTTGTACAGATGACGCATATATACTGGTATGGACCACGTTTCTTCTCGGATGTTGCGACTCTCTGTAACGAGACGCATTGCAATTTGGACGTGTGAACCGGGACATTGCATGCAAGTGATTGGAAGGATTCACAGAAATGAACCTGATACGCTGATGAACCTATAGACTCCTGCGGGCAGAAAACACAAGACCTGTAACGGCAAGTGTAACCAAACACAGAATCTGAAGGCAGGTTCTAGCGAGTCTAGTCTTGCACCTCCATGCGGTGACTATAGCTTCCTGGTGGTGTAGCGAAGTATTGCTACGCTTTGTTATGATTCTCTGAAGGCTGTTCAGAGGCTCAAAGTATGTACACGAACTTTCCTGGACAGGAAGAGATGCGTAAACGTGGATGTATGCTGAGCGGGGGTGACCTAGATGCATGCAAACTATGTGGTGTCAGAATCCTGGCTACGGTTCCAGTAGAATCTATTCTCCTATGCTCACGTGCTTTTTCTTTAGAGAAACGCAGAGATGGAGCTGGCTTATCTAGAGAAACTTTGAATTAGTATCGTTCCTAACTTATAGGAACAGTATGCTGTTGGTGTTAGAGACTAAAAGATCGGAATCCTAGCTACGGATTACCCTTTGAAGTCTTCAGGTATGCGAATTTATGAGATGAGAATGACAAACAAGGCGGTCTTTTTAGGATATCCTTATTTGTGTTTTGGACGAGAGGACGTGAATCAAGTTATTTAACACTTGGTAGCTAGCGAGTTTAGAGAAACTTCGCAAAGTGTTATATCTCTTAAGAACGTAGAGATATTAACTTTAATTCGCGTGTATTGGGTGGTATGTGTGGTGTATGTATCCTCCAGGGAGAACTCTCCTCTCTATCTACTGTCCGTCATCTTTTTATACTACAGAATGGTACTTGCTCAGTAAGCAAACTTTTACCTTGGCTTAATAACCGCAGTACAAGATTTGTGAGCATAGCAAACTATTTGTAACCACAGTTTACTATGCTACGTGCTCTTTCTACTGTGCATACTTATTAAAAGTTCGCGTAGCTTATTAAAACTTCGGAAGGTTTACTAATCTACTTACTACTTACTCATCCATAGTTAATGGCTCACTAATCCCTGCTATATTTCTAAGCCATAGAGGCGTATCCATATGGTTCCTTGAGAATCCGTAGCTATGCATAGCCTACACGTAGTTAAACCGCGTGACCGTATGGCTCTGTCCACATGTGAAGGCCTAGAATAATGACGTGTGTTTAATTTACTGCGGAAGGATTGGCAATCAATGTGCCTGGAGGCACAATGACTCATAGATATCGAAGTGAAAGTTCGCGTGGAGTGGGAGATTGAATATGATTCGACCTGTGCCGGACTTGCAACGTTTGGTTTACTGAAAGTCTGTGTAAGGGAGATAGGTGATAAATTGTAAGTGGTGACCGCGATTTCAGAGCGCACAGAGCCTGGAGGCTCATCAATGCGGATGATGGGGGGTAAATGAGCAGCGCCGAGTTGAGGAGACTCGCCCTGGTCAGTCAATGGTCTCTTCATGTGCGATAGGCTGACTGATTGATACGGTTTCAGTGCTTAGAATTCTCATCTCATGCACCAGTAATGCTTGGACACTTTGTGGTCTTTCGTTTACCAAGAATAAATGCTTATGATCATATCTTTTCTTGCTCGGCTGAACAGGACAGAGATTGCGTGGGCTGTGTTTCCTTCGTGTTCATTCACCGTCTATCTCCGACCCCCACCGGATCCATCGACAATTTGTGACTTGGATGCCCTAAGTCTCGTTCATTGAATATGGTACACGTCTCATAACTCCTCCATTCTTCCGATAAAGGAGATGCGCTCTTCACTCACCCCACCCTGACGAGTGTTGATTTTGGACTAGCCAAATACGACACCTTCCCCGAGAGGTTCCAGGAAACACTTTGCCGTGTTTCAAAGGATGGGCACAGTATCAACGTCTCAGGATTGACTGGCTCGAGGTCGACTCCGAGGTTATCCATCCGCTCCTCTAGCCTTGTAGAGTGGAACTTGGACTCTCAAGCCCAAGTTGAAATCGACCTCGACCGTCATCAATGTCGAGCTTCCAATATCGCTAACCTGGACTGACTAACAATTATATACAGCGCCAATGATTTCTTCCCTCTAGGCGCCAAGTTCGCTGTTCCCCTTGCTTGGCTAGCTCTGATGCATGAGCAGCGAGGAGATGGAGTGTGTTATTTTAGGTGCCAAACAAGAAGGATATCAACAAAATGAGAAAGGATATCATTGAGCCTTCGTTCTTCGAGTTGGTTTATGGATCATTATTTTCTCTTACACGCGCGTCGCTAACCAATTCTTTACTTAGCCCACGCCATGATCGCAGGACGTTACATTAAGTACGTGATGAACGATGGTTCTCTCTTCCTATCAAAATGCTTGATCACACAGTTTTGAATAGAACACCAGATATATTTCTCTCCGTGTGAGATTGGTGTGCTGGACACTCGGAAGCTGGACGCCGCCGCATTGATGGACCCGTGGCCTGTAAGATCGATGGACATATGCATCGAATAATGATGTGTTGATGGGCACATGGTTAATCCTGTGTGAAGCTGGTATACCTTATAACTATGCTAGTAAGTCCTCACGAAACTCTAAGCATCATCTCTTGTATGAATTTGATGGCGCTCTTTCAGATGTATACTGTGGCATTGTGTAAATGAATCCTCCAATAATCTTACGGCATCTTAGGAACTAGCGCTCGAATCATTGGGCGGCTATCTTTTATCAACGTAGCTGGAAACCTGCTTTGTTAGTCCGTATTCTTTCCTTCTGACGGCGAGGACAGTGTGAGTCTGCACGACAGAAACTTCCTCGTGCACCCACAGATTATTACCTGCAGTACTACGTCAACGATGGAACATGGTAAGTTTCGTTGCCTTTCTTTCGATGATTTTACATTCATTATGCCATGATTAGAGGAAACGGTCAGTGCACGTTGGAAGCGATGGTGGGCGCGGAAGAAATGTTCTGTGTCAAAATGGTGGGCGCGGCAGAAGGTGGCCCTATCCGAATTCTGCAAGCTGTACCGAGTATATTGGCCCTTGAACGAAGGTGATACTCCTGTCTGTAATCATGAGCAGTAGCTATAAAAAAAAGTAGGAACAAAAAGTCCTCCCATGTTTGGCGATTCGTGGGATTGGTGGGATTGTCCCAAATATCCCAATATCACACTCCACTCTCCGCCTTTACCGAGACTGGCCACGCGGAATCGGCCATTCCTGTATTGAAACAACGGTCCTACACTGGAAATAAACCAGTGATATTATCTGCTCTCGCCGACACTCGCTGTGCTGACCTTGGTATTGACGGAGTTTTGGAAAAGCTCAACGCGACACTAGGCACGTCGTATAATCTGGGATCCAGAATCCTTTGTCTCTTAAGGATAACGACGCTACACTCGATTCTCAAACCGTATGTTGAACGAAATGACGACTTTGGGACGGTCTACGCCCATTTGCGGTGCTTTTGGTATCACTATGATGTCGCCGCCATCCAACGTGTATTGCGCACCCAGGAGGAGAAGGACCGGAAGATGCGGAGGGAGGTGCTTGTCCATGACAGGATTACCCGACGGGATGTCTCCTCTCGGCGTGTGTGGGATATATGCGCCAATCGGGTGGTACCATATTGGGTTGTGAACAAATATCCATGGGGGATATCACATGCGTGGGTGGATGAGAAGGACCACGTGGATGTGATGATGCCCATCAACGGATATGAGTGGCCTGTGCCCATGCTGAAGGATGCCAATCTTGATCTCATCCGCATCGAGATGCTGAGCCTCGGAGCAGAGTACGCATGGTTGGATGTTCTTTGTTTGCGGCAGGAGGGTGGGAAGAACGAGCATCTGCACTTGGAGGAGTGGAAGCTGGACGTGCCCACGATCGTGTGGGTGTATCGCTTGACTGACCAAGTGGTGTGCTACTTCAACGGATTGGGTCAGCCACTGGATTTGACACTGGACTACTTCGAGAGTGATCAGTGTTGGTTCCGACGTGCATGGACGCTGCAGGAGGTCACCGATCATGCCATCATTGGTGGGGAGACTGGGGATGACATCATGGAAAAGGAGGTTTGGAAGATGTTTGATACAAAACTGGCGCGCCTGCGGAAGATACAAAAACGGAGCATGGCCCTTGAACTCGTGTCCGAGATGCAGATTCGAGTATCGACAAAGCCTTTGGATAAAGTCGCAGGCTTAGTATACCCTCTTATCCAAGGGGGTGGCAGAAATAAAATTGTGCACATGACATACATTTTCGCGTTTAAGGTCAGGTAGACCCCCTCCCTCCCCCTCCTGCCATATACGGTAGTAATATGACCATATGTGGGTGGCTTAGTAATGCTATGTCAGCGCAATATGGCTGCCCAAAAGTGCTGGCCAGGTTGTGGTGACTCATTATAGCACGAAAAAGGTATATAAAGTGCGTTGGATGTTTTAACTAGCTCACAAGAGATCATATTGAGATGGAACTATCTTGCTATACCTCATTAGGCTCTCTCACACTGCTACATAAGGAAATTTGGTATCACGTTTAAGGTCAGGACCCCTCCCCCCCTCCCCCCCCTCCCCTGTCTGGGATTTTATTCCCACCACCCCCTTGCTCTTATCTCAACATCTATCCCAATATACGATGCAGAGAAGTCTGACATGGATGCATGGGAAGTTCTCATGGACGCTATGTGGCCTCTGTGTCGTGCGGAGTTCTTCTATTTACCTGAACCTGGGATGGGAAGGAAATACTGGCGACCATCATGGCAACAAACAATGATGCTCAAATATTTTCTGCCTCATTCTTTTCTGTGGCTAGGAGACATTGGTCGGTCAGAGGATACAGATGAAGACTGGTATGACGGTTACTGTGTTTATTCAGCAGATGTGCAGGGCTTGGCTGAGGGACTGACAGAAGAGAAGCCTTGACAAGGAGAGGTGGTCTTCAATGATGCTGCTGGGTCGCCTCACACATTGAAAATTGTGGCCAACCACACATACCCAATACCTGATGGTTTATATGCACTCATAGGCTGCGACTTGTATGATTCTAACGATCTCTGGGTAGTTGGTTGGCAAAGAGAGGATGGGAAGTTTCAGGAATTGTCTGTGTTCTGTTCAGTGGACAATGAAACAGTGAAGCTTGTGCAACTTGGACTCAGACAAGTTAGAATATTTCTTTGTTGATTTAAACTAATACCTTATCAGTATCACCCTGACATGTTTCACTTCTTTCACACACCACTACAAGCGAGAGCCAGGCTGACGGCGGCTGTTTTATTTTATTTTATTTGTCTGAATATATGACACCTATGACTAATGGACAAGAGATGCTTCAGCCATAAGCAAGAACAGGTGTAAATTTCACTGCGTGGTGGTACTTGTATATAAATCAACTACAAGTAGTGAAGTGAGTAGAATATATTTTTGCAAGCCAGATGTACAGAACATTGCTACATAGCACAGGCAGATCAATTTCTCCTGCAGCCTCTTTTACAAGTACTTGCTTAAAACCCAAAAAGTGCACAGTGAGTTTGAATGAAGTCACATTTGGAGTAGACATTTGATGACAAAGGGTCCACACTGAGGATGGACAGGTTATGCAAGAAATGAAAGCTAGCAGTGTAAAGGAGACCGTTTCGTATCTGTGTTATTCAGACGTACTTTCGAATGCCAGCCAGCATGAAGCAAGGGGCTACTGGAATTGCAGCCCAGAACACCGGGTAGGTAGGTAGGTTGAGCTGGCAGGCCCAAAAAAAAAAGTTGACCCTCCTCAAATGGCCTCAAAACTGCCTTCCAAATGTAAAAATATGAGATATTTAAGTGACAATATGTCTAATGAATAGACCTACAATGTTTATAATGCTTGTGCAGTACAACATTGAGAGTAGACAAAGTATTGGTGGCACTGCCATCATGAGTCAGCATATGACATCATGTGTCCAAATTCATGTGCTTTACTTATCTGACCAGAAATGACTCAGATTGTAATCAAAATGATATTTGGTTGAATAATAGTACATGAATGCAACATAATTGCCCATTTTCGCTCCATAATCAGCTCAATGTGGAGCATATGACATCATTTTGATCACGTGGAGGTAGGTAGGTCCAGCACTAGTGCATGAAATTTTTTAATCGACCCTATGTCATTTTTTTTCATTCCGGTAGCCCCTTGGCATGAAGGAGAAATGGTGATTGCGCTATATCTCCGACCATGGTCACAGCTGAGACCATCATCGTTAAGTACACAAAGCTCCCCATCGTGAACCAGGAACGTCTAGTTTTTATTTCCTTGGGAACGGCTTCAGTGTATGTAGACATCTGGGATGAGCGTCAATGTTGATATGGCAAAGCCTCGCACTCAACTCGCATGACTTGGATGTCTGTATTGTGAGACTTATACAACATGACTAATGTTATACTACACCGACAAACTGTGGGGATATGAAATGATAAGAAGACATTATTTATCCGGAGTCTGCGAAGGTCGTTGTTCAAACGGTCATGAACAACGCAGAAATCGGCCACATGGAAAAGACGCCTTTTAGTAGTAGAATAAGCAATAGGCCAACACAACGTCAAATTATGGATCATTCGGCATAGTGGATCTCAATTTAGCCTGGTAGAATACACACAGATGGTTTGAGAACATTTTGAATTACAACCCGCATAAATACAATTTAAACTATGGTGCTGTGAGTAAGAGAAATCTTCACAAACGAAAGGAATGACACACAATGTAGCACACAGATCCATCGTCATATGTTACTGTTATGGATTTCCGCATCAATGGAATCCCATGGAATCCTCTGGAAGTCTCCAGTTGCTTGAAGACTCTTCCTTTTCTTTCTATCCTTTTCTTTACTTCGAATTACTCAGCGTAATGTACTCAATATGACTCATGACCTTATGAAACTTACAGAATCTTCTAGTAAACCATTTTGTATATATATGTAGCTACAAAACATGTAGTGGGTACCAAATCTTACCTATCTTGAACCCCTACCACTTTGTGTGACATCAAGCAACGGACACTAAGCTACGCGCTAGTACCGGTAAACTCATAAGTTAGGCACCTAAGCCTTGCACTAGTCTACTAACTTTGTTCAAGATACCTGTTAAGATACCTCGAGCTCACTCGAACCCATATCTCGCTCATGGATACCATCTTCTCATGCTCACGCTCTTGTTCTCTTACCATAATGTATGTCGATTAACAAAGACTTGTCTTATTGTCTAGCATGGTATCCGACTTTTACAACAGTTACCCTGTGTACCAGCCTTGAGATAGAGAGCATTACAAATAGAACAGAGAACCGACCTTAAAAGAGGCTATTTGTCTCATCAAAATCATTTGGGATGAACAGAACATGGCAAGGTTGATGCAGGCAGCATTCATGGGTCTCCGCATGGCTCAGTGCTCTGGTCCAGCCCATTTTAATCATCAAATCCAAGGAGAAGGCTTGGAGATAGATGGGACTCCCACGATAATGATGTACACAGGTATACAAGCCTTGCAAAGACAACCACTAGAATGAAAGAGTTAACTCAATAGATGGTTGGTGAGGCCAAGGCTTCTGAGACTTGCCTGGAGTGGCAACCATTGATGAGCCTCCAGGCTCTGTACACTCAGAATTTGTGGATTTATCCTGCTAATTAATGTGATTGTCCCTTCAATGGCCTTTCAGCAAACCAATAATTGCACACACACTGATACCACTTTCATCCTATGGCAATGACTCCTCACGTGCTTTGTTATCCATCCCATCTTGCTATGCATCATAATTGCCGTATTTCATCATGGTAAGGCACCTTTGATTGACAATCACCCCAATACAGAATTGCTGCATCACTCAGAAGCACCCAGTTGATGTGCTCATTGATCACTTAATGAAAATGACATGATTGACGTGAGTACCCTCCCAGCTACAATAATTACAGCTATGGCAACTATGGACCATGTTTACTAAGGGTGCTACTTCGCCAAGGCTTCAAGAAAATGTTGCCCCATGCATACTCCTCAGTACAACGACTATCGCTCAGTAATCTGCAGCTAAACAGCACTTAACAATCTGTGCATCGCTCAATGACCCCATATGGTTCTCATCCATACGAGGCAATGTCGACGAGTTGCTGTTACTTTAGAAGACAAAGGACCATATGTTCTCTATGATTTCACAAAGCCAAAGCCTTACAGCCTTACTAAGTCTCGCATATTTACTCTATTTATAAAATTTGTACTTGTAGTATAAAAACTAGCTAGCAAATGTAGTTACAAAGACATTCATCTCCAGTTGACCACAGTCTATGTCAATTATCGTCACATTCTAGTCTATCACCAGTAAACCACGTTTATTCACCATTCTACTGAAAGGTGCTGAGCGCCTATGAAGATGTGACATGCTACACACACCACACTACACTAAACACTCAGTAATTGTGGTTTGAAGGGAGGTATGTTATACCAGGTTACGACACTTTGTACTGTATGATACAAGTTCCAGGTGCAATGAATACAATTCTTATAAAGAATATATTGCGATTTCCACTCTAAGTTCAATGTGTCACTGAACACAAACTTAAACTGATACAGAATAACTGCCTGGTGCAGGTTCTGAACTCATGCTGGCTGCCTGGTGCAGTTTCAATACTGATATGTTGCGCCTGGTTGCAACTTAAAACACACTGACTGGTTCTGAACTGTTTCTTGGGTCTGACTTTCTGTTTCTAGCTTAATTCTGTTTGCTTGCTTGTCTGTTCTTGCACACATGAAGTGACCAGGTCACAATCTTTCTATTCCAGGTGAGTCTATGACTCGAAGCTCTTAACCAATAAACCCGTACTATTCACCTGGTAGCATTCCAGGGGTCAGAAACCTGATTCCCCACTAGATACATGACCTGTATTTATACTATCCTACTGATACACTATTACCAATCCATTTTACTACTGACTAATATGCTTGCTGACCCAGCCTGGTGAGGATAAATGCTCTACCTGGCAGATATTATCTCATCCACAGCTACTAGGTTGATCAATCGTACTAGATCTCCACCAGGTGATCTGATGACTTCTGCCAAAATGCCAGGTGATTACACCATGTGAGGCACAGCCTGGATGCTTGGTCTACCGGGTAGAATACCTGATCTTCTATCTGAGTGTTGGGATCACTTGTTTCGAAGTTACCAGGTGAGCCTTTTTGTCTTACAATGTATTTCTTTCTTTCGGTTTCTTACTTGTTGGTACAATGTATCCAATATATATTGCCCGAAAATGTTCGTTTACATGCATTTTTTAAGGGTATATGCCCAGCAGGCATATCACTACGGCAATATACCATTTACCCCAGCATATTCTTGATTGCATGTCAACTCTTAAACTCACCAGAGTTATTCCATGGTTTTTAACTGTGAAGAGTCTCTTGACACTTGCTCTTTGCTCTTAACACTATTGGTACATGCTCATATTGTGCCAATACATGATCGCTGTGCCATACCTCGTCCCCATTATCTTTTATAGGCTGTTATTGTTTTACTTTCACACCATTGGAGTTTTACAGTTTCTCTTTCACCATCATTATTGTTGCCCACTTGGGTAGTCTCTGAGTAGACTTAGGATCAGTATAGGACCAGTTACAGCAAGTTTTCGTATAGTATCAGTCCCCCGAGTGGACTTGAAGGTTAGTTTGACATAGAATAGGATCATTTCAGTACCAGACCAGTTTTGACATTGACTTCAGCATTATCACACCATAGAGGACCAGTATCACCACCAGTTTTCATAGTTCCACGTTTTCTCTCGCCACACGCAGTCTCAACCCCATGTTTTCTCATCGCCTCACTCATTCCTAGACTATTGCTGACCGTTTAGTCTACTCTCTACTGATCACCCCACTCAAATTACTGTCGAGCGACATTTTCTAGTCTCGTCTAACATTTTCCCATATGGATTCATGGTATTCATGTCATACCTGATTCTGTCCTCTCTCCTTTGGAGAGATCCCTACCAGCTTACAGCCAGAGCATCTAGGACTTGACTACCAAGCAGTACTACTTCGCTGACTTAAAGTCACAGTGTATACTTGCATATAGAGGAATTTATTTACTGCATGGAGGTGCCCTGAACACACTCGCACACACAATCACCTTGATTGCCATGCTACTACATTAATTACCCAATATCATTCTGAGTTGGTGTTGCCATTGCCACGGAAGTCTAGGCTCATCACCATGATCCCTAGCCATCCCACCTAGCAGCTCTCTGATATTTACCATTGGAAGATGAAGGATCACATCCAAATCCATGGCTGACTTTCAATTGAAGAAACCACACAAATGAGAGTGGGTCAGTTTGGTCAGAGAGATTGATGAGTGAAGCAATGGGAGCACAGTGAAGATGACAGAAGCTTGATCATGGCAGCAGTACCCAGTGTGCAGGGACCCAGGTGCTCGGCACATTGATCAGGACTACTTCTTTCTGAGTATTTGCCATCATCATCACACCCTTCTTCACTCTTACCACAGCATAGGTAAGTCATTTCAAGCTCCCTTTTGTGTTCCTTTAAGCTCACCGTTTTCCCCAGATAGCCTATATTTGAATTCACACTCTTCTGTGCCTGTTTTTTATCTAAACCGAACCCAAACCGAAGTGAAACCCATGCGGACCACACCTATCAAGCCACTGGCTAAGTACCCAGTGTATACCATGACTGCTACTTGCTCCCGACTTATGAATATGGACCACAAATGGCCCTTCTTCCAAGCTTTCCTTCTGCAACCTCAATAGTCGCATGAAAATATCATCACTTGTTTTTCAGTAAAACCACTCTACCACTGGGTGAGTCGAGCATGAGCTCTTGGACTAGCCAGGGCACTGCAACATGTCAGGTGCATAGCTTATATCTATCATGGGACCGTCTCTAACAATTAATGTCAACAGGCAGCACTTCTCCATGCTCGAAGCCGCCTTCTTGACAACAAATTGTCTTCTGGTTGCTAAAATTCGAGATTAACTCCTACAAATTTTGTTGCCCTCCCAACAGATACATTTCCAAAACAAATGGTTTGGGATGGGGAAACAAGGTACGGTAGCCGATGCTCAGTGGAGGAGGAGACAAGCAGAGCGATGTAAGTCATCCCTGTCTATGTAAAATCACTTTCTGAATGTCTGTCTTATAGATGCACAACTATATCTGTCAGGAAAAGCCCAGGAAAACCAGTGTCACGCCTGTGGCATGGCTACCCATGTAAATTCGCGATTTAGCATGTTTAAGCATTAGCTTATAGGCTACACTTAGGGAGCTTGCTAAGCAGACACGTGAATACCTATTCTAAGTGAGGTTACTGAAGTGATGTCACAGTATGTCAATGGAAACAACAGAGCTAACCAAGGACTTGGTCATAGCACTGTACCGGAAGGGCAGGCTTGACAGAAAGGCCATTTAGCAAGCTCACTCCTTCCAAGAAGCTTGACCTGCACTCGCATCAGTAGGATGAACTTAGAGGTGAATTGCAACATAATGATGATAGCCATGTACCTGCTTAATGAAAGAAGCATGGTGCCTGAAAATCCGGAGATAACCTCGTGCAAGGACGGAAATGGAGAGATATCATGAGGCAGGCCTAAGACAAGGGTTTCAGCCAAGAGATTAGCAAGTTTGCTAGCAACCCGAAAGACCCGATGGCTAATATGCCTAAGAAAGGAGCTGTCCACCAGGGAGGAGCTCCAGAAGAGAGATGCCATGGGCTTAATCACCAGCTGCCAAGGTCCTAGGCCCATGGAGGTGACTTTGACATGCACCATCATCGCAACACCTTGATGAGACCAATCAGAGACAGTCTGACTCACCTGCCAAGGAATACCACAGCTGTGGTGGACTGACATTGAAAACCGTAGAAATGCATTGAAATATCTATACCCTTTTCTGTACTCATGGACTGTTTGTAATCATCTTTTGCTCATAGTATATAAGTAGTCCAGTTAGGCAGTGTACAATGGAAGTTACTATTTGCCCTCCTCTCTGCTCAGGAACAGTGCAAATGGCTTGAGTTGCATTGAAAAGGACTAGCTCGGAATCTGTGGGTCTCCTGCCTTGCGTAGTGAGCCTACTAGTCGCTAGCCTTGGAAATTGTGACGGACAAGTGCCGAGAGACTGTATTTTGGTGAGAGAGTCATTAGTTGGCTTCCAGGTTCGTTGGTTATAGTGAGCTTGCAGAGGAATAGAATCAGAGAAACATTTTGGATAATAAACTTCGGTTTACTTGAGATAAGAAAAAGATTTGGAGTCAGTGAAGCTGCTCTGGTCTTGAGAGTATACTTGGTTACATCTGAAAGAAAGCTCTGTTCCATTTCTGGTACAGTGTAAGAGAGAATTGAGGGTTTCATGCGGGAATTGGCCTAATCAGGCTGCTCTGTGACAGCTGCACTAGGTGTAGTAGGTGCGCGCCGGCTGAAAGAACTCCAGCGGTGCCTTGTTACTTAGCAAGCTTGCAGGGTGCAATACCTGTTTGTTTGAGGGTTTACTGTGTTTTGTTTGAGAGTGCTGAGGGCCTCATTTGTGACGAGTCAGGATTCAGGTTTAGTGGACTAGAGAAAGGCGAAGGTGTGCACAGTTGGACCTAGGGGCACTTTGTACTAGCGAGCTCACTGAATGGGCTTTTGTCGTGACAAGTTGGGACTCAGGTTTAGCAAGCTAAGAAGAAGGCAAAGTCATGTGCAGTTGGACCTAGCAGCGATTCATACTTAGTGAGCTCACTGTGCAGACTGTGTTGTTTTCGCGGATCTGTGTGTCCGTTTGTATAAATTTATAAAAGTCTTTGCCTTGAGGGTTGTGTGGTACTCTGTGCTCTCTTGTAAAAAGCCTCAGAGGAGAAATAAAGAGAACTTGAGATATTGGTTACTTCGCGTTGCGTTGGGCCATTGAGAGAGAGCTCTTGAGATTTGTTGAGATACTGTCAGCACACAAGTAGAATTAAATTCCTTGCTCCCCTCTGCACTTATAGAGATTGGTGTGTGTGTGTTAGTGGGATTGAGTGTAGGTTTGGTGTGTGTTCATGCTAGGCTGCTCTTAGTTTCACCAGTGCACACTGCGAAGCTCTTCACTGGTCATTATTGGAGTAAACACTGAGTTCCAATGTTGCCTTTCAAGCTATGTTCAATACTGCAGGGAGTGGAAGTGATGCTCGCTCCCAACCTATTCTTTGGCCTCAGTTAACTTGAAAATGACTATCTCAAGCATGTTGGAGCAGGGGTGCCACTCTAAACTAAGCTCACACTCCTTCCATTTGATTGCCTTGATGGGATGCAGAGATCGATGAATAACATGCGATATTCGGCAAGGAGAATTGGACATGAGGCTGAATGCACTCTACAAGCTTTATGGACATTTAGTGGTGGACTTTGTTACTCTGGGGAGCATGGGAGGAATGGGCCACAGAGTGGAGATGGTTAGCCTATGCACTGCTACTATGGTAAGTTCCTCTTTGTTTGCTCTGGATTTAGGCTGATTGTTGGGCTTGCAGATGGAACCACAAGCGAGCAGTCATCTATGTCAAGTGATTGTTGGATGTGCTGGGTAGAAGGGAATCTTTCCAATCAAGATTCAATGGCACTTTCCATTTCTTGATAATACTCATTTATTAATCGTTTATATGCAGGACAGCTGATTCAGTATTGAATTATGGCAATGTCAGAGCTCATCACCACAGCATAGTGAAGAACCGCAACTTCCAGAGGAGAATTAAGCAACTACAAGGGAAGTGGATGTCCTCGCAGTCGGTTATCAAGAAGGAAGGGGAAATGATATGAACGCTAAACTAATTATTTTCCCTATCACACTTCTGGCTTACTGCTCTTGCTGGAAGGATGTAAGTGAATCTATATGGGCTCATAGAATCCTCATCAGCACCAGCTCAAACTGGTTCAATATTGAGGTGCCACAGTACCAGGGACTGGGCTTCGTCGTGATGGATAACATGCTAGCATGGACAAATACAAAGGGAGTGGGTTGACCCTCAGACACTTGGAGTGTTTTTTCTAGAAAGGTGCAAGCATTGAGGCACAGAGTAACTTTCCAATGCTCTTTATAGGCTTGATGGTGATGGAAGATGAAGAGCAGACAAACTGGATGATGCATCTAAAGATGGTAGACGATGCTGGACCGGAAAAGATGGTATGATCCCACAGAAGATCACTTATGTTCAACACATTGTACAATATTATACAATGTTGACTCTTTGTTTCTTCATCTTCCTAGCTCACAATCCCAGCCCTGACCTTCAAAATGGACATTTTTGAGTATCACAGTGACATGATGAGAAAGGAAAGAGGTGCAATGCAATGAAACGGCGAAGATGACACCAAAAAAAATTGTTGGTAGGGTCGCAAATTTGCAGTTCTTCCAAGATATTCCCTTGTTCACTCGTCTCTCATGATTTTGCCCCTGAGCACTTCTACCAAATGTGTCTCGAGGTCAAACTCATCCAAATGATCATTGCATCTCTTCCTCATTGGTGATAATCTGTGGATAATCCTTGTCATGGATGCAAAATTCCAGGTCAATGTGGATAGTAGATGGGGAGAGATGAACAAGTGCATTAACACTCTTGATGGCATACTGGAAGCAGTACAATGTGCAGGGACAAATCACATGGATCCTTGCCAAATCTAGAGGTTGTGTTGTTGGTGCTCAATGGACAGAATTTCATCTCAGTGGGTGTCATTCAAGAGTGGGACTACCCAGGAAGCCCATCAATACCTCGGTGCTAAACAGTGTCCTTGTTGACTTGCTTGCCTGTTTTGTCAGCATTCATGTTGCTGAAATCTCTGTGCTTTGGTATTATCATTCATGCACCAAGCCTGGGAGATTTTGTGATACATTGAAGAGACTCTGTGTGTGCAGGCTAAAAATGCAACAGCATTGAAGATGCTGATCACACTCACACCCAACACTACACACACAAACCCTCAAGTTCTTGGGGGGATATTATGCAATAGAAGCAGATTGAAGCAAAACAACTAAACTCTCAGAATATACAATACACACATATAGTGATAGCACTCGTAGGGTATCTAGACCTCTCTAAGTCCAAAGGCTTTTCTAACAAGAGGAGCAACAGATGTCGCTGGGCCTCAAGGCAAAGGTGTACTACAATACACAACACACTGCTACACACCAACAAAACCCTCAATAAGTCTCGTGCGACACACACAGGTGACCACAAACAACTTAAACACACTCTAGACACAACTCAAAGCTTGTGCTCTAAGCAGAAACCCTTCACAAAACATCCACTCAAGCCACAGGATTTGAACCTATGTGCTCAAGCTTCCAAACTGATCATAGACCCACAGGGTTCAAACCTATGCGATCCAGAGACACAATAACCAAATAAACCCTGTCCAACAAGGCAAAGGGTTTGAACCTCTGCCACCTGTAGCACCTTGCATCACAAGAAAACCTCAAAACTCAAGAGCATGTTCACAATGACACAGATCTCTTATTCTCAGGTTAGAGTGCAAGTCAACCAATCACTCAAACAGTACACAAGTGCTGTGTTAGCTTTCTATGCCTCACACACTACTCAAGTCACTCAAATGTTATTAATAAAAGGTCTATTCTCTCGCTCAAAGCTACAAACTAATCCCAAAGCTAGAGAGCTAAGCTGAGGGCTTTCACGCTCCAACAAGGGGGGTTCAAACTTGTACACTATTACTATACTATAGTATTTATATACTATGTGCTCTACAAATTAATACAACCTTAAATAGTAACTCTTGGCTGGCGGAGCTTCCTTTCCTGGGTCCTGCGCATGTCGCCATAATCACGCCATTGCTTGGCGCTTACTCCAAGCTCTGGCTCAGGGCCAGATCCTGGTTTCTCAGTGGTGCGACATCAGTTAGCTGCACTATCCACATGTATTGACATCACCTCATATCTCCTCAGAGTTGTAGCCTACCATGCAACTCGCATTTCTGGTAATAATATCTTCTAGTGACTTCTATGGTCTTCTAGGACAACCAGCTCCTAGTCTAGGCCTTGCACACAACGGCCAAAGTCAGAGACATTGGTCTTACTCCAATCCTGACAGTCTGAGGTCTAGAGTGCTAGCTACTGGCATTGCAGTGCCCTGTGCACCATAGATCAAGGTTACACAAAGTATTAATTATCTCCTGAGCTTCTCTGTTTCTATTCTTAGCACACATCATCTGTGCATTGTCAGTGCACTCAGTGTCAAGCGCTGGGACTTTATACTTAGTGTGACCCTTATAGTATCACTCTACAGTTAAGCCATGCACTCCACCGAACATCACTCAAGGTATTTCATTGCCCACACTTAGGACATTGCGCTCTAAGGTATATCTCATTGTCTTGGTATCCAGGTTTTATAAAATGTATGTATTGATACATTTCGCAAAATCACACATGTGAACACTTTCCAAGCGTGTCAATGTGCTTTGTTATCCATCCCATCTTGCTATGCATCATAATTGCTGTATTTCATCATGGCAAGGCACCTTTCATCAACCATCAACTCAAAATGGAATTGTTGCATGACTCTGAAGCATCTAATTGATGTGCCTCTCAATTGCTTGATGAAAATGACATGATTTATGTGAGTACCCTTCCAGCTACAATAATTACAGCTACAGCAACTACAGACCGTATTTACTAAGGCTGTTACTATGCCAAGGCCTCAAGAAAATGTTGCACCATGCATACTTCTCAGTACAACAACTGTCACCTAGTAATCCCCAGTTAAATAGCACCTAGTGATCTGCTCATCACTCAGTAAAGCTATATGGTTTTTGTCCATACACAGCAACATCAACAAGTTGCTGTTACTTCAGAAGACAAAAGACCATATGTTCCCTACAATTCCTACAAAGCCAAAGCCTTACAGCCTTACTAAGTCTCACATATTTACTCTATTTTTAAAATTCGTACTTGTAGTATAAAAACTAGCTAGCAAATGTAGTTACAAAGACGTTCATCTCCAGTTGACCACAGTCTACATCAATTATTGTCACACTCTAGTCTATCACCAGTAAACCACATTTATTCACCATTCTATGGCAATATACTATTTACCCCAGCATATTCTTGATTGCATGTCAACTCTTAAACTCACCAGAGTTATTCCACAGTCTTTAACTGTGAAGAGTCCTTTGACACTTGCTCTTTGCTCTTAACACTATTGGTACATGCTCATATTGTGCCACTACATGATCACCATGCCATACCTCGCCCACGTTATCTTTTACTAGGCTATCATTGTTTCACTTTCACACCATTGGAGTTTTCACATTTTCTCTTTCACCATTGTTATTGTTGCCCACTTGGGTAGTCTCCAAGTAGACTTAGGATCAGTATAGGACCAGTTGCAGCAAGCTTTCGTATCATATCAGTATAGGACAGTCCCTCAAGTGGACTTGAAGGTTAGTTTTGACATAGAATAGGATCATTTCAGTACAGGACCAGTTTTGACATCGACTTCAGCACCATTGCACTGTAGAGGACTAGTATAACTGCCAGTTTTCATAGTTCCACATTTTCTCTCACCATTCCACCCTCAGCACCTCATTCCATGTTTTCTCATCACCTCACTCGTTCCTAGACTATTGCCGACCGTTTTCTATAGTTCACCCCACTTAGATTACCATCTCGCAATGTTGTCTAGTCTGGTCTTACTTTTTCCCATATGGATTTGTGGTATTCATGTCATACCTGTTTCCATCCCCTCTCATTTTGAGAGATCCCTACTGGCTTACAGCCAGAGCATCTAGTACTCAACTACCAAGCAGTACTACTTTGCTGACTTAAAGTTGCAGTGTATACTTGTGTATAGAGGAATTGATTTACTGCATGGAGGTGCCCCAAACCCACTCGCACACATGATCTCCTTGAATTGCCATGCTATTACATTAATTACCCAATATCATTCTGAGTTGGTGTTGCCATTGCCATGGAAGTCTAGGCTCATCAGTGAGTGGGTAACAGATGATGTAGATGCAAGGAGTGGTGCTGGGATTGCTGCAGAGAGATTTGGCATGAGCAAGGGTGGAAATGGCAGCAATGTCACAATGGATAGGTGTAACAAGACGGGGATGATGTTTTAGTGGTGGAGTAGTCATTGTCAAAGTGCAAGTCCAATTTTGGCAGCAATACCTCCCTGTCTCCCAATAAAGGATCACACTCATCATGAGCTTATCCAGCCTTTTTCACTCCAACACTTGTTCTGCCTCTTTGAAGAATACATGGCTCATGGTCAGCTCTGTATCTGCAGGCAAGAACAGCATAGTTGCTAGTGGGCATTCCAAGGGACAGACCAATATGAAGGTGCTAGCCTCTGTCAGGAGAGCGTAGCTCGTCGAACGTTGGAAGTGTAGGTGGTATATTTGCAGGAGGCCCATGGGGTGGGAGGTGGGAAGGGTCAGGCAAATCTTGAGAATGAGGAGAAATGGGTGAAGGAGCCAGCATATGTTCAGGGCAGACAGAGCTTGACATAAAGGGAAGGGAGAGATTAATGTGGCAGAAGCTAGGAGAGAATTTAATCAGTCTTTCAGATGCCCTACAACTAATGAGACAACCCCATTGTTGGCCCAAGCTCAGCTCAAGTGCCAGAGATTGCATCATAGTTGTCTTCTTCCCAATCTTTGTCTACTTGTGATAGACCTGGATCCTACATTGATCTGGCACATTTCCTCCCATTCACTTCTTATCTTCTACCTCAACAATGAGCAACAATGACTACAGCAATAGCAACTCTAAAGGAGGCTACAGAAATAGTGACTCTAGTTATGATAGTGGCTCTAGCTATGATAGCAACTCTGGCTATGATAGTGATCTCAGTTACAGCTCCCTCCCTTGTCATAAGCGTTGTTTACCCCAGAAGAGGGCACAGTTGTGTGCTGCTTGGCAGGCCCATTCTCACCACTTTCCAATGACATTCATCCCTCCTACTCACCCTCAGCCAAGGTCAATCCCTATCTGGTGGATAAAGCTCAAACTTGAAAATCAAAGTCCTGAATTTCCTGCTCCATCACACTCTAAAGTTCCTGAAGGTCACAGAACAATTTATTTTGTCATAGTGAGTATTGACCCAGCCAAGTTGCATTGTATGTTCACTCATGGAGCCAAGCTCTCATCATTCTGTAGCCTAGACAAGGCTGCTGCCAAAGGTTCATTGCTATTTCTCTTCTCAGTTTAATGTTCTAAATTATCCTCAGGCATGCCAGCTCTGTGGCCCAGCCTCAACAACTTTCTTGTTTTTCATGACAAGTATGGAAAAGAAGAGGATGGGGACAACAAGGACATAGTTAAATCTTGGAGTTGCTTGTGAAGAGTTCTTCCACACTTGCTCTTTGCTCTTAACACTATTGGTACACACTCATATTGTGCCAATACGTGATCACCACGCCATACCTCGCCCACATTATCTTTTATAGGCTGTCATCATTTCACTTTCACACCATTGGAGTTTTCACTGTTTCTCTTTCACCATCATTATCGTCGCCCACTTGGGTAGTCTCCAAGTAGACTTAGGATCAGTATCAACAAGTTTTCGTATTGCATCAGTATAGGACAGTCCCTTGAGCGGACTTGAAGGTTAGTTTTGACACAGGATAGATCGTTTCAGTACAAGACCAGTTTCGACATTGACTCAGTACCATTGCACCATATAGGACCAATATCATCACCAGTTTTTGTAGTTCCACATTTTCTCTCAACATTCCACCCTCAGTACCTCTTTCTATGTTATCTCTCACCTCACTCAGCCCTGCAACATGTTTTCTCATTGACTCTCTCACTTCTAGACCGATTGCCGTTGGTTTAGTCCATCTCCCATCGTTCGCCCCACATAGATTACTGTTTAGCAATGTTTTCTATTCTCACAGCACATTTTCTCATATGGATTCATGGTATTAACGTCATACCTACTTCCGTTCCCTCTCACTTCAAGAGATCTCTAACAGCTTATAGCCAAAGCATCTAGTACTTGACTACCAAGCAGTACTACTTCGCAGACTTAAAGTCACAGTGTATACTTGTGTATAGAGGAATTGATTTACTGCATGGAGGTGCCTCGAAGCACTCGCACACACGATCGCCTTGATTGCCATGCTACTATGTTAACTCGCCCAATCTCATTCTGAGTTGGTGTTGCCATTGCCACAGAAGTCTAGGCTCATCAATGTTGATGTCCTAATCTTGAGTGGTGTTGTCCAAAGGCAGGAGCTGCTGGGTGACAAGCTTTTTGATCTTAGAGCCTCATGGTGTCGTGTCATAAAGAAACATGGTCTGTAACAAAGAAATGGAGCAAAAGTAGCAAGGATAGTGGTGGGAGAAAGAGAAGAGATGTGGCAAACTGAAAAAGGAAGGATGAGTCAGCTGGCCCAAGACATCAAGTCTATGTGCGAGGCAACTCATGCTACCACAGCGTGAACTATGTGGTGTCAAAATCCTAGTTGCGGATTTGGTTGGAGAACTCTATGTGAGTTAATGAAGCTGGTGCTCTATATGTGAGCGAGGTTTTGTCCAAAATAAAGTACATGCAAGCAAGATATAGCTCTAAATGATCCTAATATCAAGCAAGTCAGTACCAATCTTGAGTCGAGTTAAAAGGGCAAAGGTAGCAACCTTTCCCTCTATGAGAAAGGTAGCTCAGGCCCCAGGTGTCCAACTCTATAAGAGTTAAGTGGTGTTGTTTCCTAAGTTCAGAAATGGTAGGACTGGGTTTTTAGTGGCTAAAGACTTCAATTCTAGCTGCGGATTGCACTTTAAAGCACACAGGTAT
This sequence comes from Armillaria altimontana, assembly GCA_022818075.1. Taxonomy (NCBI): domain Eukaryota; kingdom Fungi; phylum Basidiomycota; class Agaricomycetes; order Agaricales; family Physalacriaceae; genus Armillaria; species Armillaria altimontana. The sequence goes on along the minus strand of JAIWYR010000042.1, from coordinate 309,933 downwards.
GTAAGTGAACTTAAAACAATGAGGATGCTTTGCAAGGGTAACCAGTAAAGGTTTCCTAGCTAAGGTTTTGAGGCAGAGGTAAGCACGTGAAGTTATAGTTAAATTTTATCAGTGAAGGGAAAGTTCGCTAAGTGTCATTTCTCTAATGAACAGTAGAGAGGCAATAACTTCAGGTGTGTGTATTGGATCTAGGAGGTGTGTAAGGTAGTGTACTTGTGGGCAAGTAACTCCCTGGGGGTTTTTGTCTCCTTCTCTCCCTCTTCTTTCATACTTTTAGTTAGCTACTTTTATACTACTTTGAGAATTACTTGTATGTAAACTACATTTGTCCTTGCCCTGTTAATTTGCAACACAAGTGAACTATTTACTGTGCAATATAGTATTCTTGTCCTTTCTTTACTAATGCTGAGTTGAGATCTGTCAGCAACTGTGCATGTAGCTTCAGTTACTGTGCAAAGCGAAATTACTATGCAAAGTAAACAGCCTTGGTAAGGCTTTAACCGCTGCTAACTGTAGCAAATTATAATAGTTCACTAACTTGTCATTAGAGTTGTGTAACAGGATTCAAGTCTTTTACAGCTATTTCAAGTGATCTGGAAAGTCCAGGATGAGGATTCAGAATGGTTTTGGAATGGTTTTATAGGGTTCATGATTAAAGTGCCTGATAATCATGGCTGTGCTTTGATATGGAGGTTTGGAAGGGGCAGAACATGACTGGATCATTATAGATCCATGACTTTATGAGTGTACAGAGCCTGGAGGCTCATCAGCACCAAAAGATATACATCTTCCCTGGTATTATTACACTAATATATAATTGCTCAATCCCTTTTTTAGTATGCATAAACACTCAATCAGAAGGCATTATACAGAACAAGCCATGTATGTCAGCAATGGCAGCATTTTCTTAGCTCCTAAGGATCACTTCAATCATGGTGTTTGCTCCCTTACGCAATGAATCAGTGGCATTATCCAGCAATTCCCTCCTCAATATTTTATGTGCTTTGACAGAGACTGGCTGCTCAGTGCATTCTCCATGGAATTTGAAGGCACACACATTACTGCGGACCTGTGGAATCTGGGACCAGGATAGTCTGGCAGCAATGTTTTGATTGGGTCAAAATCCAATATTTCTGTGGAAGATATGACAGAAGAACAAATAGGTCAATGCTAGAATACCAACAACTCCAACTGTTCTGCACCATATGGTAACTGCAATATTAAAAGGTTTGAGGAAAGGTTCTATACTCTCACTGAAGAGATAGGTTAGACAATTCCTCTCAACATTGGTACACTAGAGAAAATGGAACGATCTTTAGGAGGAAGACCACACATCACTGATCCTCAGGGCAAACACAGTAAGTTTCAGATTATTCATTTATTTGATCTTGTATTTATGCTCCTGGGCAGAATATATTCAGCAGGTTCGAGATAATGATGGGAACAAAGGTTCTATGCAAAGCACAGTAGATGCAAAGCAAAAAACCTGATTTGTAGGCTGAAGGTCTCCAAATATGCGTCATCTGTAAAAGTAAGTAAACTGCTAAACCTAACTATCTCAATGTTTAAATGATGCATTGTAGAGTGTAGTGCAGATGACAAGCTGAAGGATATCCCCTCATCTAAATGGCAAAAAGTTGCTGCAGAAGTGCAGGTTATCTTTAAAAAAATTGTAAGCTTGCATAATAAATTTCCCAAGCAAGCTCATTGTAATACTTGTTCAGCAATACACCTTTTTAATCAACAAAATCTGGAATCTGTATTAACAAAGGTGCAGGCTTGGAACGACTACGAGCTTAACTGTAGCCCCTATGGGGGATCTAGCAATACTTTCACTCAAGATTTGGACCACTTATCTGCACAAGAAATGTTGTCTTTCACACCAATTCAAAAAATTCTAAGTCACAGGCACTGCACACAAATCAAAGTTTTTGCACCCAGAAATACATAAAAAAATATTGAAAGTTTTTTTAATATTTTTTCTTTGAAAAAACCTAAAAATTACCAAAACAAATGATAGAAAAAAGATTCAAATATTTTCTGTAAATATATTGCATTTTTGTGTATAGAAATACTGAAAAGAATACTCAATATCACAATTTTGGTTTGACTTAACCTTTTTGAGTGAATAAAATAGTAAAGAAACAGAAAAATATATATAAATATGTGACAAATTTGTGTGACAGTATTTTTAGCAGTTCTCTGTAAAATTTCTTGATATTTTATAAATTTATTGTGCCATAGAACTCCCTAAAATAACAGAGAAAAATACACTTAACAATCTTGGAAATTTTCAAGGTAAATTTATGAATTTTTTCACTAAAAATTTCCAAAATATTAGTAATATTAGTAGTGGTTGATGGTTAAAAAAGTTTGTTCTATTGCAATAGTTTCTACCACACATTTCTGTTCAGCCCAGGTATGATAATATTCAACTGATTTTTCTACAGGTGAAAATTTCTTCAGAGTTATAGAATATGCTGATGTGGCAACTACAGATGGTAGCATAGCCTCAGCACAAAAGAGCACAAAAGAAACCACCAACACTATTCAGAACTGAGCCAGAGGAGAAAGATATAATAGTTACCAATCACAAAAGAGGCAGGATCTAACCACACTCATCAACTGACAACTGCTGTTTCCAGGCTCAAGCAGTGACTGACTAGTGAGATATCTCTTAGCCATGTGGCACTCCAGCTCATCAGATCTGTTGAGATCCAGCACCAAGAGATTGGTAAAAACAAACAGCAATACTGATCACCCTCTTTATACCCATTTAGGAGAGCAGAATGATAAAAACTTCCTAGTCCCAACTCTTTAATGTTTCAGATCTTTGTCTGAGAGTGGGAGTGTAGGTGGAGTTGATGCCAATGATGGGGTTCAAATCTTGATGAGGAGGTTTCCAGACATTATGAGATGTGAAACAGCTCTGACCCCACGAAATTGTTGGTTACACAATTGAGGTGGTAAAGTGCTCGAGATTATCAACTTGTATTCCACTCTTTATAAAGATGCGGTTGATGAGGAACTTTACAGAGCAACCAAGTGAAAGAGTTTATATGGTTGTGCACAAAGTAAATGACCATGAGTGAATGCTGCACCCATTAATGCCATCCTTAAACAATATTCATAGAAATACAAAAGGCAGAGATCCATGATTCAGTAGATTGATTGACTGGATCACAGTGGTCACAGCACCATCTTGCAATCTAGGAAAATAATACTGATTGTGAGGTTGAATTTTGAGACTAGCTGCAAGAAATGGCATCTACAGCTTTCTCTGTGTTAAAATAAAATACCAGGATTTTGGCATGCAGGCAGAGACTTTGCCAGGTGGTATTGCCTCACAGTCCAGAATAGTAATAATGACTGTGAGATTGAATTGTGACATTCACTGCAAAAATGACACACACTGCATTCTCTGCACTGAAATAAAGTGCCAGGAGTTTTGTGTTTAAGCATAGATAAAACATGGCATTGTATTTGAATTAAAAGGATGCAGTGGTTACCATGTCTTGCAGCAAGCACTGCTGGGGCCAATACATTTTCCGATCGGAAAAATGAGACCTCAAAATGTTGCAACATTTCATTTGATCTTCTAATGATAAAAACGAGTTGAGGGAAACAGGCTGAAAGGCAGGATCATTTATGTACTCTTTCAAGCTAAGGAAAAGAGCTTGAAAAATGGAATGAAAAATGTGTTTCTTGTGGTCAGAACAAAGGAAACCGCTTTTCATTTGTAGAAAAGCAGCTATTTTTGGCAGGTGAAAGTAGTCTTATATAGGACAAGTTTTTCATTGCATTTTCTGTGTCTTGTTTTTGTAGCATATGAAGGTAATGAAAAGTCACGACATTTTTATTATATATTTTTCCGTCCTGAAAAGGAACCAGCCCCAGCAGTGAAGTCTCATAATTCAATGTCAAGGAAAGTAGCACTATCCTGGACTGTGAGACAGTGCTGAGGAACAAAATCTATGCCTGCATGTAAAACTCCTGGTAGTTTATTTCAGTGCAGAGAATGCAGTGGCTGCTGTTTCTTGCAACGAATCCCACTATTAAGTCTCAAGGAAAGTATCACTATCCTGCACTGGGTGACAGTGCCAACTGACAAAACCTATGTGTGCACACAAAAATCCAGGTATTTTATTTCAGTGGAGAGACTGCAGTGGCTGCCGTTTCTTGCAACAAATCCCACAATCTATATATTAAGACAGGTCAATGATGACATAATAAGGTGGACTTTGAAATATCTGGCCATTGCCATCTCATGGCCTATTCCAGCTGAGTTTCAATTCTGTTGCATTGCTGTCACTGCTGCTTCTCTATAGTGACAAGTTTTGATTTTGCTGTGTTGCTGCCTCTGCATACCTTTACCAGTGCCCCACCACCACATGGCAAATCATCGGAGCATGTCCAGCACCCAGTATTTGCTGAACTGAGACTATCCACTAACTATGCATGCTAACAGGAATCACAGAATGCTGTAGGCTCGAAAGCAAGTATCAAACAATGAGCATTGAGCAACGAGTGAACAACAAACATCAAATAAAAAATTAGCAGGTAAGATTAGAGGCCAGGAGACCATTCAAGGACAGCTAACACATATACATGTACTAACTATGCCATAATTTGCTTATTACAAGGCTTTGACAAGGAGATTATTTATGTGAGAATACTGTTTGATTTCAACCGGTAATTCACATGATGTGCAACAAGACCCTCTGAAGTGAAGCTCCCAGTAATTTTTAACACATAACAAGCCTTTCTGAGAGGTAGTATCCCAATTTGAGAATTTTTGGTGGCTGGCTGGCATCAGAAACACTATATATGGTAAATTTCCATCATATTTTGGTAAATGAAGCTATAACAATTTGGTCATAAAGCATAACACACAACACTCCATTAAGCTATGGTTGAAATCGAACAGTATGTGCTATGCTCAGCCTTTCTCTGTCCATATAGAGCAATAAGCTGATGATCTTACCTGTAAGAATACATGCTATGCTATGAGGTGTAAGTAAGACAATAAATCCAAAAAATACAGAACAGCTCACCTCAGCCTTTCTCTGCCCATGTAGAGCAACAAGCTGAGGTGATGAGTATAAAATATGAGGTATACATACTACTTTAAAGTCTAAGGAAGCAAGAGAATGTAAGTAATGACTAAAACACAGAAATGAACTAATAGTCATAATGTCCAAAAAGGAGATTGTTGCAATGACAAGTAAGAAGATGGGATGACAGCATGTGAGGTGCCCCAGAGGGCTTAGACTTCAACAATTCAGCTATCATATGCTTACCCAATTACCATGTCATAAATGGCCATTGCCATCCCATGATGCAGGCAAGGTGAGTTTCAATTTTGCTGCCTCTACCAAGCCTCTACTCTCCCCACAGCACATCATTGGCATGACTGGCTTCTAACTGAGCTTCAACTTAGACCATGCATCCATGCTATAGCAATAAAGTGAGTATTAGGCAACAAGCAATGAACATTGAGCAACAAGTTGACAATGAGCATTGAATGTCAATGGATGTAAGTCTTATAGAAATTATCAGAGCTCAAATGATGACCATGGCAGTAGGGCTTTACATCATCACTGTATAGTACAGTTATATGATACCATTGTATGGGTACCATATCTGTGCTGTCAGAGGGTTCCATCCATTTTGGATCATATAGGTCCTATATAGGTACCTGAAAATAGACAAATTACTGTTCATTTTTGACTGTTAATTCATGTAACATGTAACAGGACCCTGTGAAGGGAAGCTCCCAGTAATTCATAATATGTAGCAAGCCCTTCTAAGTTCTGAGAGGTAGTATCAGCCTAATTTAGAAATTTTTAGTGACCAGCTGGTACTGGAGACACTATATACAGTAATTTTCTATCTTATTTCAGTGAATGAAGCTATGATAATTTGCCCATAAAGCATAACACATAACATCTCATGAAGCTATGGTTGAAATTGAACCATAATGAGTTTTTTTGACCGGTGTGGATGCAAAACAATAAAAGCTGACCATTTCAGCTATATTTGACCCTGATTTCTGCTCTTATAGGGAACTGTTGATATATATACAGTAATGATGGCCATCACCATTACCATACTGTCAAGGCCAATTTTCTTACAGTTGACAGCTGTCCTTTATACAGCCATGGCCCATACACTGTATATGGTACAGTGCAAAGCCCTACAGGGCAGCCCACCATGTCAGATATCCAAGTCAGGGACATAAGAACCAGAATACATATCTTTTCCTCTCTCCTGCCAGCAGTGACCCATTAACAATAATCACCTAAATCATGGGTATCCCTACCTGTCAATTACATGGCTTACAGAAGCAACAGAACAAAACTTTATGGCACTCATAAAGATCATTTTTCTCCATTACAGTGGCTCCAAACAAATAACAGAGATTCAACAGCATATTATAGTAAAAAGCCAGGTTTGAGGTGGGCCCCAACAAGCCGAAGTCCTGTGTCACAGTCAGGTTGCCAGAACCCGAGGTATGAGGGTCCGGCAATCATGATGAAGACACAGGGCATAGGCTTGTTCAGTCTGAAGGACAGTATCACTATCCTGGACTGGGTGACAGTGCTGAGGAAGAACATCTATGCATGTACACAAAAATCCAGGTACTTTATTTCAGTGGAGAGAATGCAGTAGCTGCTGTTTCTTGCAATGAATTCTACAATTCAGTCTCAAGGACAGTATCACTATTCTGCACTGGGTGACAGTGCCAACTGACAAAATCTATGCATGCATGCAAAAATCCAGGTATTTTACTTCAGTGGAGAGAAAGCAGTGGCTGCTGTTTCTTGCAACAAATCCCACAATTCAGTCTCAAGGACAGTATCACTATCCTGGACTGTGTGACAGTGCTCAGAAACAAAATCTTTGCATGCATGCAAAAATCCATGCATTTTATTGCAGTGAAGAGAATGCAGTGGGTGTCATCTTTTTCAGCACACTCCACACTTCAATCTCACTGTCAGTTTTACTATTCTGGATTGTGAGATGGTGCTGTGACCACTGTGATCCAGTCAATCAATCTACTGAATCATGGATCTCTGCCTTTTGTGTTTCTATGAATATTGTTTAAGGATGGCATTAATGGGTGCAGCATTCACTCATGGTCATTTACTTTGTGCACAACCATATAAACTCTTCCACTTAGTTGCTCTGTAAAGTTCCTCATCAACCGCATCTTTATAAAGAGTGGAATACAAGTTGATAATCTCGAGCACTTTACCACCTCAATTGTGTAACCAACAATTTCGTGGGGTCAGAGCTGTTTCACATCTCATAATGTCTGGAAACCTCCTCATCAAGATTTGAACCCCATCATTGGCATCAACTCCACCTACACTCCCACTCTCAGACAAAGATCTGAAACATTAAAGAGTTGGGACTAGGAAGTTTTTATCATTCTGCTCTCCTAAATGGGTATAAAGAGGGTGATCAGTATTGCTGTTTGTTTTTACCAATCTCTTGGTGCTGGATCTCAACAGATCTGATGAGCTGGAGTGCCACATGGCTAAGAGATATCTCACTAGTCAGTCACTGCTTGAGCCTGGAAACAGCAGTTGTCAGTTGATGAGTGTGGTTAGATCCTGCCTCTTTTGTGATTGGTAACTATTATATCTTTCTCCTCTGGCTCAGTTCTGAATAGTGTTGGTGGTTTCTTTTGTGCTCTTTTGTGCTGAGGCTATGCTACCATCTGTAGTTGCCACATCAGCATATTCTATAACTCTGAAGAAATTTTCACCTGTAGAAAAATCAGTTGAATATTATTATACCTGGGCTGAACAGAAATGTGTGGTAGAAACTATTGCAATAGAACAAACTTTTTTAACCATCAACCACTACTAATATTACTAATATTTTGGAAATTTTTAGTGAAAAAATTCATAAATTTACCTTGAAAATTTCCAAGATTGTTAAGTGTATTTTTCTCTGTTATTTTAGGGAGTTCTATGGCACAATAAATTTATAAAATATCAAGAAATTTTACAGAGAACTGCTAAAAATACTGTCACACAAATTTGTCACATATTTATATATATTTTTCTGTTTCTTTACTATTTTATTCACTCAAAAAGGTTAAGTCAAATCAAAATTGTGATATTGAGTATTCTTTTCAGTATTTCTATACACAAAAATGCAATATATTTACAGAAAATATTTGAATCTTTTTTCTATCATTTGTTTTGGTAATTTTTAGGTTTTTTCAAAGAAAAAATATTAAAAAAACTTTCAATATTTTTTTATGTATTTCTGGGTGCAAAAACTTTGATTTATGTGCAGTGTGGGCAAGCAGCAGTCACCAGTGCACCCTTGCAATGTGTTCCAAACTGGTTTATCAACAACAAGAGCAATTGTCTATACTGGCTCTTTGGGGTTGTATAGACAAATTGTTGCTGGACGCTTGGAAGTCCCATAATAGCTTTCTCAACCCTTTGTGCAATCTTTTTCACCATGCATCTTCTCTTTTGACAAACAACCAAAGTCAGTGTATTTGCACTTTGGATTATCTCTTTGACTGGCCCAATGATTGTGTAGTAAATTTCCATTCCTGCTTTCCCCACATTGATCCTACCAAGCAAGCTGTTATAAATGTCTGTCAAGATCTCTTGTCACAATGGCTAGGGTTGGATTGGGAGGGTTCATACAAGAGCGCACTGGTTGTTCAGTTCTTCATTGATTATTTGGGGGCAGAGGCTGCATTGCTTAATCTTCAAAAATTTGATCTGTTGACACCATCCAAAGTAGCAGATCTAAAGACAGTAATCATGAACTCTCCTATATATCATGTAGGCAGCATTGAGCAGTCATTGCTATGCCAGATTGCCAGTGTTTCAGGTGCTCCAGATCAAGATAACCTTACAGCAATTTTGTTGAGTAACTGTTCTTCCATACATTTCTTGCTAATCTTCAATGCTTGATATTCAGTCCAAAATGCCTTGGTGTACCATAATGGAGTATGACAGTCAGTCACTACCATTTTTTAGGGAATAGGATACAGCAATGTTTCCATCATCTAGTACCCATTTGACTAGTCTTGTTTCTAGTGGTCCATATCACGTAGCATCCCTACCTTTCTCTCCCCAATCTCCACTGTCAAATGTACCATCTGAGTTCAATGTTCGTGGCAATTTAAAATGGCCTAAACTCATGTTTGAGCTGTTATACCCTCTCCTGGATAATTCATCTGAGCCTTATTCACCTTTCAATACAACTCCCAAGCTTACTTCAGCCTCTCAAAACTTCATTGCATATGTTGCTGCCAATACAGATACATGGAGCATTTTCTGAGATCTAGCCAGCAGTCAAACTCAGTCTTTACAATCTGGTGGTCCATTTGATCCAGTCAATCTTCAGATGTCTGCTGGATTTTTCAGTGCACTCATGAGTTGAGGAGTTCTTCATCGCACAGAGTATTTGAAGGACTCCAACAATCCTGTCTTCTTCATCAATGAAAACCATTGGAAAACTATTCGAAATGGATCTCTGCAAATCAAGGGAGAAGGATACTTCTGTAAAAAATTGGCCTACAGCAACCAGTATAATAAGAAACAGACATCTGCCAGTGTGTTGTTATATTGGAAGACAGCCTCCAATTCAAAATATAACTACTTTCTCTTCACTGAGAAGCCAACACCCTTTATCAAACTGTGGGATCACTTCAGAAAGGGCAAGTACTGCAAAGAAGGCTAACCTGCTGTCAAGCTCTTTCCCCAGTTTGGTGCCCTGCAGGCATATCTGCTTGCATCTGAATATGTGATTACTGGATTAGCAACTATGCCAACCAATGCTGAAATGGCAATGGTAATTGTGACAATTAATTCTGGAGGTACAAAAGGTATATCTTTTTTGGATTTGCCCTGCTCCAGCAAAGAAGAGATTGCCCTTTCTTTCAAGTACATTCGCAAATATCTCTCCCATGTGATACCAGTGCTGCACCAACAGCAAATGAATTTCAATGCTTTTGTTGTTGAGCATTCACTTTGCAAGTGTTCTTCCTCCAAATGACTCAACAACAAGAAGTTTCACATGGTTGAGAAATGTCTGGAAGTGTTACAATGAGAGGTATGCCATGTAAATTTTGATGCCAACTGAACCTATTTATTGATGATCTTTTAATCTTTGCAGAGCTAGATTATTAGTCCTGTTACAAAATTGTAATAACTCTATCTCCAATGACTCGATATCCTTTAGTTTAATCAATGACAGTGTGCAAGAGGATATTCCTTGGTCTTACTTTGGCATGTGTCAGTAATTCCAGTCAGAGCTGATTTGTTAAAATTTTGCCTGTGAACTTAGTTTTTTTTTTCCTCACCACCATGTCCACAGGTTCAAATGTCTTGAATGCTGAACAGCAAACTATAGAACAATTGTTCAAAGTAATGTCCTTTCTGCACTGATCCAACCATCTACTCATGTATATTTTTTACCAGAGCTTACAAGTGCTACAGCTTCAAAACCAGGCACTAGCTCAAGAGAATCAAGAACTCCGAGTCTCCTCTGCCCCTTTGCCATTTTCTGATTCTACCTCCAGCCAAGCTGGAGCAAAAATGCCCAATAAAGGTACCAATGGTCTTGAGGGGTTACTTATGCCTGCTGAGATCAAGGATGTGCAGTCCAAGGCGAGAGCCCTGGTGGTGCACTGCAATGTATGGTGGGACAGAGTTGAACCTTTTGGATACCCTAGGGTTCAGAGTGCCAAGGAGTTGGATCTCTATCACAAGGAACTCACAGAGCTCAACAATGTGCCAACTCTGCAGCAAAAAACCATACCCAATTTCAGCACAAAGAAAGTTGGCATGGAAAGGTAGATCTCTGTATTGCATGCTGTTGAAGCCCTCTACACTGCGATCCCAGAACAATTCCACGATATGATAGAAAATGCATACCCAGTATTTGAACAAACCATTGATACACCATCCATGCGTTCACACCTAGATTTTACGATTTTATAATCATACTAGTGCATATCTATCTCAGACTAGCTGTAACTAAAGGACTATAGCAGAGGCTTCAAGCTGATAGTCAAGCCAGAAAGCTGCTAGTTGAGCCAGGATTTAGGTGTGATACCACTATTGAGTCAAGTCTATCAGCCGGCATGACTAGTACCTTGAATACTAGGCGAGTCAGTAAATGATGACCACTAGTCGATGAGGGTAGCTATGAGTGCGCCCAACCAGAAGCAGAACATACAGGTCTCATGAAAGTACAGTCACTAGTGGAATGGTCTGTGTGCGAGTGCTTAAGACAAATTGACTAGCAGTGAAGCGGTCTCTAATAGGACTTAGAAATGAATTTAGCAATGAAGCGAGGCTGCCCAGATCTGGCTAGTGCGATATAGATCTATTACAATCAGCACTGGTATAGCTGGTGAAGAGACTCTGTGTATGCAAGCTAGAAATGCAACAGTGTCGAAGACACTGATCACACCCACACCCAACACTACACACACAAACCCTCAAGTTCATGGGGGATTCTGATGCGATAGAAGCAGAATGAATTAGGACAACTGAACTCTCAGGATATTCAATACACACATATAGCGATAGCGCACATTAAGTATCTAGATTTCTCAAGGTCTGAAGGCTTTTAATAACAAGAGGAGCAACAGTTGTCGCTGGGCCTCAAGGCAAGGCATAGTACAATACATGCAATGTCAAGAGATGTACACAAAAACCCCCAATAAGTCTAGAGCGACACACGGAATGACCTCCAACGACTTGAAACACACTACACACAACTCAAAGCTTCACACTCTAAGCAGAAACACTTCACAAAACCTTCCACTAAAGCCACAGGATTCAAACCTACATGCTCAAGCTTCCAAACCAATTGTAGATCCACAGGGTTCTAACCTATGTGACCCAGAGACACAAGAACCTTATAAAACACCATCTGCAAGCCACAGGGTTTGAACCTATGCCACTTGAGAAATATATACCCTCAAGTGAGTACTAATCAAGTGTTAGACCCGAACTCCAATCAAAGATAAACAATGGCTGTCTCGCATTTGGGCAGTCACCGTTGAGTTCCTTAAGTGATTGAGAGCAAAGGCTAAGTCTTTAGTCTTAGCGGAGAATTAGGCGATAGTTTCGGTATAGATTAAATGTTAGCTCGAAGCTAGGGTATATCTAGCGAGAGCTTTACTACTTAAATACTTAAAGTGAGGGTCTAAATATAAACCGTCTGTGAGAGTTGAAAGTCTCGAGCACGCAATATCGAAGCGACAACCACTTCAACCTGGCACACTATCACACGATAGGGTGCTAGATGGGAGTGTTTACTATGCCATGTCTTGTGTAGTGTCAAAGCCACGCTCGGTGTCTGTATGATAAGCGGTCCGGTCGGTCCGGTGACCCGGGTTATGTAAGTAAAAGAATAAAAGTGGTTAAATCGTAACATTACCCCCTTCTTAAGGCAGGCGTCCCGACTGCCGTTATGGTCCGCTCCAGTCATTTTTGAAGTCCAGTTGGTGCATCCCTCTAGCCTCTCCTCCATATGGGTTGTCGATGATATCTTCGTCTCCGATTGGTGGTTCTCCGTCGTCAAACTCATTGTTCCAGTAGTCTTGTAGGAGTTTGCGCCACTCAAAGTTGTACTTTTTGAGGGCTTTGACCCACTTTTGGAATCCATCTGTTCGTTGGACGAGGTATCAAACATTGCCGTTACTGTCATATTCGTGATCTAGGATCATGGTGATGGCTTTGTTCGGGGTTACGATTTTGGTGTCCACTCCGTCGACGTGTTCTGCCAGGAATTCCTCAATTAACTCGTCGGCATCCATGTCATCCTCCCGTACCCAGCCGTTTGATTCTGGTCCATAGCCCTTCCATTTGACAAAATAGTCCGTTGTTGACCTTGACGGTTCTCCCTGTCTTCCTTGAACCCTTTGTTGTCTACTGTTCAAGACCTTTTCGACTTCGTAGAGTTTGTCACCGTCTATTAGATCAGGCGGTGGCGGAGGTGGTTGTTCTTGGTTGGGGAATGCCGGTGGGGTATATGGAGTGAGTAACAACTCATTGAAGGTAGGGTGAATTTTCCAGTTGGTGGGTAATTTTAGGGTGTAGGCTGAGGCGCCCTTCTTGTTCTTTATTTCGAAGGGACCAGTGCGTTTGTCGTCAAGCTTTTTCTTTGGTCGAGGGAGATGGAGGTTGGTTGTGTCGAGCCAGACTTTGTCGCCTACTTTATACTCGATGGCTGGTCGTTTGTTTTTGTCGTACTGTATTTTCATTTGTGTCACAGCCTTTTCGAGTGATTTTTGGGCACTGGCATGGACTTCCTGCATTTTGGAGACGAAGGTGTTGGAGGCGGGAGTGCGGAAAGGGGTGGTATATTTCGTTCCCAGTAGTATGTTTGGGTTGAAGCCATAATTGACTTCGAATGGGCTTTTGCCGGTAGAGGAGTGTTTACGGTTGTTGTGTGCGAATGCTGCGAGGGATAACCATTCTGCCCAGTCGGTTTGGAGGTGATTGACGAACATGCGGAGATACTTCTCGATTTCTTGGTTTACCCGTTCGGTTTGTCCATCTGTTTGTGGGTGGTAGGCGGTTGAGGCGTTTCCCTTGATCTGGAGGAGATTGTATAGGTCCTTCATAAACTTGGATACGAATACGGTTCCTCGATCTGAGATGACGACCTGGGGCATTCCATGTTTGGCATACACCTCATCACATAGAATCTTTGCCCATCCTTCTGAGGATAATTCCGTGGAACATGCGACGGGGATGATTTCCTTCGAGAAGCGGTCGACGATTACAATGATAGCGTCGTGACCGTTGCTCTGGGGTAATCCAGTGACCATGTCTACGGAGATATGAGTCCACGGGCGGGATGGTATTTCATTGGGGTGAAGCGGGGCTGCTTTGGCTTGGTTGCTACTCTTCGCTCGTTGGCAGGTTTCGCAGGCTCGTATGTAGGCCTCGATGTCTTTCTTCATCTTTGGCCACCAGAACTCTCGTAGTACGAGTTCTTTGGTTTTTTCGATGCCTGGATGCCCGGCGGTGATGTGGTCGTGTGATCGAGCGATGATTTCTCCTTGAAGAGTATGATCTCGTGGGACATAGATCCTGCCATCATACCAGATGAGCCTGTCCGTCATTTGCATACCGCGGTCATGGTCGAGGGAACCGGCGATGGCTCGATCCCAAAGCCGGGTGTTTTTAGTGGCGACTCGTACGTCTTGGTGGGTTTCTTCAACGGTTGGCATGATCATTGCTCTGAAGTGTTCTGGGGACAGGACTATTACTTGGTCGTTGTCGTCCTGTCCCTGATCATGATCTGCGCGTCGAGAGAGGAGGTCAGCCTTTTTATTGGCGGTACTGGCTTTGTGATGGAGGGTAAAATGGTATTCTGCCAACTCGGTGATCCATCGAGCTTGGCATCGATTCACTTTCTGGGGTTTTCGGAAGTACTGGAGATTTTGATGATCCGTCCAGATCTCGAAGTCCTGGTAAGCACCCATAAGGTAGTGCCTCCACTCTTCAAGAGCGAGCATGATGGCAAGAAGTTCCTTGTCGTAGATCTCATAGTTACGTTCCGTAACCAAGAGAGACTTCGACAGGAACGATATGGGTCTCCATTTGCCATCCTGTTCTTGAGAGAGGACTGCGCCGATGGCTCCCTCGCTAGCGTCAGCTTCTACTTGGAATTTCCCTTCGTTCATTGGTATCGCGAGTATGATGTCCTCCGCTAGTTGTTTCTTTAGCTGCTCAAAGGCCTCCTGCTGTGCCTCTCCCCATTTCCATGCATCATTCCCTGTTAACTGAGTCATGGGCTTCACAATTTTGCTGTAGTTCTTGATGAAGCGTCGGTAGAAATTGGTGAATCCCAAGAAGGATTGGAGTTCCTTCTTCTTGGTAGGTATCGGCCAGTCAGCAATGCCTTTGATTTTGACCGGGTCCATGTGGATGCTCCCTTTGCTGATGATGACGCCTAGATACTCTGTCTCCAGGACCTCGAACTCGCACTTTTCGGCTTTAAGGAACAACTTGTGCTTCCTTAGAGTCGCCAACACTTCCCTTGTGATACGGCGGTGCTCCTCTTTAGTTTTGGACATGATAAGGATGTCGTCCAGATAAATGGTCACCTTCCCTGATGTGATGAGATCCTTGAAGATATTGTTCATCATCCATTGGAAGGTGGCAGGTGAATTGGTAAGCCCAAAGAACATGACCGTTGGCTCGTACAAGCCACGATTTGTTCTGAAGGCTGCCTTCCATTCATCTCCTGTTTTGATTCGGACGTTATTGTATCCCCATCATACATCGAGTTTGGAGAAGTATTTGGTGCCGCGCAGTTTATCCATGAGCTCGGAGATTAAGGGAAGAGGATAACGGTTTTTAATCATCATCTCATTGAGCTTTTGGTAGTCTTGGACAGGCCTTAGCTTGCCATCTTTCTTCTTAACAAAGAAGAAGGGCGATGCCATGGGTGACTTGGATGGGCGTATCCTTCCACTAGACAAGTTCTCGTCAAGGAACTTGTCGAGCTCTTCCTGCTCCGCTCGGTTAAGTGGGTATACCTTGCAGTCGAGGTTGGTGTTCGCGTTGGGAATGAGTTTGACGGCGTGGTCCCATGGTTTAGGTTCTGGCAGATCATCAAAGTTTTCTTTATCAAATAAATCTTTGAAATCTCTGCACCACTCAGGAACCATTTCTTCAAACATTTTGGCTTCCTTCTTCTTGTTCACCTCGGCTGCTAGGTCATTGGCCACATGTCACATTGCCCTGATGCGAATAGCTTCTTCAAAGCTTATCGCTAGGATAGTATCGCCTTCCTCCAGTTCCTCATCCCACTTGTCATACGGGTCCGCGTCTGGTAATGGAATTGGAATATGACGGCATTGACATTGGGCAAACGTCATCTTTCCGGTCTGCCAGTTGATCAGCGGGTTGTGCCTGATTAACCAGTCGTGCCCTAGGAATATGTCACGATCTTTTAAATCGGTGACGGCTAGATCTATGCGCTCGGTGTGGTCTCCGATGATGATGCATACTTCGGCGAAGGCGGTGATCCGTCCCACACTGTTTTTTGATCCATCCGCATTGTAAACGGTGATGGGCGCTGCCGTTGCACGGGTAGGAATGTCGTGCTTCTCGACGAATGCTCGGCTGATGGTGCTACTGGTACAGCCGCTATCAACCAAGGCCGAGGATGGGATTCAGGGAATGCGGTCGGGCGTTTCGATTTGGACATCGGTTGTTAGGGCTTTCTCGCTTCCGCTTACTCAGCAGATATAGTGCCTGGGTTCCCGCAGTTCTTCCATCCATTCTAGCGCATTGATGCGCGTGGTTCCCTTCAGTCCTTCCAGCAGTTCGTCCACCACCTCCTCGGCTCGTGCCTTATGGATCCAGTTCTTCAGAATCGCCTTGGCCTCTGACTCCATTCTAGCTTCTTTAATTCCGCGTAAAGTCCATTCGGCTCCGAACGGCTTAAGCCATTCGTGTGGGACCTTCTCAGTCTTCGCGCTGGGACCTGTTGGTTCAGCTACCGTCGACTGGGTCACCTCAGGGGCTACAGAAGGGACTCGGTTAGCTTCTTGACTTCGTCGGAAACTCGTATCATCCTCCTCGTCGGGAATCTCCTCTAACTGTACCTGATGCCCCCTTTTTACCGCCTGGGCGCTAGCAGCTTCTTTCTATTCAGCTGTCTTGGTCAGGGCCGTTGCGCATCCAATGGTTCTTGCCACATGTGCGCCTTTGTTGGGATCGCCCGGTGGTGTGTTGGTTTCTAGCAGCAAGTTTGGCTTGACCGAGGAGTCGCCGATAGCGATGACGGACTGCACTTGGACCGTAGCAGAATGCAGAACAGCCTCACCCTCCTCCTCGGGACTATGCAAATCGTTCCGCTCACCTGTCCCGGGGCCTCTGCCAACCTGGTTCCAGCCCTTGTCTTGTTGCTGGATCGCGCTCCTGGGGCCCTCTTGTCGGGTTCGCCCACTGCGCATGGTGTTCAGGTCGTCCATGGCTGTCGGTAGCCATGCAGTGTTCTCTTTTACCAGAGGAGGTTTCACCGAAGCTATTCCCTCGAAACTCCCAGCGAGGCTGGGACTCCGTAGAGCCGCTTCGTCAGGGGGGGCGAGACCCTCCGAAGGAGGCGCTTGTTCCCCTGCCCCGTCCAGTCGCTTATTAGGTGCTGTTATGACAGGTAGCACTATGGTGGGTGCCTTTTCGTTCGCCGCTTTCACTCATAATGAGTTACTCGCCGAACGTTTAGTCGGTGGTGATGTCCCAACATCCTGTTTTGATTCCTTCTTGGTTTCAGTCTCGGTAGTGAAGTCGCAGGGTGGTATATTCGAATGCACGTTTGATACTACAGATGTACAATGAGCCTGACTAGCGGGCGATAGATGCGTACCAGATGAAACTAAGTCCTTGGCCGAGGCAGTCGAATTGTTTACTGCTCGGCCCCATCTTTTACCTCCTCGATCTTTGAATCCGTCTTCTCCTTGGTCACGACGTGGTCCCAGTAATATTCGACCCGTCGTAGATGTTCCTCCTTTGTCTTGGCACGTTTGGGGCAATCCTGCTTGAAATGTCCGATCTCCCCGCAGCTGAAGCATTTTGCTTTGGCACATAGGGCGTTGATGTCCATGGGTCTCCCTGAGCCTCCGTACGTGGTGCCAGTCCCAGTTTTCTTTTCCGGGGCGCTGTTCTGCTGTTGATTTCCTTTTGAAGGTGTGACTGCCTTCGTCTGCTGCTTCCAATCTGCTAGCTTGACTCCTCCATTTGCCTCTGCCTTCTTCATCCTCCAGTTATGATCGATTCGCAGTATGCGACGCTTCCACTCGGCATAATTGCGTGGGGGATCTGCGTCTGACGTGTAGATGGTGTCCTTGGTGGAAGAGCGGCATGCCTTTTTTACTTGTGCCACCATCATCTGGTCAATGCCGATGACCCCTGCTTCGAAGGCAAGAGAGTCGAATTGCTGGAAGAACAAGTCGCTGTCAGGGAAGTTGCTCTGTTGCAAATGTTCCCACTGTGCGAACTTGATTTCTGCATTGGCATCCTTCCAGAATCATCGCCTGACTTCCTCCACAAAGTTCTCATATGCCGGGTATAGCTGGTCTCTGTCTCCATTCCTTCCTAGTTCCCTTGCACACAACTCCCACCAGACCTGAGCGTCTTTGCCGAATCGCGATGCGCAAAAGATGACCTTATGCGGATGATATCGGAAGAATTGGTTGAATATGGAGAAGTACATGTCGCACTGGGAGAAGAACCGTGCGATGTCATTGGAGTCGCCGTTGAAGTTCTCGGGGACCTTGACCATTTCAGGCTTCAGCGATGCCCAAGGTCCTTGAGCGTCGTCGGCGAGAATCCAGGGAGCAGGTGGATCGGGTGGTCCTGGCGGTGGGGGGTATCGCGGTGGCGCCCACCTTCTTACTGCTGGTGGCGCTACCAGTTGTATGGGGCCGGGAACTGGCTGTTGCAGTGGGCCTGGCGGGCCGGCATCGTTGTTCGCAGCAGCGAAGAGCCTGGGCAGCGCTTGTGTGCCTGGTGGTCCGTATCCCCGGGGGTAAACATAGCTCAGTGTCAGGTAGGTGTAGACCAGTTTTTGCTGCGGGTAAACGGGTACTTCGGCTCGTCGTGGTGGTACTGGCGGCTCATCCGGCATTGGCTCGGGGAGCATGTAATCGGGTCATTGGTAGCGAGCGGGGACCTGAATGGGTTGATCCGGATGGATCATATTGTAAGCCTGATGGGCGAAGTGCCTGGCTTCTTCCTTTAGGATATAGCTATATCTGAAGTGCGCGTAATCAATTCCGGCTGGGGTTCTGGCCCAATCCTGATCCGCTAGTAACTCTTCTTGAAAATGACTAAATAGATCGAGCAGGGGGGCATAGAAAAGTATTTCGGGAACTCAGGTCAATTTACCCACGGCGAGAAGGTAAAGAGCCCGGGGCATGGTTATCGGGGTGATCGGCCAGGGGAGTGTTGGAGGTCTCTGGGCTTGGGGCTGTGGATGCGTCAGGGCTTCCCCAAGGATTCCCGTTGACGTGCTCTGCGTCGGGGAGTACCTCGGTTCTTGCGTCGCTGTCTTCATCCTCACTGATGCGTCCTGCAGCAACGTCGACTGCTCTGCATGCGGCGATTCGCTCGTTCTCTCTTGCTCTCCACTCCCTGGTGTGTTGGATGGCGAAGGCACTTGCTCCCTCCTCATCCGATCGGGGGGTGTCGGATCGTGCCCATGCCTTGTCGATCCTGACCCTGTCGGCTGTGTTAAGACCGGTGATGGGGTCATACCCAACGCTCTCTTCTCGCCTGTACCTTCTTCGCGGTGGGCGAGGTGGGTGGAGTCTTGCCTGGCTCGAGCTCTCTGGTCGCTGCTGGAACTCTGGCATCGACTCTCTGGGCGAGATTGGGGGAGTGGGAGGCTGCTCTGTGATCTGTACAGGCTGCTCTTTTGGACTCTCCGGCTCTGGAGTTCTTCGTCGATATGGATTTCCCCGCCTGGGATAGAAGGCCGCGGTTGGAAGGTTGACATTGTCCCAAAGGGTGGCAAGGTCGAATGTGGAATCGGTTGATAAATCCCCAAGACGGTCACTGGCAGGTTGCTTTGAAACTGGGGTTCCTCCGTCGCCAACCTCGCCCAGGCCGAGTCGAACGAGGTATCTTGCCAGGTCTGCTGCGTTAGAGGTAGGAGCTGGTCGGGTTGGATGGGGGGGGTATGGCCGGCGGAGCCGGCTGTAGGATCTGGTGGAGCAGGGTGCCTTGCTCCGGGAGAGTCTCCATTGCCTCTCTCTTGAATGCCGACTTCCACTTCCCCAAGAACGTCATCTTGCGCGGTTCACCTGTCGACGATGCTATGGTGCTCGTCGAGTGTCTCAGTTCTTCGCCTAGGTAGGGGTGGGTAGAAGTGGATCGGTGGTGGCTGCTGTGGGAAACATGGTTTATGGCAGGTGGGGGGTAACGTATATGGTTGCAACGAGGGCGAGGGTATAGTCCGTACTCATGCAATACTGCTAGCACTACTGCTGCTGCAAAGACGGCGGTTCCAACACCGAAGAAGACTGCGATTAAGATTGCTTCGAGTGTCATCAACATGAGGGCTCCAGTTAAGGAACCAGGGGAAGCTTCGAGCTAATTGTTAGACCCGAACTCCAATCAAAGATAAACAACGGCTGTCTCGCGTTTGGGCAGTCACCGTTGAGTTCCTTAAGTGATTGAGAGCAAAGGCTAAGTCTTTAGTCTTAGCGGAGAATTAGGCGATAGTTTCGGTATAGATTAAATGTTAGCTCGAAGCTAGGGTATATCTAGCGAGAGCTTTACTACTTAAATACTTAAAGTGAGGGTCTAAATATAAACCGTCCATGAGAGTTGAAAGTCTCGAGCATGCAATATCGAAGCGACAACCACTTCAACCTGGCACACTATCACACAATAGGGTGCTAGATGGGAGTGGTTACTATGCCATGTCTTGCGTAGTGTCAAAGCCACGCTCGGTGTCTGTATGATAAGCGGTCCGGTCGGTCCGGTGACCCAGGTTATGTAAGTAAAAGAATAAAAGTGGTTAAATTGTAACACAATCAATAGTAGCACAAATGCCGCGCTAGCTTTCTATGCCTCACGCACAACTCAGTTCACTCAAAATGCTATCAATCAAAGGTATATTCTCTCGCTCAAAGTTACAAACTAATCCTGAAGCTAGGGCGTCAAGCTGAGGGCTTGCACCCAACTACAATGGGGGTCCGAAACTTGTAAACTACAATTACTAAGGCATAGCATGGATGCATCTGCAGATGGATCTGGATCCATCCTGCAGATATCAGTGTACCTGATAGGTGATATCCACATCTGCAGGTGTGGCTGTGCATGGATATCCGCATCTGTGGCATCCGCACCATGGTGATGAGCCTCCAGGCTCTGTATGCTCAGAATTCATGGATTTTCCCTACTAATTAAAGCTACTGTCCTTTCAATGGCCTTTCAGCAAACCAATGATTGCACACCCACTGACACCACTTTCATCCTACAGCAACCACTCCTTATGCACTTTGTTATCCATCCCATCTTGCCACACATCATAAATTGCCGTACCATATCACGGCAAGGCACCTTTGATCGACCATCACCCCAATATGGAATTGATGCATCACTCAGAAGCAACCAGTTGACGCGCTCATTGATCACTTAATGAAAATGACGTGATAGACGTGAGTACCCTCGCAGCTACGACAATTGGAGCTACGGCAACTACAGACCATGTTTACTAAGGCTGTTACTTCGCCAAAAGCCTCAAGAAAACATTGCCCCACGCGTACTCCTCAGTACGACGACTATCGCTCAGTAATCCACAGCTAAACAGCACCTTACGATCCGTGCATCGCTCAGCAAAACCATATGGTTCGCATCCATACGCGGCAACGTCGACGAGTTGCTGTTACTTTAGAAGACCAAGGACCATATGTTGCCTACGATTTTACAAAGCCAAGGCTTTATGGCCTTACTAAGTCTCGCATATCTACTCTATTTATAAATTCGTACTTGTAGTATAAAAACTAGCTAGAAAATGTAGTTACGAAAGCAGTTCATCTCTAGTCGACCCCAGACTATGTCAATTATTGTCACACTCTAGTCTATCACCAGTAAACAACGTTTATTCACCGTTCTACAGCAATATATCGTTTGCACCAGCATATTCTCGATTGCACATCGACTCTTGAGCTCACCAGAGTTATCCCATGGTTTTTAACTGTGAAGAGTCTTTCGCTACGCGCTCTTCGCTCTTAACACTATTGGTGCACGCTCATACTGTGCCAATACGTGATCGCTGCGCCATACCTCGCCCCCATTATCTTTTATAGGCCGTCATCATTTCAATTTCGCACCATTGGAGTTTTTACAGTTTCACTTTCGCCATCGTTATCGTCGCCCACTTGGGTAGTCTCAGAGCGGACTTAGGATCAGTTTCAGCCAGTTTTTGTATAGTATCAGTCCCTCGAGTGGACTTGAAGGTCAGTTTGACATAGGATAGGATCGTTTCAGCACCAGACCAGTTTCGACATTGACACAGCACCCTCGCATTGTATAGGACCAGTATCGCCATCAGTTTTTGTAGTTCCATGTTTTCTCTCGCCAGTTCACCCTCAGCACCTCGTTCCACATTTATTTTGCCACGCGCAGCCCCTACGCCGTTTTCTCGTCGCCTCGTTCACTCACAGACTATTGTAGACTGTTTAGTCTATTCTCCATCGTTCTCCCCGCTCAGATTACCATCACACGACGTTTTCTAGCCTCATTTCGCGTTTTCGCATACGGATCCGTGGTATTCATGTCATACCTGCTTCCGTTCCCTCTCACTTCGAGAGAACCCTACTGGCTTATAGCCTTAGCATCTAGTACTCGACTACCAAGCAGTACTACTTCACAGACTTAAAGTCGCAGTGTATTCTTGCATATAGAGGAATTGTTCTACTGCACGGAGGTGCCCCGAACCACTCACACACACAATCGCCTTGATTGCCATGCTACTACGTTAATTACCCAATCTCATTCCGAGTTGGTGTTGCCGTTTCCACGGAAGTCTTAGGCCCATCAACAGATATCTGTCTATTTTAGTCAAAAACTCAATCTGAACATATCTTGATGGGTTTTGACCCGTTTCTTCTAAGATTTTAAACTTGAGTTCTACACTATAAGGTGTCTTTGAACGCTGTCTTCGATCACTTGAGAGTGTCCAAACTGCAAGGCATGAAAATCAGATAGAAATGCCGTATTTATTCCACTTATGTTTAGGCATACATGTTCAGGGCCAGCTTAAATAGCCAGACAAGGCTATCATTATATTTTTCAACATTCAAAACAATAGCAGACATATATTTTGCTGCATCCATCGACAATCAGGGCCAGAAAGAGGAATACAACTTGTAAATAAAATCAATAAAATCTCTGAATGCTTCCTGCAGACCTGTATGACTCCTGATCAAAAATCGGATGGCAGAATCAAATTCTCCGACCTTGAAAACACTAGGATGCACCGGAAAACTAAATCTCATGGTAAAAACGAGTGGTGGAAAAAGAAAGTAATCTTTAACAGAGAGTTAATAAAATGTCCGATAGCTTCCCACGGGCCTGGGTGGCCTCTGATAGCAGATCGGACAGTGAATTCGAAAACCTTGACCTCAAAAACATAAGAACGCCTTTGCCACACTAGTTCTACTATCAAAATGATGACTGGAAAAATAAAGTGAACTTTGACACAAAATTAAGAAAATCTCCATTTGCTTACCATGGACCAGGGTGGCCTCCGATTGTAAATCCGACACTAGATTCGAAATCCCCGACCTTGAAAACCCTAGGAGGCCTTTTTCACACATGGGGAATAATACAGAGACAGAAATAAATAGAACATCCACGGATATTCAAGGTTGTTAAAGTCATATCCGCATCCGGCGGATCCGGATGCCACGGAGCCGGATATCCGGGCACAGCCACATCCGCAGGTATTTTTTCGGATATGCCTTAACAATTACACTGTGCTATTTATCTATTCTATGTCCTACAAATTAGTACCACCAAATATAGTATTATTTAGGTTGCGGAGTTCCTTCACCTGTGTCCCACATGTGTCACAATTATCATGCCATAGCTTGGCGCTGACTCAGGAGTCCGACTCAGGGCCAGATTCTTGTCTCTGAGTGTCGTGACGTTGGTTAGTAGTTTAATCCACATGTGGTGATGTCACTTACTATCTCCTCGGAGTTGCAGCCTATTGTGTGACTCATATTTCACTTCATAACCTTCTTCTAGGCATTTTGTTGGTAGTGAAGACAACTAGCTTCTTGTCTAGGCCTCGCATGCTTTGGCCGAAGTCAGAGACTTCAGATTTACTCAAAGTCTGACATCACAAAGTCTAGAGTGCTACGTGCTGGGTCGACTGTGCCTCGCATGTCATAGATCAATGTTGCATGAAGTCTTAATTATCTCACAAGCATGTCCTGCTCTATTCTTAGTGCACGTATGCTATGCCTTGTCAGAGCACTCAGTGTCAAGCACTGGGACTTTGTACCTAGTGCAGCCCTTCTGGTACCACTCTTTAGGTTAAGCCATGCGCTCCACCCAGTTTTACTCTGGTAATCTCCTTACTGGCATTATAAACATTGTGCTCTGTTGTGTTTCTTAGTACCTTAGTATCTGGACATCGTAGCCTGTATTCATTTGTACAAATTGCAAAATTACATGCATAAATGCTTTCAGAGTGTGTCACTGGGCTGCACCTTTGATCACAATTGACAGCTGCTACAGGCATGCGCACCAGGCTAGCCATTTATCCTTGACACTAGTGGAGTGTTGCTAGGCCAAGGCCACAGAATACCACCACTAGTGGAGCTCCTAGGCCCACTAGTCAGCAAGTGACCATTTCTAGACCAACTATTGTGTGATTATTCACCATTATTTGTGACTAGCCAAGAAATCCTTATCAATAATACCCCTCTAGTCAGTTATTTATACCTTGATTGTACCTTGAT
This sequence comes from Armillaria altimontana, assembly GCA_022818075.1. Lineage (NCBI taxonomy): Eukaryota > Fungi > Basidiomycota > Agaricomycetes > Agaricales > Physalacriaceae > Armillaria > Armillaria altimontana. The sequence goes on along the minus strand of JAIWYR010000042.1, from coordinate 285,434 downwards.
TGTCAGTATATAAGTAGTAGAATAGGTGCATGCATTGCTAGGCAAGCCATCCCTACAATTGTGACATACTAGTCAGTATCTAGTGCCTCAATTAAAGGCTTTTGTGCTTAACCTCAATGAAGCAGCTACTAGTCGCTAAGTTACCCATAGAATTGAGTGAATTGAAGTGTCTTAGAGCAATCTTTCATGTCCTGCAAAGGCTCAGAGTGTTTCAAAGGTTAGTTCAAGCAAGTTCTCGAAGTTTAAAGTATTATTCTTAGGCCAAGAGCACCACTAGTCAGCCCAAAGTGCAGCTAGTCAAGTGTCTATCACTTGTAGGAAGCAGTATAGGGCCAAGAGAGCCGCTAGTTTGAAGCAGTCCCAGTCAGAGCGAGTGCAGTAGCTCAAACCAAGTCACTATTCATTCAATTGTGTCTGACCAACCCCACTAGTGTGAGTAGTACACTTGAATAGCTCACTAGTAACAAATAAAACATCTTAAAACAACTTTCCTTGATTATTGAAGTCTGCAGAGTGCTTCTATCATACTTGAAACACCCAAATTCAATACATTGGTGATAAGTGTAGAGTTTGTGATAGGTTTAGTGTTTGTTGGTGTTCATTGCCAGCCACTAGTCTGTTTGCCACTTGCCGTTACCAAGCACATCACCGTGAGTCTACCTCTCATTGTATGATCTTTTCTTCTTGAAAACTAACACAAATCCAGATGACCAATGCTGTGACTAATTTATGGTCTACACTGATGCACAACTTAAAGAAGAACACCTATCAGATCTTTGACAACATTCCCATTCCCTATCAGACCTTTCTCCCCTCGGCCTCTTGAGGTGCTGATGACCTCTGCTTGTCTCTCTTGGGATACGATAAGGTCAAGCAAAAATATAAGCAATGTCCAAAAGTCCTGTATCCCATTGGAGAAGGCAATGAAGTCAGTGGCAGGCTCTTCCAATCTCTGGCCATGATAAAAGTATAAAATACTCATCTCATTTTTAATTCTATATGTACTTATTTCTTCACAGGTGTTGAGCATCATTCTATACAGTGCATCATCCCTTCAGGCCAGAAAGCCAATCAGATCAACTAATGGCCACATCTGGCAAATGGATGCAATTACACTGGGCACTATAGCTTATGCTGCAATCATTGTAAGCTCCTCCCTTTAGACTTTGGGCTTGGCTTACATTTTTTAGGTTTGCTACCTTCTCTCTGCCAATGGTTCCTTTCAACAAGAGGGAGACAAATCCACAATTCCATATTCTCATGATCTTGACTACTACATTTGAATTATAGAGTTGACAGTGATGCTCACCTCAACCCAGCACACCTTCAACTTTATAATCAGAATCTCTTCTTGTGAAGGAGAATTGGAGCTGGTCCGGTCATTGCAGCAGCCAAAAATGAGTCAGACTCTGAGGAAGACAAGATTCTCTGTGCTTTGTGCCAACCCGACATGGATCAAGAGACAGAAGTCAATACCTCTCTGGAGGATAACAGAGAGAGCACATCTGCAATGCTGATGCCATTGCTGACTCTCAGGGTGATTTGGCCTGCCAGCACTCCTGCTACCAGACCAGTGAAGAGACTCTGTGTGCGCAAGCTAGAAATGCAACAGTGTTGAAGACACTGATCACACCCACACCCAACACTACACACACAAACCCTCAAGTTCGTGGGGGATTCTGATGCAATAGAAGCAGATAGAAACACAAAAACCAAACTCTCAAAATATAAGATACACAAGTACAGCAGTAGCGCATGTCAAGTATCTAGATCTCTCTAAGTCCAAAGGCTTTTAATAACAAGAGGAGCAACAGTTGTCGCTGGGCCTCAAGGCAAGGTGTAGTACAATACACGCAATGTCAAGAGATGTACACAAAACCCTCACAAAGTCTAGAGCAACACATGGAATGACCTCAAACAACTTGAAACACACAACACACAACTCAACACTTCGTGCTCCAAGCAGAAACACTTCACAAGACCTTCCACTAAAGCCACAGGATTCAAACCTACACACTTGAGCTTCCAAACCAATTGTAGATCCACAGGGTTCTAACCTATGCGATCCAGAGACACAAAAACCTTATAAAACCCCATCTGCAAGCCACAGGGTTTGAACCTATGCCACTTGGGAAATATATACCCTCAAGTGAGTACTAATCAAGCCAAAGGGTTTGAACCTCTGCCACCTGTAGTGCCTCACATCACAAGAAACCCTCAAAGCACAAGAGCACGTCCTCAATGACACTAAACTCTTCTTCTCAGGTTAGAGCGCAAGTCACTCAACCAATTAACAGTCACACAAGTGCCGCATTAGCTTTCTATGCCTCACGTGCAACTCAATTCACTCGATATGATATCAATTCTAGGTATATTCTCTCACTCAAAGTTACAAACTAATCCTGAAGCTACGGCGTCAAGCTGGAGGCTTGCATGTGACTACAACGGGGGTCCGAAACTTGTACACTACAATTACACTGCGCTATTTATCTAGTCTACGTTCTACAAATTAGTATCACCAAATTGTTAGACCCGACCTTCTAACTGAGATAATGTATCAGCTGTTTCGCGTTCGAACAATCACTGATAAGTTCCCGTGCGGTTAGAGTGCCAAGACTAAGGCTTTAGCTCGAGAGTTTTAAGTGTTTCGGTATGAATAAACTTTAGCTCAAAGCTAGGGAATATACAGCTTTGAGTACGTTACTTTTATACTAAGTCCAAGGGTCTAATAATGGATGCACCGTGTTAGAAAGTGAATCAGCAAGTACCCGGTGATCTGGGAGTAGTACTCCACTCTGACGAGTGTGACTGTGTCGCGAGGTGAAGACTCCATGGAGTCGCGGATCTAAAGATAAGATAAGCTAAGCGCCGAAGATTAGATAAGATAAGAGGCGCTTAGATAAGGAAAACGAATAAATCGTAACATTACCCCCTTCTTAAGGCAGGCGTCCCGACTGCTGTATGGTTGCTCTTGAACGATTTTATGCTGAGTTTGCGCCCTCCTAAGCGTCACTACTATGCCGGACTCGACTTTAGAGCCACAGCCTAACTGGGTGCAACTCTTTTCTTTGTCCCCCATACGGAGGGGGCCGAACGAAGAGGAGGAGTAGCAGTTAGGTGGAAGTAGGAGAGGGGAAGTTGGCCAAACATGCGCATATCCTGATCGTGAAGATGACGGTTCCATCGATGTAGCTACTCGTCTAGGGAATCTCTGTCGGTTCGTATGGCGATTTCGAGTATGTCGAGGGGTCGTCATTGCCGCCGTAGAGATCCCACATAAGCTCTTGGTCGTACCACGTTCTTCGTCCCGTAAATGGGTCCGTATAGGACTGCCAGTCTACGTTTGAGTTCGTGCGGTTTAACTTTTCGGCTTGGTGGTAGTCGTCGATAAGTTCTTGAGCGTCCATGTTATCCTCCCGTACCCAACTGTTTGATTCGGGTCCGTATCCTTTCCATTTGACGAAATAGTCTGTCACCCAAGGCGAGGGCTCGCCCGCTTTTCCCCTAACCTTGCGATTTCTACTGTCGAGAACTTTCTCGACTTCGTAGTTTTCCTCGCCATCGATAAGATCTGGGGGCGGAGGAGGTGGTTTTTCCTGGTTAGGGAAAGCGGGTGGACTGTATGGGGTAAGGAGGGATTCGTTGAATACCGGGTGAATGCGCCAGCCCGTCGGCAGCTTCAGTTTGTACGCTGATGCTCCGACTTTGGCGATGATTGGGAAAGGACCTGTCCGTTTGTCTGCGAGTTTCTTCTTTGGACGTGGGAGACTAAGGTTGGTCGTATCGAGCCACACCTTGTCTCCTATCCGATACTCGATGGCAGGTCGTTTCTTTTTGTCGTATTGGGCTTTCATTTGGTCGGCGGCCTTCTCGAGGGCTTGCTTTGTCTCTTCGTGGATTTTCTGCATTTCTGAAACGAAAGTGGTGGATGCCGGTGTTCTGAGAGGCGCGCGGGCTCTAGCCCCAGGGAGGAGGTCGGCATGAAAGCCGTAGTTAACCTCGAACGGACTTTTACCCGTGGCGGAATGAGTGCGGTTATTATGGGCGAAGGCTGCAAGCGCGAGCCATTCAACCCAATCGTTCTGGAGATGGTTGACGAAGATTCGGAGGTATTTTTCAACCTCTTGATTCGCTCGCTCCGTCTGTCCATCTGTCTGTGGATGATAGGCGGTAGACACATTCGCCTTGATCTGCAGCAAGTCGTAGAGATCCTGCATGAATTTGGAGACAAACACGGTGCCTCGGTCGGAGATGACGACCTGTGGCATTCCATGCTTGGCGTAGACTTCATCTCGTAGGATCTTGGCCCACCCTTCCGATGACATCTCTGTGGTGCATGCTACCGGTATGATTGCCTTAGAGAAACGGTCGACGATCATTAAGATAGCGTCGTAACCGTTACACTGGGGCAAACCGGTAACCATGTCGACGGAGATATGAGTCCATGGTCGGGAGGGTATGGCGTTGGGATGAAGGGGTGCCGCTTTTGCTTGAGTGCTCGACTTGGTTCGTTGGCACGTCTCGCAAGCGCGGATGTAGTTTTCTACGTCTCTTTTCATTCTGGGCCACCAGTATTCTCGTAAGACAAGCTCTTTGGTCTTTTCAATGCCAGGGTGCCCCGCTGTGATGTGGTCGTGAGACATCGCAATTATCTCCCCTCGTAGCGCGTGGTCTTGGGGAATATAGATACGGCGATCGTATAAGATCAAACCGTTATCTAGCTTCATCCCTCGATCATGGTTGAGAGAGGCGGCGACGTTCTTGTCCCATCGGTGGTGGTCGAGCGTGGCTTGCTTGATTTTAGTATGAACTTCCTCGATTGTCGGCATGACCATTGCCCGGAAGTGTTCGTGTTTGAGGACGGTAACCTCATCATTGTCCTCCTTTCCCTGCTCGTGATCTGCTCGCCGACTGAGCAAGTCGGCTTTCTTGTTGGCGGTCCCCGGTTTATGGTGCAACGAGAAATGGTATTCGGCTAGCTCTGTTACCCAACGCGCTTGTCATCGGTTGAGTTTCTGGGGCTTTCTGAAATACTGGAGGTTTTGATGATCCGTCCAGATTTCGAAGTCCTGAGCCGCTCCCATTAGATAGTGTCTCCATTCGTCCAGGGATAGCATGACTGCCAACAATTCCTTGTCGTAGATCTCGTAATTGCGCTCCGTTACTGTCAGAGACTTGGATAGAAATGCGACTGGGCGCCATTTTTCATCCTGCTCCTGCGACAGTACCGCGCCTATCGCTCCTTCGCTTGCGTCCGCCTCTACGCGGAACTTGCCTCCTTCTGTGGGTATTGCCAGTACCACTTCTTCGGCCAGCAGTCTCTTCAACTCTTCGAACGCGTTCTGTTGTGCTTCACCCCACTTCCACGGATCGTTTCCTGTTAGCTGCGTCATTGGTTTGACGACTTTGCTATATCCTTGGATGAAACGTCGGTAGAAGTTGGTAAAGCCTAAGAACGACTGGAGTTGTTGTTTCTTGGCTGGCACAGGCCACTTCGCGATTCCTGCAATTTTGATTGGATCCATTCGGATGCTTCCTTCACTGATGATGACTCCGAGGTACTCTGTTTCCAGGGTTTCGAACTCGCATTTCTCCGCTTTAAGGAATAGCTTGTTCTTGCGTAGGACTTTCAGTACTTCTCGCGTGATACGTCGGTGCTCTTCCCTGGTTTTCGACATGATGAGGATATCATCAAGGTAAACGGTGACGGCGCCAGATGCAATGAGGTCTTTAAAGATGTCATTCATCATCCACTGGAAGGTGGCGGGCGAATTGGTGAGCCCGAAGAACATAACCGTGGGTTCGAATAACCCTCGGTTAGTTCTGAATGCCGCCTTCCACTCGTCACCGCTTTTGATGCGTACATTGTTGTACCCCCATCGAACGTCGAGCTTGGAAAAGTATTTGGCCCCTCGTAGTTTGTCCATAAGCTCCGAGATGAGAGGAAGTGGGTAACGGTTTTTAATCGTCATCTCATTGAGCTTGCGATAGTCTTGTACTGGTCGCAGTTTGCCGTCCTTCTTTTTAACAAAGAAGAAGGGTGAAGCCATGGGTGATTTAGAGGGTCGTATTCGTCTGCTTGAGAGGTTCTCGTCTAGGAACTTGTTGAGCTCTTCCTGCTCGTTTCGATTAAGAGGGTAGACCTTGCAATCAAGATTGGCGCTCGCATTCGGAATGAGTTCGATGGCGTGGTCCCATGTCTTTGGTGTAGGGAGTTCGTCGAAACTATCTTTGTCAAATAGATCGTTGAAATCCCGACACCATTCCGGGACCATTTCTTCGAATGTCTTGGTTTTCTTGTCTGCGTTGGCCGCGGCAGCTAGGTCATTGGCGTGATGAGCGCGTATGAGAATAGCCCGCGTAAAATCTATTGCGAGAATGGTATCTCCCTCCTCAAGTTCTTCGTCCCATCTGTCGTTGGGGTCTGCATCAGGTAACGTGAATGGGTTTTTACGGCATTCGCATCGCGCAAACGTTAATCCTCCTGTCTTCCAATTGATGATCGGATTATGCCGAGCTAACCAATCGTGACCGAGGAAGATCTGTCTATCGCCGAGATCCGTGATCGCTAGATCTATTCGTTCTGAATGATCTCCGATCGCTAGTTCGATCTCGGCATATTGCGTGATTGATCCTCCTGAGTTCTTGGTTCCGTCGGCATTATAGACTATGATGGGTGCGGCTGTCGCATGAGTTGGGATGTGATGTTGGTCGACGAACGCCTGGTTTATGGCACTGCTAGTGCATCCGCTATCTACTAACGCGGTGGTTGGAATTTGGCCAAGGGTTCCTGGCTTCCCCAGTATGACGGGGATAACCAGATCCTTGCCCTTACCGCTTAGTGCGCAAGCGTACCGCTTTGGTTGTTGTAATTCTTCGAGCCACCAAAGCGCGTTAATTCGGTTCGCCTTCCTCATTCCTTCGATCATTTCATCGACTACTTCCTCCGCACGCGTCTTGTGAATCCAGTTCTTCAGGATCGCCTTCGCCTCCGACTCTGTCTTGGCTTGTACTATGCCGCGCAGAGTCCATTCGGGTCCGAATGGTTTGAGCCACTCTCTATAGCTCTCGCCGCTAGTGTAAACGCGCGAGATCTGTGGGTCTTCCTCAGCTTTCGCATCGACCCGTGAGGGCTCGACTACCGTCGGCGAGGTCACCACAGTTTCTAAGTCTAAAGGGGTCGTCAATTCAGCCTTCTTGCTCATCATGAAACTGGTAATGTCCTCGTGGTCAGGTACTTCCGTGAAAGCTACCTTATGCCCCCTTTGCACTGCCTGGGCGCTAGCAGCTTCCTGTCCCGCGGCTTTCAGGTCGGTCGTGGAACGTGAGGTGCGTTTCTCGAAGGAGTCACCCCGTGAAGGGGCAACAGGTTGGGCTGACGCCGCCATACTGCGATTGCCTTCGCTTCTCACCGTAGGCTGACGGTCGCCTTCACCTGATTCCCTCGAGCCGGTGGTTTCAATGGCCACCGGATCCCTCGTTGCTTTCGTCGTTCCCCCATCCTCGAGTCGCCCTACGTCTCGACAGGCATTGGCAACTGGTCGGGGGCACTTACTCGAGTCCGGTTCGTCCTCGATCTTCTGGTCGTCCGTAGCTGGCGATAGCCTTGCGGTGTTCTCTTTTACCAGGGGAGGTTTCGCCGAAGCTATTCCCTCGACACTCCCAGCGAGGCTGGGACCCCGTAGAGCCGCTTCGTCAGAGGGGGCGGAACCCGCCAAAGGCGGTGCTTGTTCCCCTGTCCCATCCGGTCGCACATTCGTCACTACGGCGGTTCCCTCTGGGAAGTGCCTCGACTGGTGCTGCGCCGTTAAGATAGGTGGCACTATGGTAGGTGCCTTATCGTCCGATGCTTTCGCCCGCAATGGGTTACTTGCCGAACGTTTATCCTGGTGTTGATTCTTGCTTGGTTTCTGGTTTGATTGCGAAGTCGCGGGTATATTCGAATGCGCGGTAGCTACTACAAGATTATAAGTACAATTATGAAGTGCGGGGGGCGTACCAGCCATAGCCAAGTCCTGGATCGCCGAGTAAGTTGAATCATTTACTTCTCGGCGACTTCTTTTACTTCTTCGATCGTAGAGAGAGTTTTCTCTTCAGTCGACCGCCGGTCCCAGTAATCTGTCAACCGTCTGAAAGCCTCCTCCCGGGTTTGAGGCGATAAAGGGCAGTTCCGCTTATAGTGGCCTGTTTTGCCGCATCTAAAGCATATGGCAGCTGCCTTGGCGGCACCGATATCCATCGGTTGGCCGCGTCCTCCGAATGTTGTTCCTGTAGCCGTCGTCGTTGACGGTACAGGCGGCTTCGGAGCGGTTTGACCTCCTTTAGCAGGTGTGGTCGTCTTGGGTGTCGTCTGGGTCCTCGTCGGGATTGGTCCTGTTGTCGTGCCTTCTGCCTGTTTGAGGCGCCAATTGTAGTCAATACGGAGGAGGCGTGCCTTCCATCCTTGGTAGGCAATCGGCACGTCTCCGTCAGCCGAGTATATAGTATTTTTACTCGTCTGGCGGGCGGCTTTCATGACCTGATGGAGCATGGCCTGCTCGTTGTCGCGTATCTTGGCGTGGTAGGCAAGCTCTTCGAATTGCTGGAAGAACTTGTCGCTGTCCTTGAAGTCCACCTGTCGAAGCTTTTCCCATTGCGCGTACTTTAACCGCGCGTCAGCGTCCTTCCAGAACCTATTACTGAGTTCGTTCTTGAACTCTTCATAGGCCGGGTAGAGCTGGTCTCCTGTCGCCTGGTCCCTTCCTATGACCTGTGCACATAACTCCCACCACTTCTCGGCGTCTTCGGCGAGTCGTGAGACACAGAAGACAACCTTGTGAGGATGGTGGCGGAAGTGTCGGTTGAACACTTCAAAGTGCAGTTCGCACTTTAGGAAGAACCGGGTGATATCATTAGAATCACCCTTGAAGTCGTCGACCTCCTTGAGAATCTTGGGTTTGAATTCATCATAGGGGGCGACGGCTCCGTCGACTAGTGGCCAGGGTACTGGCGGGTCTGGTGGTGCGGGTGGATCGGGAAATCGTGGGAGTGCGTATCTGATCGGAGCAGGCGGCGGTGCGGGTACTATAGCTCCGGGAGCGCCACCACCAGCGGCTCCGTGGCCGCCACCGGCAAATGGTGCGTAGCCTCGTGTGTACGTTCCTGGTGGTTCCTGTCCCCTGACGTAGGAGAAGGTTCCTACCGCTACCCGAGGAGGCGGTACCGGTGGTTCATCCGGCATCGGTTCCTGGGCCTCGATTTCGATCGCAGCTTCTTCATAGGCGGGGAATTCATTCATTATGGTGTCCGGGTGTATTTCGTTCCACAGGAGGCGAGCGTTTCGCTCCGCCTCGTACTGTAGTATGTCGTCTGCTGGGAGTCCCCTCTGTATCCTCATTAAATAGTCGTTCCCGGCTTGGGTGGCTGCCCAGTCTGGGACGAAGGGGAGTTCGAGGGCGAAACTATTATAAATATCCTGGTAATCTGCCTGTCTGAGAATAGCCGGTATTCCCATTTCCGGGACATCAAACGTCTCTTCGTAGAATCTAATGGCGCGGGTTAGCGTCATTTCTACGGGGATTTCGGGGTGGACGCTCGCGCGCCGACTCGGTGGACGACTCTGGGATTCCATCAATCGTGAGCGAGGGGTAGGGGGTCGGGACACGCGGGGGCTGGGTTGGCGACTCAACGAGTGTGCTCGACTCTGTCTCGACGCGGGCCTGGTGCCGCTCGATTGACTGTCGCTCGCCGATTCGCTCGGCTCGTTGATTGAGCCGCTCCCAAGCGGCTGCCCGAGGAGGACGGCGCGGGGACCTGACTGGGGACGTGACTGTTCGCCAGCCACTATTCCTTGGTGGACGTAAGGAGGAAGGGCCGGCGACGGGTTCCTCGACGGTTGGTACAGGCTCGGGTGCCCACTCCGGGTTCTGGACAGGTTGGTCCCACTGGATAGTGCTCCCTGCCGCGACTGGGGTCGGGGTGCGGTGGCTGAGCGCTTCTCGCCCAGAGCGGACGAAGTACGCACTGAGGGGGATGGTGATATTATCCCAGAACTCCTCAGCGGGTATGTCGGCGTTGGGTGGTGGAGTAGGGTCCCGATTTGTCCAAGGATCGTGACGGGTGGTGGGGGCGATGGGTCTGGTGTTGCGGCCCACGTCGAATCCCCTGGCAAGATTGTCGAAGCGGGTGACTCTGCCGGGTGAGGGAGGGCGAGGGATGTACTGAACGTACTCAGGTGAGGAAGGGATGGAGGAGGAGATGGTGATGACTGGCGCGCTGCCTCTGGCAGAGGCAGCAGCTGCTCTTTCCGGGATGACGGGAGCAGACGACTCAGAAACGTCGAGCGCTTCCTCGTAGAGCCCTGCCCGAGAGAGCTCGTCGATTGGGATCGGTCTCCGTGGTACGGGTGCGAAGACTCGGGGTGGGAGCTGCTCGAGCGGGATGCCATCTTGCTCGAGGGTAGGAGTGGTAGAGACTGTAGAGGGTGGAGTTCGTGGTGGAGTACGGGGTGCCTCTATCTGATGTCGCGGTCTGTAACGAAACCTGACTGCGAGGAGGAGGGCTACAGAGAGTAAAGTGGCACTAGGTATTCCCAGCGAGATGGCTATGATTTTAGCGTCGTCACTTTCCATGAGTACTCCTGTTAGAGAGCGTGAGTGTAAGCTTTGAGCTAATTGTTAGACCCGACCTTCTAACTGAGATAATGTATCAGCTGTTTCGCGTTCGAACAATCACTGATAAGTTCCCGTGCGGTTAGAGTGCCAAGACTAAGGCTTTAGCTCGAGAGTTTTAAGTGTTTCGGTATGAATAAACTTTAGCTCAAAGCTAGGGAATATACAGCTTTGAGTACGTTACTTTTATACTAAGTCCAAGGGTCTAATAATGGATGCACCGTGTTAGAAAGTGAATCAGCAAGTACCCGGTGATCTGGGAGTAGTACTCCACTCTGACGAGTGTGACTGTGTCGCGAGGTGAAGACTCCGTGGAGTCGCGGATCTAAAGATAAGATAAGCTAAGCGCCGAAGATTAGATAAGATAAGAGGCGCTTAGATAAGGAAAACGAATAAATCGTAACACAAATATAGTATTATTTAGGTTGCCGAGCTCCCTTGCCTGCGTTCCACACATGTCGCCATTAGCACGCCATTGCTTGGTGCTGACTCAGGAGTCTGGCTCGGGGCCAGATCCTGTCTCTGAGTGTTGTGACATTGGTTAACCGCACTATTACATGTGTACTGACGTCGGTTGCTATTTCCTCGGAGTTGCATCCTAGTGCGCGACTCTTATTTTGCTTCCTAATTTTCTCTTAGGGAAATCTATCATAGTGAAGGCAACGAGCTCCTGGTCTAGGCCTCGCATGCTTCGGCCAAGGTCAGAAACTTCGGATTTACTCGAGTTCTGACATCACAAAGTCTAGAACTCTAAGTTCCGGATCTGCCGGGCCTTGCACATCATAGATCAATGTTGCACGAAGTCTTAATTATCTCACAAGCATGTCCTGCTCTATTCTTAGCATGTGTGTGCTATGCCTTGTCAGAGCACTTAGTGTCAAGCACTGGGACTTTATACCTAGTGCAGCCTTTCTAGTACCGTTCTTAGGTTAAGCCATGCACTCCACCCAGCTTTACTCTGGTAATCTCATCACCAGCATTATAAACACTGCACTCTGTTCTGCTTCTTATTGCCTTAGTATCTGGGGCCCTGTAGTATAGATTCAATTGTAGAAATCACTAAATTACACATGTAAATGCTCATAGAGCATGTCACCAGAATGGCATTCAACACTTCAGACAACACTTTGCTGGATACAGTGAATGCACCTAAACCGAGCCAAGGAAGAGGAAGAGGCAGAGCTGCCAAGAAAACTGGAGGAGGTGGCACCCACAGCAGTACTTGGACCAAAGGAGGAAGCAAAGTGCTGGCAGGAGCATTGGGTTCTGGCAGTGCTGACAATGCTCCCACTCCCAAGAAAGCCTCCAGAGGATGCCAACTTCACTCCCAAGTACAGGTTACCCCAGTTGATGCAGACATTAGGCCAGGAGCAGCAGGAGAAATGTTTTATGATCTTGATGAGATGCTGGAGGAGGATATGAAATACAATGGGCCAGCTTAGTTTACATGTCTTATTCCTTAGATAGAATACTTGGCAAGCAATCTTAGTAACATGGTGGTTTACCCTTCTCTCTGATATGTGAGTGAGAGTCTCTGAGTCTCTGAGTTAGGAGAGAGTTATGTAGAAATGGCTAGTTCCTGGGGTTGACTAAATAGACCTTGGATACCTATACATGTATAGCCTCTTTAGTGTAATGGTTAATTGATGTATCTGTATTATATAATGTAACATGAGTTTGCAGGTTCAACTTTCACTTCTTGCAATCCTTAAGTTCAATATTCCTTTGCCCAGTTTCCTTAATTGTTTCAAATTCAAGTGCAGGCACCAAAGAAAGAAAATAATGTAATAAATTTATTTTACTTTCCCCATCAATTATCATTCCTTCCCCATAGGCCATTATGGTGCAGTTATAATCTCACTTTGGCAGGATAGTGGCTTCATTAAAACCTCCAAACAAGGTTCCGTTTAATGCCATTATAATATCCTTTCAGCAGGATAACAGCTTCCTTAAAACTACCAAGTAACATTCCATTTAATGATGTTATTATCCTATTAAATTCCAACTGCAGCTTGAAATGCAATGGCTGCTATAAAACCCTTTGCAATCGGAATAATATTGGCTTAGCATGGCATTCCAATTATATTCTAAAGGACTTGTAATCAAATTTTATTCAAATTGCTGTTCTGACTCTTTTCTGGCAATGCATTGTAAGCCTTCTGGCCCAATTTCAGCATTTTAAGCATTATAACGCATTGAAACTTGAATGCCAATGCAGAATCTCTGACATATGGCTTTGGTCCACTCCTTTCCCCAATGACACTTGTCCATTGTTTACTGCTTTAACATTCTGATCATTGCTCACTGTTTCCATCTGATGTATGTGTTGAAGAACACACATATATTATTGCTTCTTCTCTACTATGAATAGCATATAAAGGACTTCCTTCTGCAAAACTCCTGCCTTCTCCTTTGGGATGTCTTTGTCTCTTATATGATTTTCACTTGCATGCAGGTCTCCATCAACTCTGAACATCCCAATTAACAGTGCCCTTGTTACCCCTTTCAGCATACAAGAGTGCAATCTAAATGATATAGTACTCAAGCATACAATCTCAACCACTGTTTGACATCCTATGTATCTATAATCAAGACTTGTGCTAAGTAAGTGCCAAACATGATAAATTCAACAAAGAAAAATCCTACTCTTTTTAAGGCCAAGTTCCCTGAGCCTCACTTGTTCATCTGCTGACCTGAACACTGACAATTTCTCAAATTTCCCATCCTCCCTTCACTGACCAACTACCCATATATCAACTGGTAAATTACATTCATCATTGCAGCCAATGAGTGTATATGATCCATTGGGTATTGGGTATGCATGGGCTGCCACAACTTTGAATGTGTGGTGTGACCTGGCAGCATCATTGAAGACCATCTCCCCTTGTTGATGATTCCTTTCCTTTTGTCTCTCTGCTAAGCCACACACATCCACAGAATCAATACAAAATCCCTCATACCAGTCTGCATCTGTATCATCTGTATGCTTGACAGGTCCTGGCCATGAACACAAATATGGCACAAAATGTTTGAATGCCATGATTTGCTGCCATGATGGCCACCAATGTTTGTTTCCATTCCCAGGCTCAGGGAAATAGAAGAACAAACGTGCCCGAGATGCAGGTGACATAGCATCCATGAGCACTTCCCACGCATCCACATCAGACTTCTCTGCATCATATATTGGGATAAATTCTGGGTAGAGAAGGTATGCTAAACCGGCAACTTTATCTATAGACTTTGTTGATACCCAGTTCTGCATCTCTAACATGAGTTCAAGGGCCATGTCCTGTTGTCGTATCTTCTGCAAGTGTGCCAGTTGTTTATCAAACATTGTCCAAACCTCCTTTTCCATGACATCATGATCCCTGGTCTCCCCACCAATGATGACATTATTGGTAAACTCCTGCAGTGTCCACACACGTCGGAACCAACACCGATCACTCTCAAAGTAGTCTGGTGTCAAATGCAGTGGCTGACCCAATCCGTTGAAGTAGCACACTACATGTAGACCACGATACACCCACCCAATCGTGGGCACATCCAGCTTCCACTCCTCCAAGCACAGGTGCTCATTCTTCCCACCCTCCTGCCGCAAACACAGAACGTCCAGCCATGTGTACTCTGCTCCGAGGTTCAACATCTCGATGCGGATGAGATCAAGATCGGCATCCTTTGGTATGGGCACAGGCCACTCGTATCCGTTGATAGGTGTCATCGCATCCATGTGGTCCTTCTCGTCGACCCATGCATGTGATATTCCCCATGGTATTCTGCCCGCAACCCAGTATGGCACTACCTGATTAGCGTACAGATCCCACACACGGCGAGGATGTACATTCCGCCTTGTGATCCTGTCATGGACGAGCACCTCTCTCCGCATCTCCCTGTCTTTCTCTTCCCGGGTATGTAATTCTTGTTCGATGGCGGCAACGTCATAGTAATACCAATAGTGCCGCAAATGAGTGTAGACTGTCCCAAAGTCGTCATTTCGTGCAACGTATGGTTTGAGAATCGAGTGTAGTGTCGCTATCCCTAAGAGATGAAGGATTTTTGATCCCAGAGTATAAGATGTGCCCAGTGTTGCATTGAGCTTTTCCAAAACTCCATCGATACCGAGGGCAGTGCAGGGAGTGTCGGCGAGAGCGGATAATATCACTGGTTGATTACCAGTGTAGGACCGTTGTTTCAACACCGGAATGGTCAATTCCGGGCGGCCAGTCTCAATGAGGGCAGAGAATGTGACCTCGGGAAGATCAGGATCTTGGTGATATAATGGAGGACGTTTTCTGGCTACTTTATTTAGCTGCTTCTAGTTATTACAGACAGAGGTATTACCTTTATTATGGTACGAAGATACCCGTGGACGCGCGAATGATTTGAATACAGACATTTTCTGGTCCCGCTCCCATTCTGACACAGACGATTTCTTCCGCACCCAATATCGCTTCCAACGTGCAACGGGCAGTTCCTCTAATCAGGTGAGAATGAATGTAAAAATCGGCGAAAAAAAAGGGCAATGACACGTACCATGGTCCATAGTCGACGTAGTGCTGTAGTAACTTGTGATTTCACTGAGAGGTTTCCGTTGCGCAGACTCGTGTCGTCTTCGTGGTTAGAAGTAAAGAAGGCGGACTAGCGCTCGGTCCATTAAAATGTGTTGCCATCAGCACGCTCTTGCCAAACAGATAAGTGCCCAGGGAAACGCCAAGGGCAGGTATCATTCAGTGCGGCGATATACGTCTGGATGAGTGCACCTCATATGAGAAATAAATGTTTGTCTTTCCGCGGGGACTCACAAGTTATATTAGTTTTGCAGGTGATAAACCATATATCTGATGTCCAAATCATTCTTCGCCGCTTACATCCATCACTGTTACAGGCCACGGCTCTATGAATGCAAAAACGATCAATTTCCGAATGTGCACCATGCCAATTGCATTACTTGGCACGGAAAGTGTACTGCTTTCTATTCAAAACCGTGAGATCAAAAATCTTTATATCACAAAACTCGCCGCTCATAACATACTTAATCGAGCGTTCTGTGGTCACCGAGCGTGTTAAATAAATAAGTCGTCAGCAAGGCGGCTGAGAGCACGTAAGAGGGAAAAAATGGCATAGCTGTTGGATATTGCGAGCGAGCTTGCGGGACTGATAGCACGTGGCTGGACCATTACATAATATACATAGAAAATTTCTCTACCTACATTCTCTTTGCCGTTTACCACGACGTACGTACTGGCAAACGTAGCTATTCCTTTCTACCTTCGCCCGACCCCGTTGTAACAATAGCATGCGTACCTCAAACAGATTCAAGATCCAGACGACAACCCCGCATACATCCTACCGAAGAAATCGAGTCCAAGTGCGCAAAAGAAAGTTGTGAAGAGTACTGGGGAATGACTCGGACACATCGCCGTGTCATAGCATAATCTGTCCAAACCATTCCTGAGCGAAAATCAAAGACAAGGCCGAGGCTTACCCTCTCGCTATTGGATTCATTCGGTGGGGCCTGGAAAGAGAAATAACAACGGAGGATAAGGGGACGAGATCGTCCTCACCCATCAATCCTGATGGGGAGTATGTGTCACGGTTAGAATTGGCGCCCAATCGGTCAAAGCTCCCATCGCGCACCGCCTCCGGTCTCTACTGAAAAGGTAATTCAAATCAGGAATCGCCAGTCTGACCATCGTTCACAGCTATTGGTGTCTCCAATCGGAATTAAGTTCGGTTCTGGTCACCGCACATTTCTGGGTTAAAAGACGCTGTCAATTGTCAGTTAGAATATAGCACGAAAGACCAGCGTGTTGTTATTCGATCGTACGAACAAGTACTGGAGAGATTTCATTTCAAGGTTACCCCCTACGACCGTTGCAGGATTAGTCTTATTCCATCCGTTGGCAAAAGAATCAATGGAAAAACGAGTGATGGTTTTCATTGGAAAATGCAAGCGTATCAAAGACAACTTTTGAAACAGAATCGCAGAAAAAAGCAGTTCACCACGTACATCTCATGACGTACATCTGCAAAACGATGTACATCCCATAAAGCCAGAGTCCAGACATCCATAGCGAGATTAGAGTCACCAGCGGACGTTGCAACAAGGATCGAGTCTAGTATTAAAATATTAGCTCCGCTGAATGGTAACAGAGCGTACCTGGGCGTGCACCAAATATGTATCGACATAGCTTTCCGAGTTTACCAAGCAGGGGGCTTAGAGCGTGGCGACAATGCGGCTCCTAATAGACACGAAACCAGGTTCAAGCGACTATATGCACCTATAGACGGGCGGTCAGAACAGGGTCAATCGGAGAAGAGGACGACTTACATAGGTAAGCTCGTAAACGAGTACCTTTGGTCCCTCTACCCAACGTCGAAAGTCACCCGTATTCCATCCATACCTCTCGAGCTATTTTCTGTACCTCCGGATAGTTAATCTCCAGACGTAGATGTTCCATCGCCATCGATACAACCGAGGACCCTATGCGGAAGAAAGGTTTCGACGAGTCTTCTTGTCTTCCCCTGAATAAGGAACCTGGAACGTTGCTTCCGAACCTTGGATGACGGTAAACACAGGTGGAATAGAGAAAACGTTGAGCCTACCCTTCGGAACGCTCTGCCTCCGTAACCAGTCATTGCCCTTGATTTGAACGTCCGATGATGTCGGGACCTGGAGGGAACTTTGTAAAGAAGCCCATCCACCTCCAGCTTTACGCCGTTCTAAACCAGGTTCGGATACCTTGCTGAGTCTCTTCCTAGACGATTAGACGAGCTTGAGTTCCAGGTGACTACGTCTGCACTCGCATCCATCCATCTCTACCGGTGACATCTTTACCTCGTCATTCCGATAAGCCCATTCCAGAGGCCTAATCGACGAGTCTGTCGATGGCGAATGTGTGAATTATGACTGGGGTGGATTGCAGACCGTTTGTGGCACAGTTCTAAGATAATGAGGTAGTCGCGAATGCAGACAGCCGAAAAGTGTAAGATAAAGGCGCAACCAACTAATCTTGCTAAACAACAGACAGTAAAATGTCTGATCATTACTGTAGGTCGAGAAGAGATTCTTAAGCACTAAATATGTATAATATCAATCAATCAATCAGATCGTCGACTAACTAGGGACAGTCTCTTCAACTTGACACCAAACACCCGTGGGTCGATTTCGCTTCCGTGGCCGGTTCTAAGAATTGCCGAACAGCAGCCGTGCGAATTGTGCCGAGTATAGCGATGACAAACAAGAAGTGTGGCGACACCCTGCAGATCTGCAGCAGATCAGGCTATCAAGGGTCCGTACCCTACAAGAGATGTTAGCCATTGGAGACAATAGAGAACCGAGAGGAAATGTGCATCATACCTTCTGCCACGCTCGTTCACCTTCCGGGGTCAATCAAAAGCCAAACCTGAATACGGAATCCCGAAATTCTATAATTACGACATGCTCGACTGTGATATGGGGAAACAGAATTTTTTATTAACCTACGATCAAAAAGAGTATTCATCACGTACCTTGAATCGACGGAAGCGATAAAAAGAAGGCGGAAGGTGAAGTCTACAGCCAAAGTGTGCAGTTCTGCACCAGCAATTTTCGCCCATGCCTTTGAAACGTGTTGAAGATGAGCCGGGGTTCCAATCAAATGATAACCGTGTCGGCGCGCGTGGGGGCCAGCATTACAACAATTGTCTCATGGAAACCAACGTTCCCTGTGCAACCGAGATTAGTTCTGCCTCGACGGGAGAAATGTCCGGCACAACGTACCAGCCTGCCTGAGATAACCTAACAACAATCCTGAACCTTACAGTGACATTCAGCCGTCCATGTGAAGTGAAGACGTCGGAACACTGGGGGATCGACGAGCGAAATATAACAACTTGCTACAGAGACAGATGAGTTCAACAATGGTCAAAAGGAAACTGAACAGTACACACGATACGCCTGGTAGTTTGACTACGGAACGATCCTTTCCTCTCGAAAGCCTCACTTGGTTGGCGCGTTCGCCCCTTACATCTTCGGAAAGAGGTTTCAAAGTGGCATGGTTTCAGTAACATGAGTTTTAATGACGACGCCGATACCTGAAGACAGAGGTGACCAGACGTAACGAAATACAGGACTATCTCGCACCGCGCGCGGGGACGTCAGACTTTGCCCTTCTCCCTGAACTTGTTGTAGGGTTCAAAATTTGATGATCGTCGTTTCAGGACACTGCAAAGACAGGATAAACATCTATGAGCACCATCAAAACAATCTGAAGAAAGAAATACGCTTAGATGTAGGATCAAATACGTGACACCGTGCATAGTCACTGGTGTCATCATCGGGTTCGTCTTTTTCTGCCGCCCCCTAAATTTGCTGAATCTCGCAGTCTGGTACATAGAGATTTCGGTCAAGCTGGATAAGGAAGGATTCAGCGAGACGTAGTCTTAGAGGACGGAGGAAGTCATTGATTGGTCATTGATCCAAATACTTGGTGATGGTAGTTGCTGGAATAACGGCCCGCGGCCCGTCTCCCGACTTGTTGTCGTTTGTTGATTCCCGTAGCTCCCGCCATTTTCATCCTCGTTCACTATAACCCTCTCATCATGAACGTAATAATCTGCCATACTGATTAGCCGACTGAGGTGAGCTTTTCTTCTACGACTCTTACACGTTTTGTGACTTGGTGCGCAGATAGGACGACGTCATGATCCTGCGCACAGGGCTTGACTTCTGGAACGCCGGCTACGCTTCAGAATTGACAGACTCACGACCTACCGAGGATGCATGGACTCGTCTAAGATGGCCTTATGCAGGCTGCAAAGTCAGCTTGGCTTAACAGCTATCGAGACCGCCCACTGAATTACGCGTACTTTGATTGAGGGAGCGGCGAGGCGATATGAGATGCGAAATCTTTGTGGCGGTGTTCATATACCATCTCTGTGAGTGCTTTAATCCGTCATGGTGCGGTGCCTCTACTTATGCCCATGAAATAGCAAACCTACACGGACATGCTACAACAGAACTCGCATGGAGTCGTGGATCCGTTCTTCTTGCTACCCATCACGCATAGCATGTGTCACCAATGGACAGCAATAACAAAGCGAGGCTCGTGTCCCATCCGTAGCTGGACTTACCGAAGGAATTATAACTATGAACAGCTCCGAACCTGGATTTTGGGACTGCAGGCCCAAACAACTCGACGATTGGAGGCAAGCAATGGCGCGTTTTCTCAGTCCAACCATCACCTGTACCTCTTACATGTCAGTCTACCCTTTCCCCAAGGCGCAAGCCAGAGTTCCCAAGTACTGAAACGACACATGCGACGACTCGACAAGGCCGTTAATAGAAGAATGTTTCCTCAAACCCACGGTCCCATCTTGTCCACTCTTTCCAGGGATTGTGTGTTTCATAATCAGAGTGATCGAGGCTCGTTTTTCCGAGGCGTTCTGGAGTGCGTATGTCAAGACTAAGGTGCGGTCTTTTCTTGAGCTGATGTCTCTTTAGTCTCGTCCTCATCCGTTTCGTTGAGATTTCGCTGCGCTGGAGGATCGGACCGTGCCACGTGAGCGGATTGTGAAAATATTGGGAGTTCTGATCGCGGTATCCTAATACGACGTAATACTGCTCCACATCGACTTCTCCTCCTTCGTTTTTTCATATGCGTGTCCCTCCCACATCCGCACACTGCACTGGAGTCTGTTTAGATCCCTACATCGCAAAATCAGACGGTATATGAGTGTGTTTTTATACCGCCGCTCAGTCTTTGTACTGCTGCGTCTGGAGATGACATCATGTGAATGTACCGAGTAGTCTGTTGGACATATAGTGCGCAGTTCAGATTGCTAGTTCTTCGTAATGTTGTTTGTTCGTTTGTCCCTACATCACTTCAAATCCGTGAGACGTCCTTGGCTGGCAACTGAGGGTATCACAGCGGCATGAAGGGCTGTGGTCTGTGACACGTTCCGTGGCGGCACAGAACCCCGGCGTTCCTTTTTGGGACCTTGTCCGGTTATCTATCTATCTATCTTAAACGACCGTCCTTTTTTTAAGGTCCCCGAAAAGCTCCTGATTTCTCCACGTCATACATGGCACATTCGTCCACTACCCTTGTCCCCGATAGCTTCCAAATTACGTGGAACTGTTCAAAGGCGAAGGGATTTTTGAAATTTTCGCATAGTGTGACGAGCGACCTTGTTGCGCATTGGTGGGTTCTACTACCATTCTACGCAACCCAGGTGTGTTTGCGAAGCATGTGGTCCATCGTTTCATAGTCAGGTCGAGGAGATGATATTTTCGCGTTACTGAATGTTCTGCAGGCACGGGGGAGAATTACTCGGACCGTACTTGGCACCAGTTTCTTGTCTCTGGTTCTGCTCCGTTCTTGAATGTAACTTGTGATTCCTCCGAGTCTATTCGCCTGCGAGCATGTTAGCACTGCACATCGTCCGCCACCGTGGTCTCCGTTCATCCCTTTTGTTTTTACTTGGTCCAACGCCTGCTTCTGCATCTGCTCGCAACGTTTCAGTTTGGAACAGTGAGTCATAAACGTTAGTTCCCCCACTCACTCATATATATAAGATGGAGACTTTAGGGGGTAACGATTATCAACAATGCTGTATTTTACGAGAACGTCTCTGACAAATCAGGTTCATTTGAAAGTGTAAAAATACATTCACACAATTCAGTGCAGAAGATCGCCGTCGACAGATACATTTCCAGGAACAACCGTCGCCAGCGCAGTTTTCTCATGACAGTGGGCACGGTAAATCAAACGGGTTTCAGTATGACAATTAGTAATTGAGCGATCAGAAAGCTATCCCCGGACAAATATAAGCTCAACAGCAATGAGCATGCCCAAAGTGTGCCTCACTCAAATCCCCTTGGGCGAGTCTCTTCAGCGGAGTGTGATGGCCGCTGTCTACAATTTCACCCATGGTAAGTATCTTCTACTATCTTGGCCAATATCGAGGGGAAGGGAGAAAAAATGCTGCCCAGTGACAGACGGAACTTGACATTGTCAGGACTCACAGTAAATGAGAGAATAGAAATCAGAACAACACCTTTGACTTAGGACATCTCGTACTGGCGAACACGAAGAACATGGAAACTTAGTAGAAAAATCCGCGGCTTCTTCTTCGGATACAACGAGCGCGTCCAATGCATCCAATGTATTGCCTTTTCTGGACTCCGTCTCACGCTTCGACCATCACCTCTACCGGTTGTCCTCCGAGAGGCAAGGGAACTCGTTTGTACAATTTTGCGAGTTATAAAGCTTGGCACTTACCGTTCAATATCCAGATAAGGCTTATCTCAATAAATGCCGCAGCATGCAATGATGTACGCAGCACTGAATTCCGACTGAATTGATCAAGGGTCGACGTAGACGATTGAACTGGAATCCACGCTGATTTTTTCTAGGCGCGCACTGCCCATCTATAGCAGGGCCGCATGCTCTTATGCAACGTGCTAGTCATCCGCATTTTATGCGTAGACATGGAGCTACTTAAACGTATAGCGGCAGGAAATTTCGTGACAACTCTGCACGCCTCGATGCTCTCATTTAATAGTACTCTGGCGGAAGAGGCTGGTGTAGCACCCTTCGATTTATCTAAATTGTCGGTAACACTCTCGCTCTCAGACTGATCTCTGCACTGATTTTAATACTTCAGAACGGGTCCCCTGGTACAGCTCCAATCTTATATACTAGAAAGCGGCGGTCGCTTAGTTTTCATGCAGTTGATCGGCTGCTTCCTGAGTCTCATCTTATATGGTATCCTGTGCGATCAAGTCTGTCAGTAGTCCTACCCTTGTCCGCACGTTCTTGACTGTCCCTTACTCACCTCATTCAAAGACATATACTACATCTCCTTTCCAAAGGATAATCTGACGTCGAGGACGGTCGTATATCTTCTCTGGCTGACCGAGACTGTTCAGACTGTTACCAACACCTATTACACTTTCCACACGTTCTGTGACGACTTTGGGAACCTTTCGAGACTGGATGATGTCCATATCGTATGGTTCACCATTATTGTTCTCTCTGGATTTGGTGCGTACTTATGCACGTACATTTATGCTTTGAGTTACTGAAATAGCGGTAGTTGGCTGCATCGCCCAATTGTTTTACGTCTGGCGGATGTATAAACTCAGCAAGAAGGCCCGATGGTTATGTGTTATCCTTTCGGCGGTAAGGTGTTTAAAAAAACGTCTTATACTGCTCCCCAAAAACACGATCTTCATCAAAGATCGCTTTTACTCAATTTTCAGCTGCGATTTGCTGTGGCATCCAAGTACGGAACAGTGGCCACTACTCAAATCTTCACAAAAATTCCAAGCTCAGGGTGACGGCAATAGTGAGCAGGTCTTCGTCGTGTCCCGTATTCAATCATTTACGTCTCGCAGATATGGTTGGGTGGAAGCGTTTTGTGTGATACTGCCATTGCTTTGTGCATGACCTACCTCGTAAGTGAAGTCGGGGCATAGCACTTAGGTCATGACTGATCGTTACCGCCTGTAGTTATGTCGAGCTCAAAAATCTATTCGGAAACATCCTTCCAGGCTAATACAACTGAGCATTGAAACTGGGACAGCAACAGGTTAGTCATATACTAGGAATTTGGATTGCATTAGTTCATTTACGATCTACGCAGCTGCGATTGCTGCCGTCCACGTGGTACTCTTTCTCTTCTCTCACAATAACAACTACCACATTGTCCCTGCAAACTGCTTGGTAAAGATATATTCGAATACGGTCCTTGCTGTTTGCAACAACCGTATAACAAGACGGATTCGCGGAGGAAGGGAGGACACAACCCTTCAATCGTTCGACTCTTTCGATCTGTCAATTGGCGGATTCAGTATCAAGCTTCGAGATACAGAGACCAACATAAACGCAAGTTCTTCTCGGCGGTCTGCACAAGGCTATTGGGCTCAACTATCGTTTTTTAAACACTGGCTCAGCGGCGGACGTGTTGGGCGCAAAGGTCAGTCACTTTCGCCCTAAAGTCAAGCAGATAATCTTATGCGAATTCCATACAGCCAACATGAATGGCTCGGCGTAGTGTTGATGGTTATCATTAGTACTCGTACGGATTTATACAACTATAATTAATATAAATGCGTAATTGCTATCGAATTTGAATACGTAGCATGACTTACTGATAGAAGACCCGGGGGTATTTCCCCGCATTTTTCACCATAAAATAGGTACCCCGCATTCCGTTTTCGATTCGGTGAGTTGTCTCAGTATGGGGCTACATGTTTTATTCCATGCAAAACTCGTACAGCTTGTGAGTCTTCACAGAACTTTAACAGTTTATCTCTTATGTGAACTAGGCTCACTCAGATATACATCGCCGCATTAAATGGTGTCTCCCTTATTTGTATACGTCCTCTTCCAATTGGCGCTCGAGCCTCGAATTTGGGCGCTAGTGCCTATCCTTTAATAGCATGACCAATGGTCACCCGCTTTGATCGTCTGATCACTAGTCCACACTGCTTGCCTTTCACCACGACGGCGGCGCGAGTCTGTGCGGATACAAACCTCTCGGCGCAACAACAGCTCGCTACTGTACTGTGTGGACCATGAACCATGGTCTCTTTGGTATGTGTTGTTGTCTTCCTTTCGATGAATTGACAGTCATGTGAGATGACTAGAAGAAACATTCATCCAGCGTCTGATGCGATGGCAGCGGACGAAGAGATTGGTTGTTACGGAATGGTGGGATGAATGGTTAAAGCTTTCGCTGGTATCTTGGTGGTATGATAATGGTAAGGACTTCTGTCTGTCAGATTTTGAGCGGCAGCTAAATAAAGTAGTGCGACAAAGTCCACCGATATATCACAAACGTCCGGATCTTCCCGAAATCACGCTCTCTGCCCTCGCTGAGACTGGTCGCCTGGAATCGTCCATTTCCGTCTTGAACCAACGGTCCTACACTAGAAATAAACCAGTGATATCATCTGCTCTCGCCAACACCCGCTGTGCTGACCTCGGTATCGATGGACTTTTGGAAAAACTCAATGCGACACTTGGCACATCTTATTCCCTGGGATCGAAAATCCTTCGTTTCTTCGGGATAGCGCAACTAAACAGTCTACATTCAATTCTTGAACCGTTCATTGAACGAAACGACGACTTTGGAACAGCCTATGCACATTTGCGGCCCTACTGGTATGACTATGACGTCGCCACTATCAAACAGAAATTACGCGCCGGCGAAGAGGAAGATGCGACAATGCGACGAAAGGTGCTTGTCGATGGCAGGATCACCGAGCGGGAAGTGCCCCCTCGTCGTGTTTGGGACCTGTATGCCAATCGGGTGGTTCCATATTGGGTTGCGCGCCGATATTCATGGGCGATATCACATGCGTGGGTCGCCGAGCAGGAACGCGTGGATGTGATGACACCCATTAACGGATATGAGTGGCCAGTGCCTATGCCGAACGACGGCAACCTTGATCTCGTCCGCATTGAGATGTTGAACGCAAGGCATAGATCTGCACCGGACTTTCAAGCAGAATATGCCTGGCTCGATATTCTGTGTTTGCGGCAGTACGGTGGGAGGGGCGAGCATCTGCGCCTGGAAGAGTGGAAGCTCGACGTCCCCACCATCGGATCCGTTTATCAACAATGGTCGGTGGTGTGCTACTTCAACGGGTTGGGTCGTCCACTGCGTTTGACACTTCGCGACTTGGAGAGTGATCGGAGTTGGTTTCGACGTGCGTGGACGCTACAGGAGATCACTGGAGACGCGATCATTGGGGGGGAGACTGGCGATGATGTCATGGAAAGCGAGGTGCAAAGAAGATTTGATGAACAGCTGTTGTCGTTGCGGGAGATACGACAGCGAGACATGACTCTTGAAATTGTGGCGCAGATGCAGCATCGTGTGTCAACAAAACCTCTGGATAAAGTTGCAGGGTTAGTATACCTTCTCAGGACGCACTCTATTCCAATATACGACCCTGAGCAGTCGGGGGTGGATGCGTGGGAAGTTCTCATGGATGCTATGGTGCTTTGGAATCGTGCAGAGTTGTTCTTCTATTATCCTGAGCCTGGGAATGGAAAGAAATGTTGGCGACCGTCATGGAAGCAAGTAATGGCGAACAAGATTATTGTTCCTGATGTGCATCCTTGGCCGGGAAAGGTTGGTCAGACGGAGGATACAGACACCGACTGGTACGAAGGTTACTGCATTCAGTCAGCAGATGTGCGGGGTTTGAGTGAGGTCCCAAAGGAAGACAAGCCCCGACAAGGACGACTGGTCTTCAAGGATCCCGCTGGGTCCACTCACACGTTGAAAATCGTGGCTAACCACGTGTACCCCATACCTGATGGCTCATACACACTCCTAGGTTGCAGCGGCATGTTATTGCAAAGTTTGTATCACTGGGCAGTTGGGCGACTAAGAGACGATGGGAAGTTTGAGAAATTGTCAGTTTTCAGCTCGGCGGACGATGAACAACTCAGACCTAGCGAACTCGGACTTGAAAACAAAGTTAAAATATTTCTTTGTTGAATAACGGGCTCGGGTTCATAATTTCTATATAATAAATAATGCATGAGGAGTGCTGAGGAGTGCTGGTTGAGTGCGATGCTTAGGGAAGCAATCAAGCCAAGTGGTGATATGAAATTACACAGCGATGAGAGAATATTAAACGATTCATGGTCGAAACACTGCAGATGCATCCCGTATTGAATAATACCGATTGTTCACGCGTAGCTAACGCCAGTCCACTAAGGACTTGGCCCTCCAAATAACAGGAATCGGATTTCCCTGCTTCATACTCAAAAGACCAAGCGAAGTTACAAAAACGCCGAGGCTTTCCATGGGAATCGTAACGATATACTGAAGCCGTTTCGGACGTAGTCAGTGGAAGGAGACTTGATGTGATCGGTTCAGACCCAACCCGTAAATTAAAAGTCGAATTCATCCACAACGGAATCTGTTTTTGCTCAGTCATGACTAGGACCCGAATTTGAACATATATTTAGAAAGAATTCAGTCGTATACAGCAATGTCAATATTAGACGATCTTTGCTTTCCCGTAAATATGCGAATGGTATGGCAGAATGATGAATCGCCACGACACACAGACCAACGCAGCGTCGTCAGTGAAATCATTTCAGCCATTCTATGGCAAGAGCAACGGGAACGGCAAGCATCAGGGCAAAGGCGACGCAAGCCAACAATATTTCCTTTGCACCAGCCTTAGGTGCCTCGAATTCGGGCATGGCTTTGATATCTTCCGATCCATGTCAGCCGACGTCCACATAAGCCAGCGCCTACGCACCAAATTCGTTAAATTGACTCTCTTCGACACCCGGGCTGACGATCTCATCGACTTCTTTATGGGTGAGCCGTCTTCAATGAAGTGAGCATAAGTGTGAGGTGAATTCTCACCTGGTTGCATGATAGCGAGGAATGAAAGAAAGTTGGGGCACTGTTTTGATCGCATTGACAGCGGTTCATTATTCCAGGTAGATTGACACGTACTCGGGGTCCGGTGCTGGCTTCATGAACACCTGACCAGGGTGATGGAAAGAAAACAAAGGAAACAACGGTTACTTAGCATGATCTCTCGAAGGTGAGAAAAGCACATTCAGTATAATAGAGAGAACCTATGGGAATCGAAGTAACGATTTGATTTCAAGGATGCCGCCGTCGAGAACCCAATCGACAGCTCCCGCGGCCCAAAACACCTACCTCGTTCCCGGAAATTTGTGCCGAACGTATTACGCCACGGAGAAAACACATGTTAAAAGAATACTGATTCCAGGTAAACAATAATGCCAGCGGAAAACGTGCTAATCATCAGTACGGAAAAGAATGAGTCACTATTGCGACCTCATCAGTATGGTACAAATAAGAAGATCGACGAATACACCCACCTGGAAGTACATCCGCTTTCTCTGCTCCCCGTGCACTGGCTTGAAGAACTTGCGATACTTTTCAAGTATCTCCGCTGGTGTTCCCGAACCTGCATCCGAAGAAGCGCTCCAATCCTCCTCTGTTCCAAGATGCGAGTCGGAAGAGAAGTGGTTGTTTGCCCTGGAGCAGACCGCGTCCGCGTCTGGGCATATCGAGAATTGAGCAGGACGATAGGATGATAGCAAAGAGACTCACAATAAACCGGTGCCGGGATGGAGACCGCCCGAGTCGACCTAGCATATACGTAGCACAGAACGTTGGTGAGGCTTTGAAGGTCATCCGGACTATAAGGGAAGGGATATTAAGTCAGTCGGACCCTAGAGGACTTCCGAAGACGCACATCATCTTATTCTCCCGATTTAGGCGGAAAACGGTCAGCAATAAACAACCATGAACAACATGAGGTACTTACATCATGTAGAACCTTTAAAATGAAGTCATTGTAAATATATGAGATACCAGAAGAAACAATTGGGACTTACCGAGTAATGAGTGGGCCGACTAGTTCCTAACAACCCTCCATGACTTTGGAGATAGAAGTCAAATTCAGTAGGATGACCGACACCTCGGTCTACGACGGTGCCTGCCAGACAGTTCTCAGATCTGTCTGCGGGGCCGGACTCCATCGGGAAAAACCTGATCATGCAAGGTATCAATAAAGGCAAAATAAACTAAAAGCCGTTCCTACCGGATGTGATGACGTTTTCCAACGATAATGAATGTTACCTTGGCGTCGACTGCAAGTGCTTTGCATGCCGCTATTCGTAAAGGACAGAATGAGAGGCGCTCCAGGGAACTACCGCGTGCTGCATACCTTTCAGTGCAGCGAGTTCTATTGATAAGAATATGATTAGTAGATCACGACAACGTCGCACGGGGTTTACATACCAGTATCGAGAACCTCCTTGAACTGTCCCTCGGAAACACCGTCTAAATGATTCAGTGGACATGACAAACATCCGAGCAAAACACTCTTACCACGGTAAACAATTATGCGCTCGGGCTTAACCTACGCCTTTCTCTCTACGTTCTTGTGGTAGTCAGAATAATCCTGGAT
This sequence comes from Armillaria altimontana, assembly GCA_022818075.1. Taxonomy (NCBI): domain Eukaryota; kingdom Fungi; phylum Basidiomycota; class Agaricomycetes; order Agaricales; family Physalacriaceae; genus Armillaria; species Armillaria altimontana. The sequence continues at coordinate 256,817 of JAIWYR010000042.1, read as the reverse complement.
CAACTCCTAAACGTTTTGCGGCTCAATGTACCATCGACAAAAAAACCGGCCGAACTGACCTTACACATGGACTGGAAATCCTCAATGATCTCCTGTCGTCCTTTCTGAACTTGCATCTCTAGCAAAACAAATGTCAACAAGATATAGCCAACTAGAAGTCTCAGGCGTACTGACGTAGTATTTTGCTGTATGAGAGTCGACACTACCGACTGCAGCTGTAAACGACGGACGATCGTTCGCCCCAGGAGGGGGATGCATAACATCCGCACCTGATGGAAGATAAGCAGCGTCGACAGTCCTGGAAAAGAACTTACCGATGATCATTGTTGGGTGCCGTACATCCGTCAGAGCAGGCACAGATTCTGGCGATGGGATGACGTTAATCCTTCCGAGCTTGACATTCAGCCTACAAAATGTTGAGCATAAGAGTCTACACAGTCATTCTGCTTACTTCAGGCAAACATTGGCAAAGTATTGAGGTTTGGCGGAGAAGCATACATCGCGTAGGAATACCCGCCTAGAGGACAGCATCAGAATGAGATCGATAGAAGATTGATAAAAAGATCTTACAACACAATCACCGAAACTGAGTAGCAAAGTCAAGTGACTTAGAGATGAAGGGAAACAAGGGACTTACTGTTTTGTTGTATTGTACACATGATTCGCATTCATCGGCAGGATGGCAACAATCAGAGTAGGCTTGTCTCTGGCTGCATCGACAAGAGCGTCCTCGATCGCACCCTGGCTATTGAACCACGTCGTTCGGGGCTTATCATTAATCTGCATACCTATAGTGCAATGAAAATGAGAGAGTAGGTTTTCGAAAAAAATATTGTACGTACCAAGTTTACGACACGCATCAATAAAGGCCTTCGTCGTTTGGAGGCACTGCGCCTCGTTAAATCTCATCTTCTGCTCGAAAATGATCAACGACCACTTTAGGATAGCTTTGGATTCATAAAAAAGCTTGTCAATCCTGTAGTCGGGTTAGTTCCAAAGAAGCTGGAAAGGCCAAGCCGGGCTTACATATTCCATGTCCCATTGTTAGGTGTCTGTAAACAAAAAAAATAGCAGTCAGGATCGTCGACAGCAATTTAAACGTGTAGCCTACGATTGTCTTTTGACGACTCTTTCCACCATATGCCAAAACGGGCGGAGCCAAGACTCGGGCGTCGACCTGCAGGGGTTCCGTCGAAGTTACTGTCATTCCAAAATGACGAACGTAGTCTGACTGGCCATACGCCAGAACCTATGATAGGTATCAAGTCGGACGGTCCACCAAAATAAAACAGAAACACACATTGAGTCCTTGCTTGATGCTCCGCAAGCGGTCACCTGGCTTCATCGAAGAGAAACCCCGAACCTTCTCGATGACGTCTCCAGGTATCTGCTTCCGCATAATCTGTCCGGGTTTGATATGACATAGTTCAATAGGTATGAACGCGCCATTCCCGACCTGTCCACGGATAACTTCTTCAGTTAAAGAAACACTCAAACATCAGTGAGCCCTTACCTCCGCAGAGATCCAGTCTGGGTTCTGTAAGCGAACATTGTACATCCTCAAAATATGGTCCACAACGTTCGTCGGTCCATCCTTAGGTGACGTAAACCGTATGGCGCGTGCTCCCTCGAGGGACAGCTTCTTCAAGACCCTCTCAACATCTGGTCGCCCGGGAAGTTTCACCGTAACGCGCACGCCACTGATTTGTCGGGCCAGCTTTCGTATATCGCTTGCCTTCAGGTCTGGACCTGGAACGAACGTCTTTGGGTTCAATTGCGTCTGCTTCTTGCCGAGCATCGCGAAAAGAACGTGGGAAAGTTTTCCCGGCATATACATCGCACCCGTCGAGATATCAATATTAATGAACATCGATCCAATTGTCGGTCGCACGGACTGGAAGTACCCCCTCCAAAGCTCGACACCGAGTCCGACGTTTGCGGTTTCGGAATTGGTGAAGAACGAGCGGGTATTGAATGGATGGTTGAGCGAGGGCTCCATCCGTACAACGACGTTCAAAGCCTTCGTAGAAGGAAGATGTCAGGCTTTTCACAGTAGGAGACCACAATTGGAGACATACCGTGATAGCTGTCAAGACACTGTTCTCCTGCGAATGATTGCCCGCAATAAAACGCTTCAGCACCCTATACGCACAGTCAGTTTAAGTTTCAGGAAGCTATAAGCATGGATTAGTGCACTCTGGGTTTACAATCGCAGCCTCCGTCAGCTTGATCTTGAAGATACGGTGTGCACTTGCATCTGGACCTGCAGGTCTCACTCCGTATGGAACCTTGAACTGTACCAACTACTTCAGCCAGTAGTCGCAACCATCATGCATGAATGACATACCTCGACGGAACCCTTTTCGTTAACGGGGAGCTTCTTCACCGTAAAAGCGATCTTGCGCCCATCGTAAACAGCGCGATGCGTGAAGACTTCCGGGGCGACGTTAGTCTGGAGGAGCTTGAATAGCTCCATATTGAACCGAGCCGGTAGGACCACCGTCTTGTCCGATGAGATGACTGGGATACTGAGATTATGCCACGACTTGAAAGGGTAAAAGGAAAATTCAACATACCGACTATCACAAGAGATCATCGATCAGCACGAGTTGAGCGATGAAAATCGCGATACTCACCATCATACTGGTATATTTCACAATCGGGCACAGTAGTAGGAAACACGTTGATCATGATCTTCACCTTCCTACCAGCGGCACCAAACGCGGTGCGTTTGACACCAATGGTCGTGATGTGGTCGTTGCCACTGGGCGCTGGGCCAACTGGAAGGCGAGTCTGAGGTGCACGGACGCGTGCACCTCCTCGTAGGCCACGAATCGCGGGTCCAGAAGAACGAGCAGGAACTTGGGATGACTTTGGAAGCATTGAGAAGGGATGGTGATAGTTGAGAGGAGAAAGACGCGCCAAATAAAGTGCGGGAATACGCCGTCCTTTGTTCTCCGATTCGAATCAGTTCGGGCCCAGCTCGGACCGAAACAGCGCCTCTGCGTCCACGTGTATGGAGCAACCGAAGATGGCGCGAAGAGGTAAAAGGACGGCCTTTCTGAATCACAAAGAAATATCAAGGAACATAAGCAGGATCGACGTATTGCTCGAAAAACCATATCGGGAGTCAAATATACAGAATGCAAGCACTACTTAGTGCCCAGGTCTACTGTAGGTTCAAACTGAAAGAATATGCTCAGCGCTTAAGCGCTAAGCTTCTATTCTGACTCGAATTTCGATAGTCGCGACATAGTGCACAAGACACGCTCTCGCTGCATGGAGTGACGTTTAGATGGAGGGTACTGTTGTACACAGAGTAACAGCGTGCTTACAAGTTTCTGATGCAGGGAGGCCTGGATTATCGGTTCGGAGGTGCCTACACACAGAAGTAATGACACGTGACGCTTTGTAGATGAAAATTGCAGGCAAAGCGTTAATGTCAAGGAAATACACAGACGGGCTGCAAGACGCACCAACGAGGCTGAAAAGAAAGCTATGAATCACTCAACATCGAAAGTCTGGCTTTCCTAGCTGTTGCTACTGATATTTCTGCATTGGTAGATTTAAAATAACTAGCCAGCCGGCAGCGATGTATTCGATTCTTGCGATAGGCGCATAGGGCTTGTTCCATAAGGTAATGACCGCAGAGAGAATTGCTGCTGAACCAGAGCTGAGAACATACAACGTAGATTGAGGTACAGGTCTACTGCTGAGGAAGAACTGAATATGCAGGAGTCGAGGGACCAAGCCAAGGCTGATGGAAACGGAGTGAGTCTAGGCAGAGCAAGAAACGGGAAATGAACGTACCTCAGTGTAAAACCTATCCCATAAATAGCAGCGCTAAATGGATAGAGGTAACCGAATGACACTGCAGCAGCTATGTCAGGTACAGCAGACGACCGTTCGTCGACCTTCACGGTGATGGCAGGAAGAAGAAATAACGCGCCTCGGCTGTGTCGGACCGAAAATTATTTTGGGGTTAACTAGGCACGTCATTCGACTGCATTCGGCCCGTCTCAGTTTTGCCAGCGCCTCTTTTTGGTTCACAACTTGGAACGCTCGAAAGCGGATGGCAGCATTCCCCATGGTTGTTGTTCTGTCTGCTACCACGCTATCTGCACCGGGATGTACCACCGCTCGGGAGTCAGGGCTAACTTGTCGCCGCGTATTTTTATGTCCGTACAAGAGATAGGCCAAGGAATATCATCCTCTAGATGTAGGACAGGGATACTTTCCATCGACAGTGACTCTCATCGCACCAGTCTGAGTGAAGATGAGAGGTAAACTCATGACGCGTATCTCTCTAGGCAAGTTGAGTTTCGTACTGTCCGCGTCTGAGATAGTTACGTACGTAGTACTTCAAGGTCCTGTCTATACTTCAAGGAACGTCGGGTGAGAGCTATGCATAAGATTATCGATAGGTATTTTAGTAGGATCTTCGGGAGGTATTTTTTAGCAGCCAAAATGAAGAGTGAGACGGGACAGCAACGCAAGGAAGATCTGTGACAAGTACAAAATTTGTAGCCCTATATTATGGTGACAGAGAGTTTCGATATTGGGTCTCACTTCGCCACTTCTTCTTCCATCCTCACCCAAAGACCTCCCTGAGAAGGAGGAACAACAATCAACAGCAGCGCAGTACAACATGAACTTAGTCCCACCTTTGCGTTTAATATTGCGCTATAAGGCGCAAAGTTAATCTTTTCCCCACCCATAGGCATTGGCAGTGACGATGGCTCGCTCTTTGGGGATATGTACTCGGAAGGCTGAGTGTCCTGAGCAAGACTGAAAGACGAGTACTTCTGCAAGAGTCGAATGAGGAAATACGATGCCTCGTTATAAGCGAACTAAAGAGGCCTCCTGTTTCAGAAATCAGGTTTCATTCTTTGAGGATATTCTCACCTGTTGGCCGATGCAAATTCTTGGTCCCACGCTGAAAGGGAGGAATATCGAAGGATTCGGAGTCAGGTACTTGCCCATGCGTTCGTCGAGGAAGCGATCTGGATCAAATTCGCGAGCTACGAATCAGAGGACGATGTTAACACAGAGTGATTCCTTCGTAACTGCTCATACCATCGGGTCCCCATAGATCTGTACGTCTATGTGTAAGGAAGGGGAAGAAAATAACCCTGCAACATCCAGTTAGAACGTCTCTTCACATGAAGGCAAACGCAAATCTAATCACTTTGTGCCTCCTGGAATGTAATACGGTGCTCCTCCCTTGTTCGGAAGAGTCGTTGCTGCTTCAGTGGTTCTGACGAACGCAAAGTCTAAGAGAAAGCGGTAGAAATGACAGTCTAACGCACCGAGAATTCCCGATACTAAGGAAGGCAGTTTAGCATTAGTAAATTCCTCTTTAATAAACGGCTCATATAATACGTACACAGGTGGATACAGCCGTAACGTCTCTAGAGCGGGGAAACAATTAGTACCTTGACAAGTATGCATTTCACAGAATGAATCGTACCGTTTATAAACGCGCGTAGATACTTCATCTCACGAATGTCTTCATTCGTAGGCTTTCTACTAGTACCTACTCTCTCGAGCATTTCCGAGCGCAACCGAGAAGCCATGTCGGGATGTTCACACATCATGTATACTGAAAATGTGAGGAGCGCAGCCGTCTAAATGCTCATATCAGCGAGTAACCTTGAATTGCAGCACCCTGATAACGTACAGTGTCTCTCCCTGCAACTAAAATATCCACCAGTCCGTCTTGAATAGACGTCTTGTCTGGATGTAATCAAAATTTAGATTGTCTGACGCAGTGAATAAAAAGACCTTTACCATCAGTAATCTGCACAAGCCGGTCAAGCAAGGATACAAAATCTTTTCCATCCTTCTCCGGAGAGGGCGCAGTCGTCGCCCTCCTCTTTCTCTCCAGCGCGTCTACCAGCACCGGCTCAAAAAAGGCATCGACCGCTCTGCGCAAGAGTTTTAACCTGTCTGCCCAGAATTCACCAAGAGGCCAATAGTGGCCCATTAGCATGCGAAGGAGAAGTTGCTTCTGAGCTCCTGCAGATGCATTGAGAAAGCTATCGGATGGGTGGTTGTCGACTGGGAGAGAATTCTCATGCCCAGATCCGGATGGGTATGGAAACCGCGCAAATGTTGAACCGACACACTTTCCAAATAGATGCTCAGTAGCGGCATCTATCGTGAAACGAGATGCGGCATCCTATTTTTCGGTCAGATAAGTATACATGAAAAGAGCTTCTCAGGAACGGTTAAGAAATTTACCTGTATATCGACGGGATATCCTTCGCGCTGTCTTCTTTCGATTTGGGTGAGGACAGTATTGGTGTGCCTCTCAAAGATTTCCAGGTCCGAGATACGTTCTTTTTTGAAGAGCGGCCGTGCCAAGGCTCGGTGAGATCTACCCTAGATATTCAGCATCCGGTCCGTTGAAGACCACTCAGTAGACTTACCTCCAGATATCACCTATTATTCATTAGTGAGCGCCAATTTCTACCAAAAACAAGAAAACTTTCTCACCGTCTGTATTGAAGATACCAGTGCCTAGAAAGGATTCCGATATAGAAAAGAAATCTAACCCTGAATATTTGTTCGTGATCTGACACCATACGAAGACAGAGATAAGCAGACCTTTGGGAAAGTCGGTATGTTGGGTCGATAGGATGGCCTGTATAATAAATATGCCGTGTTACGAGGTATCCACCAACCTTTAGGATCACACACCTTGAGGTGCTCTGGTTCCGTTGTAACGATCTAAGGTCATCTTCAGTATTGCTCGAACGACTTCGCTGGTAGTTTTCCTCACTGATTTGTCCAATATAGAGGTATATGAGTAGATATAGCCATACTTCTCGTTCCATGCGTGGAATGTGTCGGCTAGCATCGCATTCATTAAGTATCCGAGACTCTGACTGGGAGGTAGAAACGACATACCAGGGCGCCCTGCTTCGAAGCCGTGCACTAGGCGCCGCGAGACAGAGATCCTGTTCTCCTGCACGCTAGGTACCATGATGGCGCCCCGTTGAGCGGCATGCCTTCTCATGGCCCTACGGGTGAAATAATTGTAACCAAGAGCAATGGCCAAGGGTACGGCCAAAGGCGCTACAGCGATAAGCCACGACGGAAACGCTGAGTTGTCCTCCTGCCCATGAATACGGTGAAGGATCCAGAAGACAGAAAACGGAAAGATAACGAGTGGAGAGGAACGGAGACAGAAGAGTATCCCAGGTGGTAAATGAACGACTGGCATGAGGGAGAAAATAGCAATAAAGAACCATCGAGAACCATACTTATAGAGATGAATATCAGAAATACACCAGCGGCACTGTGTTGAACCTGCATAAACCACGTCTACACTACAGATCAAATGCATATTCCTAAAATAAATTCAAATTGGAGCGACTTACGCGTAGGATCGTCATCTTGAAGATGCTGTCTCTCCAACTGTCCGCGAAGGCCGAGCCAGGCCGACAGCGGCTGGCATAATGATGACAGAAGAGAGCTAACTATGGGCGAATCCTGCGCAGCGAACTGACACCGAATCTGACGCTTTCAAATCCCAACTAGGACAACGCTCATCGTAAGACTGCTGTTTGGATGTAGTCTTACTTAGACGACGACTCGGACAAAGACCGACGAAACCTCTCACAGAGGCTCATGTACGAATGACTTCGGCGATGGTTTTGTTTCTTCTGAGCCGTCGTTTGATCAAATCCTCCATTTCGGCACCCGAGGAACATCGATAGTGCGGCAATTGAGCGGAGGAGTTGCCGTCCAAGATTTTCATTCTACACTGCCTCCATGATCGTGGAGCCACATCATAAAAAAGCGAGGTGCATATCTTCTTAGCAAGTAGCCAATAGACTAAATGTCAGGGCAGGAATTCGGTTCTCTTACGCACATGTCGTTGCATGGGGATTGAAATTGAAAGTCATACACCGACACACATACAACCTAGTTTGAGAAGCGACGATAACCTCGGGATTCGTATTAATACCAACAGGATGTAGCCCGAACGACGTACTGCATGGATATCTCACTCCTTTGGGGCCCGGTGCGAAAGGTCTTGTAAACCTTTGCTGGAATGATGGATTAGTCGCCACCGGCAGACAATCCTTGTTTCACCACTGCCATTCTAGATATTCTAGATTTACGGGATTCCCACTGTAGCCTCGTAGGGTATATAAATTGGCCTACCAGCGGTCCGAGAAGAAGTATTTGATAGCTGATTGTGGTGTTTTAGGGAAACGAATGAGGAGGCGAGTCAAGTTATTTAAGTTGTCAGCGCAGCATTCCAGTCACAATCGAGGCATACTGACGCCCAATTTCGAACACGTGCGCTATTTTGGGTAACCCACGCGTGCACCATCGTCAGGCAGCGCTAGGTATTCAGATACAAGCCCGACTTATTAGTGTAAGCGATTCGACTGGATTGGGGAGCTGTCAAGTTAAAATGCAAGGTGAGTCCACGAAATGGATCTATGGTTGAAGCTAAGCACCTGTTTCGTGCAATAGAAGTTGGGCGATAGTTGAAAAGCAAGCGAGGAACAGGAAATGAAAACATCGAAGTGTGGAGCGCCGGCATTCTCAGGTCATGGTGGTGCAGTAGGAAGAGAGCAGTGCGGCTGGCGGACCGATGATTAGTCAGCACCTAGATTAGGTTCGGTGACCGCGGCCGTCTGCTGACGCGCTTCGAAAGGACTGAGGCTCCGAAGTGTTCGAGTGCGAACGCGCTTATTTCACCGCTATTCCCTCTTTCTGCTCTCCGCTACCTCTGGCCATTGGTCAGGGCCGTCAGGCCACCGCCTACTTGTAACTTATCCCACTGTGTGACAGTGGTTCACAGTGGTTGGACAGTGGTACAGTATGCTGGTCTACACTGGCACTAGACAGTTCAAGATGAATTGTCACCGAGGTTCTCGGCCGACCTTCCTAAGAAGTTCTTATTATAAGGTAAATCAAAGCTCCCTGCAAATCATCCCATCAACTTATGGAAACGGAACAGAAGGAACACGATGGTAAGTTCGGCCAAAGCGCTCGGCTCACGATTTGAAGAACCTGAGCCCGCCAAAGCCGAACCCAAGCCTCCAAAGCCGAGCCGAGCCTGGCCCTGACGATCGCTATGTAAAGTATGCTTTGCTGCTCCATGCAAAGACTCTCACCGAACATTGACTCGCCCGACCCCGGCCTGACCATGGCCTTACCTTCGAACAACCCTGATGGATATATTTGTTATCCTGCCTTATGAATCCCACTAAGTAGACCGCTTGAAGATCTACGTATAGACAATATAAATTCACTACTACTACACAGTGTTATATCCCAGCCGGCGGCACGCGTCCTGACTTTCTTCAAAGGTCGAACAGAACAGCTCCATGCGGGCAGTTTGCAACTCGTCGTCCAAAAAATTCGCAGCCCAAGACGACGAGCCATCCTCCTTATCGTTTACGGCCTTCAGCAAAGCCCGAACATATACCGCATGCTTCTCCGCCTCCTGAGGTTCGTCGATGGAATGGTCGTGCCAAATTCGTAGCGTATCAGCGAGCAGCGTGGATAGCGGTACTAAAGGAAGCCCCTCCCTTGTTTCGTATGACATCTGTTCCTGCGTCATAACGAAATGGACTTTGCACAACTTCCATTTCCTGACCCCCCGCCCACGCCCATGAATCCTATAAAAGAGGACCGGGGATTTTGTATCCGATCCTGGGACTTTCATCCTTGCAGTGTAGAACAGATAATGCTTCGATAGAAGACGCTGGATGGTTTTGATATCGTCGTCAGAGAATACGGTGATTTCCGTGCACTATGACAAAAACTCAGCATCTCTGACAGAAAGAGGTTTATAGAACTTACATCGGGTAATGGTACTCCCGCATCATTAGCTTGAAGGTAGGCCGCCACCATTCCAGAGACAGCACAGGAACAACCAGCTTCACAGAGCGCCTTTACTGTCATTTCTGCTGCTTCGAATACTATGTCGTCCCTTGGGTTCTCCTCCTGTACCAATATAGGCGCTGGGGCGACGATTGGCTCTGGTTCCACAGGAAACGCAAATCCAAGACTTGTAAACACTCCCTTCAGATCTGGGTGCGCGCCGCAAACCGCTTTCACTAACTCGTCAAGTTTATCCTTTTTCTCGCCATCTAAAATCACCTTCCGCAAGTCCACACATGACTTTGAAAGGTCCTTCAGAACTGGGACGATCTGCTCGTACGTTCGCTCCGGGAGCCCGTAGTCAGCCAAGATCGCATTCTGCAAGCGTGGTTGCGTGAGATGGGAGACGAGAGTGAGACCAGGGTTGTAGCTGGGTATCCCGTCATTCGTCAGACCGTAAGCCAAAGTAGCCTTTAACCCAAGGCTTTCGGGCGGCAATGCTTGCTCGATGGCGATCTTGCAGGAACGCTGTGAGTTGTCAGTGTATTCGAACGTGTTGCCGCGTTGTTTCACGACCTCGAGTTGCTGGAACAGATCGTCCAGCGTTACTCCGTCGGTGAGATCAACGGAAAACCAAATATCAGTCTGTCAGGGTAGTGATTGATATGTTTAGCATGTCGTAGCGAGTATAAGAGGATAAATGTTTCTTACCTGTGGTACTGTAGGAGCACCCAGGATAAACCAGGATATGTCCTTTGGCCCTAGGGCTTCGCACCGTCACCGTATAATACGGTTGTACGGGTGCCGTCGTACGGGTACCGTAACCGTACCGTAACCGTACCGTCAAGGACTTGAGAAGCACCCGTATTGACGGCCGTTAACGGCCGTGTGTACGGTATCAAGCCCTGAATCGCTGGTGAGTACAATTCAGGCTATCCCTCGGGCTCAGAAGCCAAGTACAAAGCAATACCTTTCATTACCGTTTATTTCCATGCCATCGTGGACTGATTTTGAGGTGTTCTTGCGTACTTGGCATTGATGATGTAATCGTACATTCGTTAGGGGTACTTCTTTATAGTGAGAATCCGCTCTTCAACAAGGGCAACGATGTCAAGATGTATCAGAAAACAAGTTAGGTAAGTTTTAATTACTAGATCATATAGTTTTATGCCAGTCTGACCTACCAAGGCCAGCTCTTCGCATACGGCCGTACACACGGCCGTGACGGACGTACTCATACGGACCGTACGCCGTCGACGGATTGGAGCTGACGGCCGTATACCGTATACGGTACGGTGCGAAGCCCTATTTGGCCCCAATAGATAGCACGGATATCCTAACGCCTGTACACGCGTCGAGATAGTTTGAACGGCAGATAGAATGAACTTTGATTGCTTCAAGTTCTCTTTCTTCGACGGCCACACTTCGCTCCGCTTGTTCCTTTTCCCTGCTCCCTGTGGAAGGTGTACAACGACGGGAAATACGGTCACGCTATCGTCCATCATGGTAAGTCACTGATCAGAGCCAAGAGAATCAAGGTGCGAATTCCGAAAGATGAGAGTTGACTTGAAAGAGTGGAAGTCGCGAGATTTAAAGGGCATGAAGCAGGTTCAAGACAAGTCAAGAAGGTTCGAGATGGCGCCGCCAAGACAATTGTCCGATCACACACAAAGTCGGTTGGAGTGGCATTTGAACTTCGACCTTAATCATTCATAAATCCCAACTCACCATCAGTCCATTCTCACTGCATGATGGCTTTGATATGTGAGGCTGAAATATTGAAATTGAAAGATATTTATTTTTAACCAGTTTTTAGCCTAAAGTATCAAAGAGATATGCACAATATTTTTTCTATATTTGTGAAAATCACCTCAAAACTGGATAAAATCACAAATATAGAAAAGATATTATGCATATTTCTTTGATATTTTAAGCTAAAAACTAGCTAAAAATAAATATCTTTCAATTTCAATATTTTAACCTCACATATCAAAGCCATCATGCAGTGTCTACGAGGAAATCGTAGACCGTTCAAGTCATGTCGAGTTCTGGTAAAATGGAAAAATGATTGTTATTTTGGTGAAGATGTCAGTGCCAGTGGCAAGACCCTGTTTGACAAAATCAGTCTACTTTCGGTGATGGTGAAAATAAAGTTTTTCACCCGGCGCAACTGAACACAAATATTATTCTTCGTCAATGCTTAGCGCTTATGGCCAACTGGACATAAAATTTGAATCAAAGACCACTGCGGTACCCTCAAGAACTGGGCTTCACTACGTCGTCGCTGTTAGAGTCGGAAAACATGTTGACCATATATTTGGTTTACGACAGACGTAACCGTAATTTCCCGCTATCCGTCTATAGAATTTGTATATTATACCGCCACATGGTACCGTCGTTTTGCACTCTCTGATAGCGCCGAGGTGTAATATCTGTGCAATATAGTGCTATAAACCCCCAGCACGGAAAGATTCGAACGTGCTACTACATGATATCATGTCCAAGTCGGCCCCAAGCATCCTTACAGTCTGCAAACATTGAGCAAAATAACCTCACGCGGGCCCTCTGTGACTGGCTGTTCCAACCCGACCCTGTCCACGCGGAACTATCCTCTTCGTTCACCGCGGATAGTAGAGCCCGAACATATGCCGCATACTTATCTGCCTCCTTAGACTCGGCGAGGGCATAGTCATACCAACGTTGCAACATATCGCCCAGCAGTTTCGACAGTGGTACTAAAGGAAGCCCATCCTTTATCCCATGCGATATCTTTTCCTGCGTCATGACAAAACGGACTTGACACAACGTCCGATTATTCCTCGCCCCTCGCATGCGTCCCCGAATTCTATAGTGGAGTATTGGAGACTTGGTAGTCGAGCCTGGGACTTGCAATTTCACAGTGTGAAATAGAGGATTATTCAAAAACAGACGATGTATAGTTTTGATGTTATCCCGGGAGAAAATGGCGATCTCTGTGACCTAGGAGAAATTCAGGATCTCATAACAAAAACTAAGGGTAATCCGGCTTACATCTGGTAGCCACAGCTTTTTGTCGTTTGCACACAGGTAAGATGCTACCACGCCAGAGACGGCGCAGACGTAACCAGCCTCTTGGAGGACCTTTACGGTCTTTTTTGTGCCGTCGATGACTACATCGTCCTTCGTTTTTTCTTCCTGCTGTATAACGACTGCACCGACGACCTCCTCAGGCCCAATGGGTATCTCAAACCCAATGCTCCGGAATACCTCTTTCAGATCTAAATTTACCATGCATACCGCCTTTACCAAATCGTCAAGTCTATCCCTCTTTTCGCCATCCAAAAACGGCCGCCGCAAATCCACGCCTGAACTGGCGAGGTCCTTCAACACTGGGACGATTTGATCATATATGCGCTCCGGAAGGCCGTAGTTGGCTAGTATTGCGCTCTGCAAGCGCGGTTGGGTGAGGTGCGAGAGAAGGGTATGGCCAGGGTGATATATAGGTATGCCATCCCTCGTTATCCTATACACTGATGCTGGATGCATTCCCATATTTTCAGGAGGCAGTGCTCGCTCAACGAGGATTTTGCACGAATTCCGTGACGAGTCAGTGTAATCGAACGAGTTATCGCTCCGCTTGGTGTATCCGAGTCGTTTGAACACATCATCCACAGTCACACCGTCGCTAAGGACCACAGAGAACCATATATCGGTCTGATAAGGGTGAATATTCCGTCATCAGAAAGCATTATTGCAAGAGTAGTTTTGTCCTTACCGAAGGCACCATCGATGAACCCAGGATAAGCCAAGCCACATCCTTCGGACCTGACAGATAACAAGAACATCCCAGCTTATGTAGGCGAGCCGATACTGTGCGGATAACTGAGAGAATAAATGTCGCCTGCTGTAAATCCCTCCTCTTCAATTGCTGTACTAAACTATGCTTATTTCCTTTACCTACTCCCTGGGGTAAGCGTACAGCGACGGGAATTTCAGTCAACATATGTTGAGCTGGGAATGATTCTGCGAAGGAGGAATCAACATCTCGTAATTCGAATGATGGCCGAACATTGCATGTTTCAGCAGATTTTTCGAAAGGTAGGCTCAAGGAAAGACGCGAAACAGTATCGGGAGCATCAGGATTGGAGTCCCTTATCCGAGATGCCAATTGTAGAACAGATGACTGCTGAGAAGGACTCAATAGAGACGGCTCATGCCGATGAGGATACAGACGGGTATAGGCCTTAGTCGCCGCAAGGTCCTCCTGCATCATGGCATCAAGCTCGGTCTCGGAAGTAGTGCTGATGTAGAGTTTGGCGCGTCTGAGTAGGAGAAGTTGGAAAGGAAGAAGGGGAACGTCAGCGACTTCGATGAAATAATCGATGCCAACCAAGCCGCAGTTAAGGAACACCTGGCATTCGCGATTCTGGCGGGCAACGTCCGGAACGTTGTCATCAAGGAAGGTATCATCATAATAGTTCATCACAACATATTTTCCATCTGATATCTTCTCAAGTTTGAATGCGGAATCCAGTTCTGCAAGGCGTTCAGTGGCGCAGAGCAGATTGGTCCAGTCGCCTTCGACATGCACATCGAGCCGTGCCTATAAACCACAACAATTGTCAGAAATTTCAAGTGCATTCGTGTAGGCAACTTACGCAACGAATTCGATAGGAAGTGGGACAGAGAGCTTTCCAGGCCATTTCGCCGTAGAAAGCAGCGGCCGTAGGGACGGACTGAAAGAAGGAGAGGGCAGAGGAAGCAGCACGTTCAACGGATATTTCTTCAAAATTTCCTTCATCCATCCTGAGGATGAATATGTAAGAGGAGGCAACGAAGAGAAGCTAGTGGCACCAAGACGCGCGGCCAAAGGGGAAGCGATTCCACGACCACGTGATGAAAGGAGCGCCGCGTCAACCCCTCCAATATTTAATTTAAATATGTATCTGATTTATTTGATTTCTTCACAGACCAATTGGCCAATTATTACTTAACCCCTCTGGCTCTCATGTAGCGACTTGAAAATGTAATATATTTACAATCTTTGAGACTTGACATGTATCAACTTAGTTAATAAGATAGATATCATGAATCTGAGCTTATGATTTGTAACATGACAGTCTTAGAAATTAGAAGGAAGGACTTAAGGAAGCTTCAACCTTCCAAGACCTCTAGGCTCTCACTAGGGTTGCGCACGAAACCCTAGGTTTTGATACACTAGGGTTTCGGACCGGTAAGTTACCGGTTAGTTACAGGTAATTTACCTACCCCCGCTGGAGGGGTTTTCGTCGAGGTAACTTACCTGTCATGTGATGACATTTGAGCAGCAATATCACCACTATATTCAATCCTACTGCAGTTAAATTTTATTTACAGCTTACAACACATCTCTTTAGTAAATTTCAATTAATCACACTTCAGGAGAAGAAAAAATGGGTAGAAAAATACGGACACGAAGATGCAGAGAGATTTTTGCAAATGATGCGCGTCAGGCATGTGATTATACACGTGATAGGTAAGCAACGGTAAATTACCGTATCAAAACACCCCCCTTGGAGAGGGGTTGGTATAAAACAGTATATTACACCCCCCATAGGTTTCATGCGCAGCCCTAGCTCTCACTGCTCACTGCTCAGCTTGAACAACAAAAGTTAAAACAAAATCAGCGGCATGACAATAAGAGGGGGGAAAACTTTAACGACACCAGCAGGATTTGAACCTGCGCACTCAGAGAGTAATAGATTTCTAATCTATCGCCTTAACCACTTGGCTATAGTGCCTTAAAGAATTGTGATGTCTTTATCTATCTGTCAATATGATATTGTTGATTGTACCCCACACCTACGGACTACCAACCCGAATAACCACCTTTCCAACATGTTTTTGGCTCTCTAGGTAAGCATACGCGTCAATTGCTTCTTCAAACGTGAAGACCTTGTCGACCACTGGACGCGTCTCCTCAGGGCGAGCACGGAGAAGTCGGTTCATTGACTCGAATCTACGAATGATATATCATTGGTAGCAAAGGGGCGATAGGTGGAAGCAACTCACTGCGCAACGGAACCAATCAGAATTCCTCGCAGGATGATAGCTTTGCCGATGCAAGGTCCAATGACGCTACTAAGCACGGCAGGGTTCTGTGCTACGAATCCAATGATATGGATGTATCCTGCATAACGTACGGCTGCGAGCGACTTCTCGAGAGTGCCCGGTCCTCCGACCTTCCCAACTCAAGTCAGAAAAGTATTTGGAGCAAAACGGAGACTGATCCTACCTCCAAAATATGGTCAACGCCTCTTCCTTCGGTGAGCCTAAGTACTTCCTTATCCCAGTCCGGCGTAGTATTGTAATTGATGGTGTGCGTTGCGCCGAGTTTCTTCGCGATTGCGAGTTTGGCATCAGAGGATGAAGTTGCTATGACAGTAGCACCAGAGGCAACGGCGAGTTGTAATCCAAAACTACATCATCAAAGAATAAGACAACTACACTGAAGAAGTGGAGCACACGCACATGGACACGCCTCCAGTTCCCAGGACAAGAACGGTATCACCCGCTTTGACTGGCTTTGGACCTAAAAGAGCGTTGTATGCGGTCAGAGCAGCACACGGCAAAGTCGACGCCTCCTCGTAAGATAGATGTTCGGGTATTTTGACCAGACTCTGGGAAATAATGCCCCAGGTGAGTGCGAGAAAAAGCACAATAGCAGCGAAACTCTCACGTAGTCAGGGAAAGTCCTGTACTCGGTCAATACGCCATGCTGCCCACCCCCAAGGGATGTACCCAAGATCTCTGCAGTGACGTCGCCGTCCAGGTGGTCCGTCGAGAAGTTGGCGCACACTCTGTCTCCGACTTTCCAACGCGTTACCTCAGAGCCCGTCGCGATCACTTCCCCTGCCATATCGGAGCATGGCACAAGGTTGTCCTGCACGCTGCTTAAACGGTATTGGCCCGAGGCGACGAGGAGGTCGCGGTACTGCAAAGATACTGCGTGCACTTTGACGAGGACATTTGTGGACCGGAGGGTCGGAAGAGGCGTAGTCTGCAGAGCAAGATTCCTGTACGATCCGCGAGTAGGGAAGTAGTACGAGCGTGTGGTGGTTGGTATCTGGGAAGCCATTGGGGGTGTTAGTGGCAAAGATGGTTGAAAGGTAGATGATAAATCTGCTTGTTGTTTATAATCAAAAGTATGGTGACATGATGACGATTGCGTCAATCAAGCGGAAGCTGAGAAGGACGGATACTTCCTTGATCTCTTTTCTGATTTTCATCAAAGGGTGACTAAGGCGGAGAAACATATGAGCGGACCGTACCGCGGTACCCGTGGTCGAA
Source organism: Armillaria altimontana (assembly GCA_022818075.1). Taxonomy (NCBI): domain Eukaryota; kingdom Fungi; phylum Basidiomycota; class Agaricomycetes; order Agaricales; family Physalacriaceae; genus Armillaria; species Armillaria altimontana. The sequence continues at coordinate 239,657 of JAIWYR010000042.1, read as the reverse complement.
CCAAGGTGATCCATCAAATCGTCCAAAAAATACTGTTGATTTAAGTTTGAATAGTTACAACGTGGATTCAACACCAACACGAATGACGATCTTCCCAACATGCTTCTGACTCTCCAGATACGCATACGCATCGACGGCTTCCTCGAACGAGAACACTTTATCAACCACGGGACGCGTCGACTCGGGACGAGCACGCAACAGATGATTCATCGACTCAAACCTACATGCGCGAATGAATAAGAGATAGAAAAAACAATAACTCGACTCACTGCGCAGTAGAGCCAATCAGAACTCCTCGGAGAATGATACCCTTGCTGACGCACAGCCCAACAATGTTGGTCAGCTCAGCGGCATCCTGCGAAACAAATCCAATCATATGAACTTGCCCCCCAAAACGTGTAGCCACTATGGACTTCTCGAGAGTTCCAGGTCCTCCGACCTGCCGGAGGCCCAAAAGTTATTATTAGAAAGAGATGACGAAAGCGGGGATCTCGTACTTCCAAAACATGATCGACGCCCCTTCCTTCCGTTAGCCTCAGAACTTCCTTTTCCCAGTCTGGAGTTGTTGTATAATTTATCGTACGGGTAGCACCGAGTTTCTTAGCAATCTCCAGCTTGGCATCGGAGGAAGATGTTGCAATAACAGTAGCACCGGAGGCCACAGCGAATTGAAGACCAAAGCTGAACGAAGTTAAGAATAGTACCGAGGATCAGTAAATGGAAGAGACGTACATGGAGACGCCCCCAGTTCCAAGGATGAGAACGGTATCACCTGCTTTGACAGGCTTGGGACCCATGAGCGCATTGTACGCCGTCAGAGCAGCACAAGGAAGCGTCGACGCCTCTTCGAAGGACAAATGTTCTGGAATTCTAACCAGACACTGAAACCCCCGATGAGAAGCAGGAGAAGAACCACAATCCAGGTCTCACCTGATCTGGGAAAGCCTTGTATTCGGTTAACACGCCGTGCCGTCCGCCACCAAGCGCCATTCGCAATGTATCCGCGTCGACGTCTCCATCCAAGTACTCCATCGAAGGGTTGGCACAGACTCTGTCGCCCGCTTTCCAGCGCGTCACGTCGGTACCGATCGCGACCACCTCTCCAGCCATATCGCAGCCTGGAATAAGGTTATCAAGTAAGTTGCCTGTGGGGTAGTGGTCTGAGGCAATCATCAAGTCGCGGTATTGCAGAGACACCGCTTGGACTTTGACGAGAACATCGGTGGACTTGAGACCTAGAATGGGCGTAGTCTGCAAGGCAAGGTTCGTGTAGGAGCCGAGGGTCGGGAAATAGTACGATCGTGCGGTTGCTGGGACCTGGGTAGCCATTGCGAAGGTTCCAGGAAAGGTAGGAGAATAACCAACTAAGTCCAGCTTTATAACCACAGCGACAGCACGACAATCGCGCGATACTGAACCCTGATACGGGTTGGATACTGTCATCGGGTGCAAATTCCAGGGGAACGGGCACCTATGTCGCCCGGTAAACGTCGCATGTTGGAATGGTCGGGACGCCCGGACCAAATAGATAATTGATGGGCTATTCAACAAAACGCTGAGAGGGGGGAATGACGATGAGCGTCAGATGGTGAACAGTGCGCGGGAACAGACCGCGGAGACAATGTACATTCTTAGTGGTGTTATCGAGTACCGGTGTTGATTCAGTCCGGGCGTCCCGACCATACTAACATATAACGCTTGCTGGGCTATATGGGTGAAAGCGGTGAGTGGCAGCAACCGATGAGCCCGAACTTGAGGACTTGCGCCAGGAACTAGCCACTCCGCAACGCGCGTCCAGGATTGAAGACAATGCTGTTTTCTCAATTCCCCGAATGGCTCTAGAGAGAAGGGTCAGAAAAAAAGAACACATCAGCGACTTCAAACCAGCGTACCGAAATTCTTATTTATTTTTGATTATACCGCTCTAGTATGTACCTAGTGAGTATACAGATACCTATAACTGAGAAACAGAACACAGAGGGGAAAGAATGCGCAGAAGAGAGGAATAAAATATCCGGAACGAAAGCATATAGGAAAGCGAAACAAACGAGGGTGATGTTGTATACACGTGAAATGAGATAATGAGTGGAAAAAATGAATGTGGATGGGTATCAAGATGGAAAAGGGAAACATATGTAATGTACATCAGAAGACATCCATAGAATGTGGACAGTCTACCGGAAGGTGTCCATAGCTTTCGCAGTCCTCGCAGAATAGGCTCTTGTCCGTCGCATTCCCATTCAGCGCGGTTACCGTACCATTGATGGGAGCCGGAGCGTTGCCCTTCAATAAATCGCAACTGAATATATCATGCCCCGGCCGCTCACATATCTCACAAACAGCACTGGCATCGATGCTGGCGAGACTGGAAGTAGAGGGAACACGACGTATCGACGATGTGTCGCTTAGTTTTGAGGAGGAGGAAGATTTCTTCGCCAGCTTGGCTTTGAGATGTTCAATCTCTTGTTCGAGTTCGTCCTGTGAGGGACAGTAGTCAATATACAGCTTCAAAGGGAGACAAGACCCATTGCTTCCTCAAAAGAAGAGGAACTGGAAAATGCCGGAAACCTAAATGGTACGGAAAGGCAAAAACACCGACTCACCTCTCGGTATATCTTACTCTCCACCAAAGCCTCTAGCTCGCTGATCTCCTTATTAAGCTGCTCAAAAAACCAATCAGCATCCCAGCGCCCCAACAAAGATACACCACTTACATCACTCGCGACCCTTAGATTCTTTTTCTCAGCCTCCGCGAGCTTCTTCCTCAAATCTTCGACATCGTCGTTCAAAGCACCCTCTTCCTCCCTATCCATACTATCTTCTAGGATCTTCACCTCCTACAACACAAACACGATCAACAAGGAAACAGAAACAAAAAAGCACCCAAACCCACCTGGCGGAGTTCCTCCATCTCCCCAATGAGCATCTTATTCTCACTCTCCAAACGAGATGCCTCAGCTTGAAGCTCCCGCACGATATGCTTCAGACCCTTAATCTCCTCCTGCGCGCTCTTCATCTCGCTCTTCGACGACGTAACAACGGCCTCCCGGTTAACCTTCTTCCTCAACGCCTCGAGCTCCAACGACTGATCGTCCAATCGCTGATGCAGCTTGTCCAGCTGGGCGACCTGCTCTTCTGCAATTTGCTGCAGATCAGCGTTCTTGCGCGTGAGCTCCTCTTTGCCGGAGAGACCATTAAGTTGCTGAGAACAGAAAAGTTAACAACACGGAAGAAGCACGGACAGAAAAGGGGTCTTACGGCCAACTCGCTTCTCAGTCCCTCAAGCTCAGCTCTAGCTTCTTCCAGGGCAGTCATACTCTCCCTCAGCGCCTCTTCAACTTCGCCCCTCCGTCCTCTCTCCTCCTCCTCGCTCGTCCTCGCACGTTCCGCCTCCCTCTTACCCTCCCCGAGCTCCCTCCTCATCGCCTCTTTCTCCTCCTTAGCTTTCTTCATCCTCTCCCTCCAGGCACCTTCCTCGCGCTCAGCAGCAACCCGACCATCCTCGACCATATCTTCCAGACCCGCAATCTTCTTCTGCAGGTGCAGTATCTGGTCCCTGAGCGTCTCGTTGTCGATCTCTTGTCCGGCGCTGAGAGTGATGACGGGAGGCTCAACAGCAGGCACGCGCGCCTCTAACTCGGCAAGTCGGTCTTGCATCTCGTACTTTTGCACATCAGTCGCCCGAAGTCGCTCTTCATACAGTGCGATCGTCTCTTGCCCAGCCTCTCGAAGCTCGCCTACTTGACTCATCAAGTCATACCGCTCTTCTTCCAAAGCTAGTATTGCCTTCTTCAGCTTTGCAACCTCGGCTTCGCCCTCTTTGAACTTGGTCGCCAGATCAGCAAGCTCCTGCACACGGACATCTCCAGCAGCGTCCTTCTCGCGTATCTCGCGCTCAAGCTCTGACACACGCTTTTCTAGCCCCTCCCGTCTTTTTTCCAGCTCCTCCTGCTTGCTCTCAACCTCTTCACGCTTCTTCTCTTCCTCTTCCTTCAGTTCCTTTGCTTGCTCAACCTCCAGTTTCAGCTTCTCTCTCTCATCGTCCTTGGCAACGTTCTCGCTCTCCAACTTCGCCATATCCACCTTCAGCCGCTCCACGTCAGCTCGAAGACGCTCATTGTCGTCTATCAGGGCCTCCATCCTTCCATCACTTCTCACCGAGATACTCGACTCCGGTCGAATGGCAGGACTAGAAGCCATCGACCTTCTCGGACTTGGAGACGAAGGCGTTAGTCCTAATGAACGCCTGGGGACAGGACTAGTCCGTGATAGATTCGGACTCGAAGTAGGGGGTAGCATTTCAGTCTTCAACGAACCTGAAAATGGAGAATCCAGGCCCTTCCCAGTACCGCCTCCTGTAATCTCAGATATGCGCGCTTGAATATCCCGACTTCGGGAATCTAAATCGACGCTCATGGATGGAGACACACTGCTGTTAACACTGGTACTCCTCGTAGGTGATCCGATCCGGATTGGTGACGGCGGAGGGGGCATCGCCACGCCACTAGGTATTCGCCTCTTCGAAGACGGTTTCGGAGTGGCAAACGGTGAAGATGGCGTGCCGCCCACATTCGAAAAAGACTTAGGCGATGATACGCTCCTTGCAATACCACTGGGTGAGCCTAAGCCAATCGTACTGGGCGACGAGATCTTCTGCGGCGAGCTCCGGAGCTGCGTAGCGGTCATGCCGGCATATTTACTGGCTCTGGTACCGGGCGTCGGCGTCACAGTACTGAGGTTCTTCTTAGGTAGACGCGGAGCAGATGTCAGCGTCGGCACCGCCGGTTTCCTTGTGTAGCTGGTTGAAGGTGTGACTCTTCCGTTGGATATTGATGGAGTGACCCGGCCGTTGGCAGCAGGTGTGATTCTGCCATTCGAGATAGACGGTGTAGTACGACCTCCAAGCGAGGACGGTGGTCTTCCAGACGAAGACGGAGTCGCTCGTCCGGCTAGTACTGAGGGAGGTCTCCTCGTCACACCTGCGGTCGCTGCACTGAGTTTTGTTGTAGCAACGAAGACGCCGCAATGTGGCGGACAGGTGAAGTATTGCTTCCTGAAAATGTGTATTAGTTGGAGAAAGAGAAAACGAGTGAGATAAACCAGAAAATCCGGTTGAGAAATCGTTCCCAAATTATAACCCAAAGTCAAGCAAAGAGACGGAGAGAGTCAAGTTTTTGAGGAATGCACTCACCCTCCAACACTTCCGTCGTTCTTCCCTTTCCCAGCGAAGCCACCAGATAGTTCTACCCCTGCCCACAATCCCCCCTTGCCCTCAATCTCCCCAATAAATCGCAGTGTCCCCTCAAACCCCAGGCTCTCGATTCGCACCTTATCGCCTTCCTCGAAAGCGTGTAAGCTAGATGGGGGTCGGCCTGCGGTCCTACTCGGAGGTCTGCTCGTTGATGCAGGGGGCTTCCCCGGTGCCTTCGAAACCGGCGTCTTTGCCCGCGACGATGCAGTAGGGTTGGGGTAAGAAGTGATACTGGGTGGTCTTCCCCGCATAACGTCCTGAAATGCGCGAGTTAATTCTTCATCTTCATGTGTCGTATGTAAATGGTTGTATGATTGCGATCGCGACAAGGAGCGCGCGCGTCCGGGGGTCGGTATGCCTGATTGCCGCGGTTTTAGCATCTTGCATTACCTGCAAGGGCATTTCGTCAAGTGTTGCGTTATCAAGGTACTACGCACCTTCCTGTATGTTGACCCTGGTGGTCCAGCGGTCAATCAGTACTACAGCTCCTGTATTCAAAGGCACAAATTACGCGCCTTGTCGTTCTGCTTTACGGTATCGTCCACTGAGCCGAGGTATCCGTGCTAGAACATGTCAAAAAGTCATTAAGCTTTATGGCAGAGAGACCATGCCGGAATGTTGACGCACCCTAGAAAAGCAACTCTGGATATATCGTCCTTGCTCTCCCGGTGCCTCGATGCCCTGTACTCCGTGCAATGAATGTTCAAGATCTACATCAGGCGATCCTTTCATTAACAAATTTTCGCCCATCATGGCGTTACGTACCTTGCGGCGGTACCACTCCTTCAAAAAGTCGCCTTTCTTCGTGCTCTTGATTCGTATTTCGGGCCCTGCTGCTAGGGGAAGATGGTGGTTTGAGTCCAAGAAGAAATCGCGACGGGACTGGACAGACATCACGTGCTACAAGTGGCGTCCTGTAGGGTCCTTCCCTTTTAGGACGCGACTCCGAGAACCGCACGGTCACAGACTCTCAGCGTTCCAACTTTGGTTCTAGCGGTGTTTACTCTCTAGTCCTATTGTAAACCGAAGCTGTCAGGCCTCAGACGCTATGAATTCTCCCATAACGAGGGTGCTCTAGCAAAATGTCGCCTCTCAGGCACTCATCGTGATTCAACGATATTTTTCAAGAACTCAGGAACGAACGTAATACAGAAGGCCTCGGGTTATGTTTCCTCCCGGGTTGGTCATTTCTTTCTGCGGAGCCGAACAAATGACGCTCATTAGTTCATGATAGGATGATTATATGTGGTGAGCGGGGCCTTGGAATCTCAATATTTTAATCCCAACGACTGGCTTTTCTTTGGACAGACCTTTGGAATATGTTCAAGCATCAGGTATATAATTCTTGTTCCTTTATATATGCACATGGAGAGTTGACCATTTCCCTCCAGGTTTCACAGGTGCGACGGCTTGTGTCTTGTCTTTGAGAAGTTATCGTTAATCCCAAGTGCTGATTTACTTCTTTTATACCGAGGCTTCGTACGCATATGAAAGCATAGGAATCCAGAACATACGCGATTATTGAGACGAAGAAATCTCTCAGGGGTAGAATACAGGCCCGACCTGCAAGATCAAATTGAAAGTGCCGCCACGAGGGCTTCATTTATAAAGCTCTCTTGTCCGTATGCCCCGCGTTTATTTACCGAACGTTAACAAAAATTTTGTAACAGCGGCTCTCATATTCGAAGTCTTTATTTCTGGGTCCCGTTGATAACGCTCTGACTCAGCTGACTTTCGAGGATTCTCCGAGTACAGTACGACGGCTTCAGAAGACTAAGAAGTAGTCCCTGTTTACCGACGCTTATCGAAAGCTTTAATTCGTAGTGCCCTGGAGGACCACGCACGGGTCACCAAAAAATTATAATTAAGGCAAGGCATAAACGCAAATACAGATGCATGTGCATGCCATCAGTAGTGAGCACAGAGCGTCAAGGTAAGAGCTTATTTACGGTACGTCCACGTCTCCGTCCATCTGTCGATCTCATCAAGTCGATTGTTCCCAACTGACAGATGCCCAACGTTACCTGTACTTAGGTTGGTATGGAAGTTATGTCCAAATCGGTGTACTCTGCTATAAGAATTCAACTCGCACCGGACCTTGGAAAGCGCCTGATGATGGAGGAACCAGGAGTGATAGACGAGAAGCAAAGAGGTTGGAAGCATGCGGCACGTATGGTGATGGCCCATGGGGAGATAACATCAAGAAGCCCAATATGATGGGCAGTGAGCGCTTGTTCTTTGATGACAATGAAACCGTCGCCGAGCGCTCACCTTCTTCTCGGAAAAGCTCCATCTCGTTGTTGCCATTTCACCAAGCAGATGCGCCTCGTACCTCGATACGATTTGATGATCCGGTTCCGGTTCATCATTTGCAGCTATGCCTCTTACCAAGACCACTAGGCGCTTTAACCTTCTCGATACAGCACCGAAGCAGCTACGGCTTTGGTACCATATCGCGGCGACTGCCTAGAGGCAACACAAGTGTATGTTTTGCTGTGTTATCTCAATATTTGAAGTCTTTATCTCGCTATGACCAGGAAAACTCAAGATGGGTAGCCAGACCCTGGCCCACCGGGACCGTATGTATGACTGGGTCTCGCGTTATTTCCAAGATATCATTCCAATATTCCGGAGTAGATATGCTCAGGTAAGTACATAGCTACACAACCCGTAACGATCTTAAAGTAGTAACTTTTTTCTCCTTTCCGCCCTCTCAAGTATGACGCTCTTCCCGAGGTTACCCTCTCTGCCTTTATCGAGACCGGCAAACCAGAATCATCTATTACAGTGCCGAGCCAACGCCGGTACACTGGTAGAAAGCCTGTCATACCATCCTCTCTCGCCAACACACCCTGCACCGACCTGGGTGTCGCTGGACTTTTAGAGAAGCTCAACGCCACGCTCGGAACATCATACACTCTTGAAACCTCCTCCCTATCCTCTCCTTGAATCCTGCATCTCCAACTACCACGACTTTGGAACTGTCCTCGCACATCTCCGCCGTTTGTGGTATGAACCGGACCTGTCTGGGGTCGAGGTCAATCTCCGCACCCGCGAAGCAAGGGACCAGGAGATGCGACGAGATGCGTTTGTCGACGGCAGAATTGTCTGCTCATTCTTACCCCCTCGGCGTGTATGGGATCTATATAGCAATCGGGTGGTGCCACGTTGGGTAGCTCAGTGGGAACCGCGACTCCAGACACCAGTGCCATGGGGGATATCTCACGCATGGATGGACGAGAAAGATCGCACGGACTCATTTACGTCCATTAACGGATCCGAATGGCCCGTGCCTATCCCGAAGGACGCTCACCTCGACCTAATCCGTATCGAAATGCTCAATCTAGGCGCCGAATACGTATGGTTAGACGTCCTCTGTTTAAGACAGAAAGGCGGGCAGAGGGAGGATCTGCGTGCGGAAGAGTGGAAGCTGGACGTGCCCACAATCGGGCGGGTGTATCAGATGGCTGAGAAGGTGGCGTACTATTTCAGCGGGCTAGGACGGCCTTTCGGTATGAGGGAATCTGACTTTGAGAGCGATCGGTGCTGGTTCAGACGCGCTTGGACGCTGCAGGAGATGACCCAGACCACACATCCCATCATTGGCGGGGATACTGGCGACGGCAAGATCATGGAAGAGGGCATGCGAACACGGATTGAGACACAGCTCTCATCGTTGCGGAATAGCATAATGTCGGGTTCAAGCAACACTCTCGATGCGCTGTCCGAGATGCAGAAGAGGGTATCAACGAATCCAGTGGATAGGATCGTGGGACTGGCATACCTTCTGTCTGCAACTCAGATACCGGCGTACTATGAGGAGCAATCTGAAGAGGATGCATGGACGTCACTGGTTAATGCGATGTCAATGCGGTATCAAGCATGCTTGCTTTTCTCGTATCCTGAACCTGGGAGCGGAAACAAGATCTGGCGGCCACCGTGGAAACAAGTAATGAACGAGATGCTGCCACCGTCTCCGTCTTCTGAATTTCTGTTAGGCGTCTATCAGACGTTGGGGCCACAGAGGACCGATGAGGATTGGTATAACGGTTCCTGCATTGAATCGGGTTATGTGCGTGGTTTGGCAGAAGGACGACAAGAAGGGAGGCCGAGACAAGGAGAATTGGTCCTTCAAGACGAATCAGGGCAAAGCCACACATTCAAAATCGTCGCCGACCACCAACACCCAATCCCAGAGGGCTCTTACATACTGATAGGAAACAGTCCAATCATTATGAATCAGGTCCAAGAGCAGCAATGGGCGGTCGGACAACGACATCGAACGAACCTTTTCAAGAAAGTTTCGATATTCACGATACCCGACCGACAGGACGTAAAGAGGCTGCTGGATCTAGACATTGCTAAAGAGATCGAGAACATTCTTGATTGAAAAAACAACTGAGAAATAAATATAAATGCCTCTCAGCGAAGTACCGGCTGCTCTCGAGTCCGTTCTAAACTTCTATTTCTCTTCTAGTACAGATTCAATGACTGCGACAGTTGCAGGTCAATGTAAGTTCGAACAGAAGCTGTGTTTAAAAGGTCAATAGCATGTCCATGATAAACGGAATCTCTTCACTTCTGGTACTTAACCAATGCCGAAGGAATTGGGACATGGAGAGACGGGTTATATGTTACAGGATTGGTTGGACTTTTATATCGTCGTTGCTCGCTCATGTGCATGATCGAACCGTTCTAAACGTAAAGACTGCGTAGCCAAAGGATTAGAAATCGGGATGGCTCCAGATTTTGCATGAGGAGTCGACCGCTTAACGTAGTGATACGAGTTTCGATAGGATTGGATAGAAGGTCTTCGAGAAGACATATTAATGTACACAGTGACGAATGATAACAGTGACAACGACGACAAATAGGTATCTCACTCCGACACTGGACTAACCCGAATAACAACCTTCCCAATATGCTTCTGACTCTCCAGATATGCATACGCATCGACCGCTTCTTCAAATGAAAACACCTTGTCAATGGCCGGACGCGTCGACTCCGGTCGAGCGCGAAGGAGTCGAGTCATAGACTCAAATCTATACACCCGCGCCGTTCAGCATGGGGAAGAAAGGAACCAACACCCAAACTTACTGGGCGACAGAGCCGGTCCGAATTCCACGAAGAATGATAGCCTTCCCGATACACGGACCAACGACGCTTGTTGCCGGCGATGCATTCTGAGACACAGCTCCAATGATATGGATGTATCCTACGTAACGAATAGCTGCCAGCGACTTCTCGAGTGTTCCCGGTCCACCGACCTGAAGAATGTATCAATACGCAGCAATAAAAGCCGGAAGAGAATTTACCTCTAAAATATGATCAACGCCTCTTCCCTCGGTGATCTTCAGCACCTCCTCGTCCCAGTCGGGCGTCGTGTTATAGTTGATGGTATGGGTGGCCCCGAGTTTCTTTGCGATTTCCAGCTTGGCGTCAGAAGAGGATGTTGCTATGACAGTGGCACCGGAGGCGACGGCAAATTGCAGACCAAAGCTGAAGGAAGTCAAAAAAACGACACTCGGTAAATGTAAGAGACGCACACAGAGACGCCCCCAGTTCCAAGGACGAGGACAGTATCTCCTGCCTTGACTGGCTTGGGACCCATGAGCGCATTGTACGCCGTCAGAGCAGCGCAAGGCAGCGTCGATGCCTCATCATAAGACAAATGTTCAGGAATTCTGACAAGAGACTAACACACTATTTGAGTACAATGAATCGAAGAAAACGTAGCACTCACATGGTCTGGAAAATCCCTGTACTCGGTCAACACTCCATGCTGACCTCCGCCGAGAGCTGACTTGCCAAGCTCAGCAGTGATATCACCGTCCAAGTGGTCCGTCGTAAAGTTAGCGCAGACCCGATCGCCAACCGTCCAGCGGGTCACGTCAGGACCGACAGAGACAACCTCACCAGCCATGTCGGAGCATGGGACAAGGTTCTCCGGTATACCGCCTCGAGGATACTTGTTCGAGGCGATCATTAGGTCGCGATACTGGAGCGATACAGCATGGATTTTGACGAGGACGAAGGTAGACTTGAGTGCTGGAAGGGGTGTAGTCTGCAACGTGAGATTGTTGTAGGATCCAAGCGAAGGGAAGTAGTACGAGCGAGTAGTGGTCGGTACTTGAGCAGTCATTGCGAGGATTGATAACAAGGTCGATGAGTAATCCATCCAATGTTATATGGTCTGGAAATGATGCCATTATGACGAATGTGAGAAAGCAAAACTGAAGATGGAAAGTTATTCCCAGTTGCTGGAAGAAAAAAAGAGAAAATCAGCCATGTGCATGAATATGACGGAAGATCGTACCGCCAATCCTCCTACTATCTCAAATGCGCGACGACTAGGTCGTCTACAAATCCGTAACAGCGGCCGACAGCGGGAGTTCTTTCGGGGTTGTGCTGTTGTAGCTCTGGTGCAAGGTCAAGCTAAGGAATAGGAACGACAGGAAGGCTTCATACTGTACTAGAGATCGCCTCAACGACTACTCATTGGACCAGTCCACGATGTCGGATTTTTTGAAGGCGTGTATTCGTAATTATTTGCTGAGAAGCACAGACGGGAACAGTAGTGATATCCAAAAATTGCTGCACAGAGAAAAGAAGGTGGTGGTACGAGTCCAAGAGGCGCAAAAGGCTAGAGAATTTCAATTTGCAATCGACCTCGGGTCCCACGTGCCAAACACTCCGGTAGACGGGCCGCATAGGGCCGCAAATCTCAACCAAAAGTTACCAAATCCAGCGAAATCTTGGCGACATCAAACTCAATTTCTCGAGTCCTACGACCGATAATCGATAAGTAGCTACAAGATTCGGGAGCGCCCAATTCAGCGACTACAATGGGAGCATCTGAACGGGACTGAAAAGATTTTCCCGCCTCACACCAACTTGAACCGGAAATAAGCTGCCAGCTGCTAAGTATGTTCGAATGGCGGAACAAATATTCGTCTCGTCATTAATATATCATGCTCAGGCCTAAGAAAAGCACATTTGCTGCTGGGTCAGACGCAGAGTGAATTAATCAAAGAGCGGGACCTACGAACTATCAGCAGCTTAACTCAAATGCTTGTTATTCAGTACGCAATGTCACGAATTTGAAGTGACTCGAACAACATGATATTGGTCAAGGATACGCAAAAAAAACTATAGCATTGACTATTCAGCCGCTCTCCATGACGTTAAGTGACGCTACTACGTCAATTAGGGACACAAACGAGCACGCCGTCACTATCAAATTGGCAAGCTGCGAAATCATGAGTTTCACTGCAAGAATATACGTTTGTAGACCGTTTTCACTTACTGCCTTGGGCTGTGCCTTCAGATGTACTGTAGGCGCAAGAGTGTCCGACACCGTAGTTGTTCGAACCGTTGCACGCATCGACTGTGACAGCACTATGGTAAGCGAAGACTGCCTTAAGTCACGAAGGAGTACGATGCATACCAGGGTTAGATGCGAGAGCATTGGCATGTCCTGCGAAGAGGAGCACGGCTGCCAATGCCATGACGATCACTTTGATTTGGAAAATCATCTTTGGGCGGGAGTGGATAATTTGGATGGGATGCAAGTAGCTGTTTGTAAATGTGCGAGTATGGGTTGTTGGATGTCATGACCAGAACTGGCTGGCTTTATACGCGAAGTATGTAACCTGTGCTCTGAGCTCTTGCTGAGTTCTCTACAAGTTCTTCAAGTCCAAAAATACGAAGGTGGAGCGGCTCTCGGACGAATGTTTCATGGGTAACAAACCAGTCCAGAAATACCTTCTCAATTCCCTAACCCAATAGCGAGCTATAATTAGCCTGAACACCAGAATTTGATGGTGGAGCGTCCAGTACAACTATCAGAGTACGCGGGCGGTGCATTGATTGAGAACATCGAAATAAACTAGGTATTTAAAGCATCACGAAGTTTCAAGACCAGAATCACCTTCAGATACTTTGTTTCAGGAATTATGGGAGGATGGCGGCCGGTACTTGTGTAGAAACTCTGTCGTGGCAATCAACTCTGCCTAAGCCTCGCATGGACCTCGAGAAATATCTAAACTCAAGTCCGTCGGTAAGTGGGATCCATTCTGTTGCGTTTTCACCTCTTCATCAGAACTACGAGTACCTATTTATTAGGAAAAATTAGGACCAGTACATTTGTTGCAGTGAAATTCTGAAACCATATCACGACATTTCAATGTATTCATTTCTATGCGATATCGTTATTGCTTGCAGTGTCGCAACAGCTCAGGATCTTCAGGCAAATAATTACTTACCATTTGACTGCTTCAATGCAATCCTTCTGCCGTCGAGCAAATATAGACTAATATTCGTTAATATCTCTGGATAAATTTATATCTAGCATCATATATTGCGACAACTCCGACGACTTTACAAAGCTATTTTGTTGTGGGAAGTCCAGGATATGGTATTCACGAGCCTCATCGCGACCCATATGATGAGGGATGCTCCTTTGGTCATGCCCCGCGGGCTACGGTTCTCCTTGAAACATTTCAAGGAATGTATTTCTTCTGCGTGCGAGCTCCACGTATTAAACTTGCGAACAATGTACAAACCCAATAATAGCGAGTCTGTAAATATAGCATTCTTCACTTATGAAACCTTTACGCAACTCATGTTTTCTCCGTGAACGTTTCGTCAAACGTGTCAGCGTGCTTTTCTTTCTCAACAAACATATTGATAAATTCGAATGGAATTGAATACAAATTCTCGGTAATACCTGATAATGTATACAGAGTGGAACAATAACAGTGACAACGACAAAATAAGCATCTCACTCCGACAGTGGGCTAACACGAATAACAACTTTCCCGACATGCTTCTGACTCTCCAAATACGCATACGCATCCACCGCCTCTTCAAATGAAAATACCTTGTCAATGACCGGACGCGTCGACTCCGGCCTAACACGAAGGAGTCGGGTCATTGACTCGAACCTATACACACACGTCGTTCAGCATGGCGAAAAAGGAACGAACGCCCAAACTTACTGCGCGACAGAGCCGATCTGAATTCCGCGGAGGATGATAGCTTTCCCGATACATGGCCCGACGACGCTTGTCGCCGTAGTCGCACTCTGCGACACAACGCCTATGATATGAATATATCCTGCGTAGCGCACAGCTGCCAACGATTTCTCAAACGTTCCCGGTCCACCAACCTGAGCAATGAAAAATGTGTCAATACACAGAGTAGTAAAAGTCGGAAGAAATTTCACCTCCAAAATATGATCAACACCCCGTCCTTCGGTAAGCCTCAGCACCTCCTTGTCCCAGTTGGGCGTAGTGTTGTAGTTGATGGTATGGGTGGCCCCGAGTTTCTTTGCTATTTCCAGCTTAGCATCGGAGGAAGATGTTGCTATAACAGTGGCACCAGAGGCGGCGGCAAACTGCAGACCAAAACTGAACAAGTTCAGAATTAAAACGCTCAGTATCCCAAAGAGACGTACATGGAGACCCCGCCAGTTCCAAGGACAAGAACAGTATCACCTGCTTTGACAGGCTTGGGGCCCAAGAGCGCGTTGTACGCAGTTAGAGCAGCACAAGGCAGCGTTGACGCCTCTTCGTAGGACAAATGCTCTGGAATTCTGACCAGAGACTGATACACCGTATAAGTCCGACGAACCAAACAAAAACATGATGCTCACATGGTCTGGAAAATCCCTGTACTCGGTCAACACTCCCTGCTGTCCTTTACCGAGGGCTGTTTTGACGATCTCAGCATTGACATCTCCGTCCAAATGGTCAGTCGAAAAATTGGCGCAGACCCGATCCCCAACCGTCCAGCGGGTCACGTCAGAACCGACGGAGACAACCTCACCAGCCATGTCGGAGCATGGGACAAGGTTCTCTGATATACCATCTCGAGAATACCTGTTCTCGGCGATCATCAAGTCGCGATACTGGAGCGATACAGCATGGATTTTGACGAGGACGAAGGTAGACTTGATTGCCGGAAGGGGTGTAGTCTGCAACGTGAGATTGTTGTAGGACCCAAGCGCGGGAAAGTGATACGAGCGAGTAGTGGTGGGTAGCTGGGCAGCCATTGAGAGGATTGGTAACAAGGTCGATGAATAATCCATCCAATGTTATATAGTGGTCCTGAAATGATGACATCATGGCGAATGTGAGAAAGCGAAGCTGAAGATAGAAAGCTCCTGGAAAAAAACAAAAGAAAGTCAGCTATGTGTATAAGCAAGACGGCATCAGTGAATTGAACAAAAATATATATGGCCGTATAAGCCCGTGGCAAGGCTCGAAATGCATGGCAACGTCTTGTTAGGTTATGGATTGCTATTTTTAGAAGTTCGAGCTTGCACGAATCTTCTGGCTCGTTCTTGTTGAAATAATCTTGCAGGTATGGAAGCATACGAGGGATCAGAATACGAATACGGGATTGACGGAGTACATGAGCGACGGAGTACGTAGTCAATCGAGTAAAGAAGAGAATAGCGTAGCTACGAAAATTTACCGATACGTACACGTGACTGATTACCAATAAACACGCAAGCCACGAGCTCGATATCCAACAGTTCTCCCCATATTCCCCGAGATGCTTACTCATTTTCTTAGTGATACATTACTCATTTATTCTAGTACATTCTTCAAAGTATTGATATGCCTGCCTGGTGTACACCACTGAAAATCACATGTAAAAGTTCACTGTAAATCAATTTAAGCAAATTATCTAGCTACCCAAGGGGGGTGTGGAAATAAAATCCCCGACATGACGTACATTTTCGTGTTTAAGGCCAAGAGGACCCCCCCTCCCTCCCCCTCCTACCATATAGGGCAATAATATATCCATAATAGGTATAATTTGTAATGCTATTGTCATCATTTTGACCACGTGAGTCTCTCAGGGAGTTAGCCGAGCTTAGCCATGGCCTGTTGGAAGCAGCTGCCTAAGCAGCTTCCGCCTAACCAGA
This sequence comes from Armillaria altimontana, assembly GCA_022818075.1. NCBI lineage: Eukaryota > Fungi > Basidiomycota > Agaricomycetes > Agaricales > Physalacriaceae > Armillaria > Armillaria altimontana. Next base: position 223,470 of record JAIWYR010000042.1, on the reverse strand, counting down.
TTGGGATGGAGAGAAAACAAGGACACCTGCTTCTCAGGTGTACTTATTCGTCTCGTGAGTGAGATTCCAGAGGAAGACACGCTTCCCAAAAACAAACTCGAAAACTGAGAGTTCAGGCGGATGCCTCTGGAATCCGACTCCCCATCCCTGAAACGGCCGCCATTGATGACAAATTTTTGTTGCAGTCATTATACGATAAGTATTACAATGAAGCCAGACGAGATACAGCGGTTTTAATAGACGTAAACTTGTCCATCGCGTCGCCTATAAAAAGTGGAAGAATCTCCTCAACCTTGCGCCAATACAAGAGAAATGCTTTGGAAGACCATCTTCCCTGTTTCATCACAACCCAAGGATCAACTCCAAGTAATAAGAGGTACGTGGTTCCACCGATCCGAAAGCTATGGCCACTGGCTGCATCAAGATCATCAAGGGCCCAGATTTGTGAGCATCGTGCGAGAAAAGATTCCTTCGATAACTTTTCCCATGACGATGAGCCAAGAGAATAGGCAAATAATGGTGCCTCCGAAGGTAAATTATCGTTGATCTTCAAGTGGTTTTGTAAAGCTTGGATGGGATCCGAATCATCATTGGTCGAAGTAAGTGAAATCCAGTCACCTCGGAATTTCTTCGTTTTGGTGTAAGGTATGAATAGGTTAATCCATTCATGGCCATTAGATGCAATCCCGTATTTTCGAGGGCATGAACGATAGACATTGCGAGAAGTATTGAACGGTTTCGATCAAGAAGGAAGTAGCTCTCCCAAACGGGTGCATCCATGCCATGCAATGGTAGCGACGGCCCATACAGCAGCATCGAGGGGATCATTCAGATCTAGATGAGACCGCAGAGAAGCAATATGCTTCTCGGTCACTGGCAGACGAGGGGGTTTGGTTGATAGCGGAGCCATAGCAGCAGCACCCTGCTTTGTACGTGATAAAATTCTACCACCATACCAATAAGCACCTTGAACATCATGCCTTTATGATATGTATCAGTTGGAATGTCAGCCGCAAGGAAATTACAGTCACCATAAAGCCAGACCGGATAACCATGAATCCACGGTCGAAGCTTGAACTTTCCCTGCGCCCATCTCTGAAATAAACAGAGCAAGAAGTGGTTCACTAGCAGGCACACGGAGTGATTCAGGAACTGAATAGGCGTCGCAAAATTGAGTGAACCTCAACAAACCGGCACCATAATTTTTGCGAGCATCCTCGGTCACAGAGTTAGCCATGACGTGCCGCCATCTTTCCAACACATGCATGGGCACCAATGCTGACAGTCTGTTGTCCACAACATCTGAATAAGGAGAACGCCAAGCTGTCACCCGCTCATCAGCAAGTACCAAGGGGCGGAAGGGTGATGGCTTGATCTTTGAAGTAGCACGAACACGAGGACGCCGAGATTTTGATATAGGGGAGGAATCATCTGAGGAAGGGAGAGATGAGTTAAGATGGTGGGAATAACGAGCTTGGCAAGAAATGTATGAAAGCTGAGATCGGCGAGAAGAACGTGCAGGTTGCGGCGACTCATCAGGTGATACCTGAAGAGAACCTGTACGCTCTGGACCTGCACATGCAGATCTACGGGATAAGGGAATCCTAAACATGGTCAAGCCAAGGAGTGAGTTCCTCTGGCAAGAGGAAGTTGATGACCAGTTTATGTTCTTGAGTCCCAAGCTCGCCACGAGAAATGGGATCCGCAAGATTAACTGCAGACTCGACATAAGAAGGAGATAGCGTTAAGTTTCTGGGAGCTAAGAGGAGTGACAGTCGACGAAGAGATGCATTTCGGTGAACGTTACGTGAGCGGCCAATTTTGTGTGTGTCTATAACACTGGTGTTATCACTGTTCAAAGGGAAATCCGCATCAATGACGGATGTTGACGACGTTATATAACGTGCCACAACCTCAACAGCAATAGACTCAGCCCATCCTATATCTCGACCTTCAGCGTGCCAGCCATCTTTTAATTTCCAGGCTGCCCACTGATTGCCAACTACAAGACCAATACCCCAATAAGAGGTGTCGACCCAAATGTTGAGAACCATGCGCTGTCTTGTGATGAGAGATCTGGATAAGGAAGGCTGGGAAAGACAGTCTCTCCACCATTCAAGGTCGGTCCATATGGTCTTTGAAGGATGGTGAGCCACCCACTTGTTGGGGAAATGAGCTACGAAAGCAGAGAGTGCAGGCAGATAAGCCTTTCCTGCCTTGCATACGAAGCAAACATGCTGTAGGGTGCCGTGTAGTGAACTCGCATCCTTGTACGACACCGAAGATGGCCGTCGCAGTAAGAAGTCAGACACCTTCTTGAGATACTTCTCGCGCTTCTTTTCGGACAGGTAAACTGTCTTCTCTGCAATATCCCACATAAACCCTACATAAGACGTAACATACTGGAAATCATGTCCCTTTACAGAGACATCATGCCACAAAATGCCGAGAGGTTGGGAAATATTAAAGATGGTCTGCAGATCAAAGTCATATGAATACCGAATGTCCCCATTGTCGAGAGTGCGCTGAGCTATGGGAGAACGAAGGATGTTATGATCATCGACCCATTTGAAAACACCGGGAATGCCTGCCGCGTTAAGAATGTCATTAAAGGCATCAGCGACACAGCCTTGGATCCCACCAGAAGTTGTCAAACCGAAAGGTGCACAATGGTCTGGAAACACTCGGCCTTTCCACAATGTAGCGATGTATCTTTTATGGCCGAAAATGATGGGTGAGCACCGATATGCTTTAACCCAATCCAAGGCTGCCGCTTGGGTCCCCGGTGGTGCTCGAACAACCTGATGAGGATGTTGAGAACGAACCACAAAAACAGGCATGAAACATGATATGTGCCCCCATAAACCAGTAAAGCCACTATCCCCAAAAGTGGCTGAAGAGGGAATGCCAACCCTCACGGGCATGAGCCATGCCACCAATGACCATCACATGCGAGCTGCATGTGAGCGCTGCCGCGCACATCCATTCCACTTTATCCAATAAGAGCAATTACACTCACCGCTTCTTCATACATGCTTGCTGTATACCATCGCGTGGGCCAGTCTTTTGCATCAAGCCATGAATTTGTGGAAGAGCCACCGGTATCGCGAGCAGAAAGATTATGAATGATCCGTGGCTTTTCCTGATCGAACACGACACCCAGTGGTGCTGTGCGAAAATGGCCTCCAAAGAACGTGAAAGCCTCTTCAACGGTCATTCCCTCTCCCATACGACCAGCTGCAATCTCATCTTTCAAGTAATTTTCAATTATTTCAGGATTTTCTTCAGCAGAAGGCATATTCGGAGGTAGAAATGTAGAAGTTAGAGAAGGAGGATTACCGATAGGAGAACCGTGAGTAATGTCGAAGATTAGGTTTGGATACTTGTCAATAATGTTATACTTTTGAAGAGCGTGTCGCCATCCAGCAGGTTTATATGGGGTGACGACTTTATGCGCCTCAGTTACGAGTGCATTTCGTTGCTCCGTGGTGAGTGTCGGCGCACAAGGAGCACATGTGGATGCCATGGTAGGCTGAAGGCTCAACCTTGCAGACGGTGAGGTTGAAACGGACACAGACGAACTTGTGATCAGAGATGCGGAGGAGCGCGCCGTCCTTCCACTCGACAAGAAAGGACCTTCCACTTTTGCTAGGTGTCGTGGATGTGCAGGAGTCTGCGCGATGGCCAATGAAACCGCATCTGAGGCATAAGGGACGAAAGGAATTGGAACGACTACCACCGTCGCGCTGGTTAGTATCATAAGGAGTAAATCGCTTGTTTCCAAACCCTCCATTATTCTTTCCACGCCTGACCTGGCCTTGCTCTCCAGTGACTTGAATTTCCCGTTGATTGAGCAGGTAGTTGTCCTTCGCGGTCTGTACTCCATCTGACCAAGACTTGGTCGAAGGATCAGGTATGAATGGATCCTTAAAGAATTTCGCCCGGAAATCTCTGTCGAAGGCTTTGTATGCCTCGAACCACATCGCGAAATTAGGATCAGACAGCATAGCGTGGAGGTGTTCATTAAGGCCTTGAAGAGTCCGAGGTCCACAGCCAATGGCAGTGAAAAACTCGAGGAGATTGTTATAGCAAACAAGGAAATCAGCCCTCGCTAGATCAGCTTCGGCCGGCGCTTTGGATATGTCAAGTACACTGAAGTTCTTGCTGGCTCCATCTGTCCCAGTCCGTGTAATCTTGATCCGAGGTAAAGAATCGTCGGAGTACTGCATGGCATGCAGATACGTCGGGTGAAACATGGACAAAGGGATAGATATCTTATGAACCAACAAGGCTTTGTAATCTTCATGAAACGCGATATCGTTAGGATTATAAGCTGTCTTGTTCTTCTCCGTCATGGCATCAGAGAAGACGGTTGATAGCGTAGCATCCATGGATGTCGCGGTGGTAGTGGCCGAACTGGCTGGGGCAGTAGTCGTCGTCGCAGCCTTTACTGGGGGAGCCGACAGCACTTTGGCTTCTACAGCCTTGCGCACTGTGTGAATGAGGATATCGGACTCATCTTTTTCATCTTCTGAGACATCCTTGGGGTCCTTTCCTTGAGCCGTCAACTCCTTTCGCCTATCTGCTCTCCTTGCATTTCTCATAGCCATATCTTTGTTCATCTTCGCCCGCAGCTTGTCAAGAGCGATATCCTCAGCACTTTTTGATCCAGGCTTCGGGTTTGATGTGCCTGTGGGGCCCGTGGGATTCGCAGTAGCACCGGTTATAGGTTGTGACATTATAAGAAGAATAGTTTGTCGTATTAGCAGCTATAGAATAACAATACAAGTCGCAAGACTTCGACGTAGCGAAACGGAGAGTCGGCGGTGCTGACTGCGAGAGGAAGAAGTGAAACGATCTCTCGCAGCTTAGTCAGCACCTTATGAGCGCTGTCCTCGCGTGCTCGTACTGCTCTCAACGTCTAAGGGGCTACCGGAATTGCGGCCCGGAACACCGGGTAGGTAGGTAGGTTGGGCTGGCATGCCCAAAAAAAAAAGTTGACCCACCTCAAATGGCCTCAAAACTGCCTTCCAAATGTAAAAAGGTGAGATATTTAAGTGACAATATGTCTAATCAATAGACCTACAATGTTTATAATGCTTGTGCAGTACAACATTGAGAGTAGACAAAGTATTGGCAGCACTGCCATCATGAGTCAGCATATGACATCATGTGTCCAAATTCATATGCTTTACTTATCTGACTAGAAATGACTCAGATTGTAATCACAATGATATTCGGTTGAATAATAGTATATGAATGCAACATAATTTCCCATTTTCACTCCATAATCTGCTCAATGTGGAGTGTATGACATCATTTTGATCACATGGAGGTAGGTAGGTCCAGCGCTAGTGCACGAAATTTTTTAATTGACCCTATGTTATTTTTTTTCATTCTGGTAGCCCCTTGGTTGGAAGGTAGAAAACAGACCACAAATATATGCATGATGCTAAATATCTTAATTCTCAGTGTAGATACCATTATTTTATGCAAATGGTACCCAGTAGACCACTCAAATACCTATATATATAGTAAGTGAGGTTTCGTGTTTAAGATCACTACCCCTCCCCCCTTCTGTCTGGGATTTTATTCCCACACCCCCTTGTAGCTACCACAAGTAAGAACAAGTAGTAAGTACCACTAGCAATAGGAATGTTCCACCAGAAACCATAAGCAAGATGGTTAAAAACCAAGAAAGAAGAACGGGGATTCTACCCAGTAGCCCAAAGGTCCAGGCTGCCCGGTCCACCTGGCGAAGCCAGATTTAGCTTCTTGGCAGGCACCAGTGTGTGATCTCCAGATCTAGCACAATTGATCAACCTGGTAGCTGTCAATGAGCTAATATCTGCCAGGCAGAGAGTTTATCCTCACCAGGCTGGGTCAGCAAGCATCTTAGTCAGTAACAAACAATTGGCAATAGTGTACCAGTAGGACAGTATAAATACAGGTCATGTATCTAGTGGGGAATCAGGTTTCTGACCTCCGGAACACTACCAGGCGAATAGTATGGGTTTAATTGGTTAAGAGCTTCGAGTTGTAGACTCACCTGGAATAGAATTGTTGTGACCTGGTCACTCTGTGTGTGCAAGAACAATCAAGAAAGCAAACAGTATAAGCTATAACAGAAAGACAATCCCAAATAACAGTTCAGAACCAGTCAGTGTGTTTTAAAGTCACAATCAGGCACATAGTATCAGTATTGAAACTGCACCAGGCAGCCAGCATGAGTTCAGAACCTGCACCAGGCAGTTATTTTGTATCAGTTTAAGTTTGTGTTCAGTAACATGTTGAGCTTAGAGTGAACATTGCAATATATCTTTAATTTAAACCATATTCATTGCAACCCAGAACTAGTAAACTACAGTACAAAGCATCATAACCAGGTATAATCTACCTCCCTTCGAACCACAATTACTGAGTGTTTGTGTAGTGTTTGGTGTGTAGCACTTTGTAAGAAAATGTGCAATGCTCAGCCTTATCTGTCTGTGTAGGAGCAAAAGCTGAGGTGCGACATAAAAGGTATGCAGTATATAAAGTATTTTAAAGTCCATGGAAGCGAGGTAGGTAAGTAAGAGTAATAAACGGGAATTAAAACAACAAGTCACAGAATGCAGTTCAAGAAGTGGATTGTCACAGTGATGAGCAAGAAGATGGGCTTGACAGTTGTGAGGTGCTCCTGAGGGCTTGGAACGCAACACTCCCCCTCAAGCCATTGAGAGGCCAAGCTCTGATGTGAAGTGCTTGACTTTGGCAGATGGTAGAGCCTTGGTAAGGGTGTCGGCAACCATTTCATCTGTAAGGCAATAGATGAGGCGTATAGAGCCATTTTTGATGATCCAGCAAATAAAATGGAATTGAACGTTGATGTGCTTGGTCCTCACATGGTACTGATGGTCCTTGCTGAGTGCTATCGCAGATTGATTATCTGAGAACAAGGTGGTAGGCTTGGTGACCAGTGTAAAAAGCTGGGAGATGAGGGAGCAAAGCCAAAGGGCCTCCTTTGATGCATGAGTCACTGCCACATATTCACTCTCTGTGGTGGAAGATGATACAATTTCTTGTTTTTTTGATGACCACAAGATTGCGCCGCCACCAAGCAAAAAGGCATATCCCAAGATAGTGTGCCTATCCTTGGCTATGCTACCATCAGCATCAGCATAGCCCTGCACACTGCTGCTCCCATCCCTCATCTTTCCGAACATCAACCACAGATCACATGTACCACTCAAGTACCGATAGATGTCCTTTACAGCTGCCCAGTGCTGCTGGCCTGGGTTTTTCATGAAACAGGAGACACTTTGTGTAGCAAATGCGATGTCAGGCTGAGTTCCTTGGGATACCCACATCAGGGAGCCTACTGCCTCATGGTAGGGGATATGGCACATATTTGGGTCCATGGGAGTTGACAGGGGCCTCAGCTCGTCAAAGTTGTATCTCTGGAGGATGGAGATGATGTATGATTGTTGGGAGAGATGGATGGCGCATTCTTCATGGCTTCTCTTGATTTCGATGCCTAACAGCCAGTGCAGCTCACTGAGATCACTGATCTCGATGTAGGAGGACATTTTGAACTTGAATTCACAAACCATGGCAAGCAACGAAGCTGTGATTGTACAGTCGTCAACATGAACCAATACAATGATTAAGTTTTCTCCATCTCATTGGAAAAAGACTGCCTGATCAACATCACAGCAAATCAGCCCCATATTTTGAACAAGGATCTTGATGAGCTTTTGGTACCAATGCCAACCTGACTGCTTCAAGCCATACAACATCTTCAAGAGATGGCAGACAAGAGGCTTCAATCCTGGTGCATGGAAGCCTGGAGGTTGCTTCATGAAGATATTTTCCTCTTCAGTCGGTTCACCATTGAGGTATGCACCCTTGACATCAATCTGATGAAGCTCTAGGTCATGGATGGCGGACATAGTGAGGACAGCATGGATCAATGCAAGCTTGGCTACAGGAGCAAAGGTGTTGAAGTAGTTGATGCCTGGTACTTGTGAGAATCCTTGAGCAACCAACCATGCCTTGTAGCGTATGACATTTCCTGTGGCATCCTTCTTTGCATGGAAGACCCACTTGGATCCAACAATGTTCACATCCTTGGGAGGCTTGACAAGCTCTCATGTCCTGGCATCTTTCAATGTTTGCAGCTCTACCTGGATTGCCCTCTCCCATAAGGGCCAATCCGGATGATCCTTGGCCTCAGAGAGAGACTTTGTGTTAGACCCAAACTCCAATCAAGAGTAAATAACAGCTGTCTCGCATTCGGGCAGTCACTGTTAGGTCTCTTAAGCGAAAGGAGATAAGGCTAAGTCTTTAGTCTTAGCAATAGATTAAACAGTAGAGTTTGGTATAGATTAAACGTTAGCTCGAAGCTAGAGTACATCTTAGCGAGCGCTACTACTTAAATACTAAAGTGAGGGTCTAAGTATAAGTCGTTCGTTCATGAGAGAAACTCGAGCACGCCATATTGAAGCCATAGTGTGCCATGTCGAAGTGGCTACTATGCCATGTAGTGCACCATATCAAAGTTACTACTCGGTTGTCTGCATGATAAGCGGTCCGGGCGGTCTGGGGTTTGCGGATTAAGTAAGGAATAAAAGTGGTTAAATTGTAACATTACCCCCTTCTTAAGGCAGGCGTCCCGACTGCTGTTAAGGTATCTCCGTCGGTTCGAAGGGCAATTTTGTATCCATTGATGGGTCATCACAGCCTCCTAGCAGTTCCCACATTTCATCTTTGTTGTACCACACCTTTTTCCCAGTTAATGGATCTGTATAAGATTGCCAGTTTGGTGGTGGCTCATCTCCTGTCGGTGGTTCTGTGTCGTCAGATTCGTTATTCCAATAGGTTTTTATGAGTTGTAGCCACTCAAAGTTGTACTCTTTGAGGGCGTTGACCCATTTCTGGAATCCATCTGCCTGTTGGACGAGGTATTGAACATTGCCATTACTGTCATATTCGTGATCTAGGATCACAGTAACGGCTTTGTTCGGGGTTGCGATTTTGGTCGTGGTCTTTATTCCATCAACGTGTTTGGCAAGAAACTCCTTGATCAGCTTGTCAGCATCCATATCGTCCTCCCGTACCCAGCTATTTGACTCCGGTCCATAGCCCTTCCACTTGACGAAGTAGTCTGTTGTCATCCTTGATGGTTCTCCTTGTCTTCCTCTAACCTTCCATTGCCTACTGTTTAAGACCTTTTTGACTTTGTAGAGTTCATTGCCATCTACTAGGTCTGGCAGAGGCGGAGGGGGTTGTTCTTGGTTGGGGAATGCAGGTGGAGTATAAGGAGTGAGCAACGACTCATTGAAGGTGGGGTGGATTTTCTAGTTGGCTGGCAGTTTTAAGGTGTATGCTGAAGCGCCCTTCTTGTTCTTTATTTCAAAGGGACCTGTGCGTTTATCGTCAAGCTTCTTCTTTGGCTGGGGGAGACAAAGGTTGGTTGTGTCAAGCCAGACTTTGTCGCCTACTTTATACTTGATGGCTGGGCACTTGTTTTTGTTGTATTGCACTTTCATTTGTGACACAGCCTTTTCAAGTGATTTTTGGGCGGTGGCATGGATTTCTTGCATTCTGGAGACAAAGGTGTCGGAAGTGGGGGTGCGGAAAGGGGTAGTGGATTTCATCCCTGGTAATGTGTTGGGGTTATAGCCATAATTGACTTCGAACGGACTTTTGCCGGTGGAGGAGTGTGTGCAATTGTTGTGCGCAAATGCAGCGAGAGAGAGCCATTCCACCCAATCGGTTTGGAGATGATTGACAAACATGCGAAGGTATTTTTCAATTTCTTGATTTACCCATTCGGTTTGTCTGTCTGTCTGGGGATGATAGGCGGTCAAGGTGTTTCCCTTGATCTGGAGGAGATCGTAAAGATCCTTCATGAACTTGGATACAAATACAGTTCCTCGATCTGAAATGATGACCTGTGGCATTCCGTGCCTGGCATATACTTGGTCACATAGAATCTTCGCCCATCCTTCTGACGATAATTCCATGGAGCATGCGACAGGAATGATTTCTTTAGAGAAGCGGTCGACAATGACAATAATGGCGTCACGACTGTTGCTCTTGGGCAATCCAGTGACCATGTCTATGGAGATATGAGTCCATGGGCAGGACAGTATTTCGTTGGGATGTAATGGTGCTGCTTTGGCTTGATTGCTGCTTTTTGCTCGCTGACAGGTTTCGCAGGCTCATATGTAGGCCTCGACGTCTTTCTTCATCTTTGGCCACCAAAACTCTCGTAGTACGAGTTCTTTGGTCTTCTCAATACCTGGGTGTCCCGCAGTAATATGGTCATGCGATCGAGCAATGATTTCCCCATGAAGTGTATGGTCTTGGGGAACATAAATCCTGCCATCATACCAGATGAGCCTGTCGTCCATTTTTATGCCACGGTTGTGGTTGAGGGAGCCGGCGACGGTGTTGTCCCAGAGATGTATTTTCTTTGTGGCGGTTTTTACGTTTCAGTGGGTTTCCTCAATGGTGGGCATGATCATAGCTCTAAAGTGCTCGGGAGACAGGACTACTACTTGATCGTTGTCATCCTGCCCCTGGTCGTGATCAGCTTGTCGGGAGAGAAGGTCAGCCTTTTTATTGGCGGTGCCGGCTTTGTGATGAAGGGTGAAATGGTACTCTGCTAGCTCAGTGATCCATCGAGCTTGGCGACGATTTACTTTCTGGGACTTTTGGAAGTATTGGAGATTTTGATGATCTGTCCAAATCTCGAAGTCTTGGTAGGTGCCCATAAGGTAGTGCCTCCATTCTTCAAGGGCAAGCATGATTGTGAGGAGTTCCTTGTTGTAGATTTTGTAGTTACATTCAGTAACCGAAAGTGACTTCAACAGGAACGATACAGGTCTCCATTTGCCATCCTGTTCTTGAGAGAGGACTGCACCAATGGCTCCTTTGCTTGTGTCAGCTTCCACTCGGAATTTCCCCTCGTTCGTTGGTATTGTGAGCATGACATCCTCTGCTAACTGCTTTTTGAGCTGTTCAAAGGCCTCCTGCTGAGCCTTGCCCCACTTCCACGCATCGTTCCCCGTCAGCTGAGTCATGGGTTTCACGATTTTGCTGTAATTTTTTATGAAGTGTCGGTAGAAATTGGTGAATCCCAAGAAGGATTGGAGTTCCTTCTTTTTGGTAGGTACTGGCCAGTCAAGGATGCCCTTGATTTTGACCAGGTCCATGCGTATGCTTCCTTCGCTGATGATGATGCCTAGGTATTCTGTTTCCAGGACTTCAAACTCGCACTTCTCGGCTTTAAGGAATAGTTTGTGCTTCCTTAGAGTCTTCAAGACCTCCCATGTTATTTGGCGATGTTCTTCCTTGGTTTTGGACATAATGAGAATGTTGTCAAGGTAGATGGTTATTTTTCCCAATGCGATAAGGTTCTTGAAAATATCGTTCATCATCCATTGGAATGTGGCAGGCGAATTCGTGAGTCCGAAGAACATAACTGTTGGTTCATATAAACCATGATTTGTTCTAAACGCTGCCTTCCATTTGTCTCTGGTTTTGATGCGAATGTTATTGTATCCCCATCGAACGTCGAGCTTGGAAAAGTATTTGGTGCTGCGCAGTTTGTCCATGAGTTCTGAGATTAAGGGGAGTGGATAACGGTTTTTAATCATCATCTCATTAAGCTTCCGATAATCTTGGACGGGCCTTAATTTTCCATCCTTCTTTTTGACGAAGAAGAACGGAGATGCCATGGGTGATTTGGAAGGGTGTATTCTCCCACTGGACAAGTTTTTGTCAAGAAACTTGTCTAGCTCCTCCTGTTCTGCTCGATTAAGCAGATAGACTTTGCAGTTGAGGTTGGCATTTGCGTTTGGAATGAGTTCGATGGCATGGTCCCATGGTTTGGGTTCTGGGAGTTCATCAAAGTTCTCTTTGTCAAATAAATCTTTGAAGTCTCTGCACCACTCAGGGACCATTTCTTCAAACGTTTTGGTCTCCTTTTCCGCATTGGCCTTGGCTACATGCCGCATTGCCTTGATGTGAATAGCTTTTTCGAAGCTTATCACCAGGATAGTATCGCCTTCTTCAAGCTCTTCATCCCACTTATCGTACGGGTCTGCATCCGGTAAGGGGATGGGAGTATGACGACACTGACACCAGGCAAAAGTCATTTTCCCTGTTCGCCAGTTGATTAGCGGATTGTGTCTTGCTAACCAATCATGCTCCAGGAATACATCACGGTCCTTTAAGTTGGTGACGGCCAGGTCAATGTGTTCGGCGTGATCCCCAATGATGATGCGTACTTCGGCGAAGGCAGTAATCTGTCCCGCGCTGTTCTTTGATCCGTCCGCATTATAAATGGTGATAGGCACTGCTGTCGCATGGGTGGGAATGTTATGCTCCTTAACAAATGCTCGGTTGATGGCGCTACTGGTGCAGCCACTATCGACCAAAGCTGAGGTGGAGATACGGGTATGATTTTCTAGCGTCTTGATTTGGACATCGGTCATTAGGGCCTTCTCGCTTCCGCTTACTCGGCAAATGTAGTGTCTGGGCTGGCATAACTCTTCCATCCACTCTAACGTGTTAACACGCATGGCTTTCTTCAGTCCTTCTATCATCTCGTCAACTACTTCCTCCACTCGAGCTTTGTGAATCCAGTTCTTTAGAATCACTTTCGCTTCCGATTCTGTTCTGGCTTCTTTTATTCCATGTAAAGTCCACTCAGCTCCGAACGGTTTGAGCCACTCATGTGGGACCTTCTCAGTCTTCACGCCAGAACCTATTGGTTTGGCTACCGTCGACTGGGTCGCCTCAGGAGCTACGAAAGGGGTTTGGTTAGTTTCTTGACTTCGCCGGAAACTCATATCATCTTCTTCGTCAAGAATCTCCTCTAACTGTACCTGATGCCCCCTTTTCACTGCCTGGGCACTAGCAGCTTCCTTCCATTCGGCTACCTTGGTCGGGGCCATTGCGCATCCAATGGTTCTTGCCACATGTGCGTCTTCGTTGGGATCGCCTGGTGGTGTGTTGGTTTGCAGCGGCAAGTTCGTCCTGACCGAGGAGTTGCCCCCCATGGCAAAGGATCGCTTGGGGACAACGGGCTGCACTTGGACCGTAGCGGAAGGCAGAACAGCCTCACCCTTCTCCTCAGGACTATGTGAATCGTTCCGCTCATGTTTCCCAGGGCCTCTGCCAACCTGATTCCAGCCATCGCCTTGCTGCTGGATCATGCTCCTGGGGCCCTCTTGTCAGGTTCGCCCACTGTGCATGGTGTTCAAGTCATCATTCCTCGCGGTGTTCCTCAATCATGAGGCCACCTCAGGGGGAAGGTATCCCTCTGCTTCAGGGGGGGCAAGTCCCTCCGATGGAGGCGCTTGTTCCCCTGCCCCATCCAGTCGCCGAGGCGCTGTTATGATGGGTGGCACTATGGTAGGTGCCTTTTCATTCGCTGCTTTCACTCGCGATGAGTTACTCGCCGAACGTTTAGTCGGTGATGTCATTCTGACGTCCTGTTTCGATTCTTCCTTAGTTTCTGTCTTGGTAGTAAAGTCACAAATTGGTATATTCAAATGCGCAGTTAAAACTACAGAAGTACAATGAGCCTGACTAGCAGGCGACGAGTGCATACCAGATGAAACTAAGTCCTTGGCTGAGTCAGTTGAATCGTTTACTGCCCGGCCCCGTCTTTTACCTCCTTGACCTTGGAGTCCGTTTTCTCTTCCATTGCATGATGGTCCCAGTAATAGTTGAGTCGTCGTAGCGCCTCTTCCTTCATTTTCGGGGATTTGGGACAATCGCATTTGAAGTGTCCGATTTCTCTGCATTGGTAGCACTTCACCTTTGTGTGTGTCCTGTCGATTTCCATTGGCATGCCCTGTCCTCTGTATACTGTGCCAGTTCTGGTTTTCCTTTCCAGGACACTGGCCTGCTGCTGCTGGTTTCCCTTTGATGAAGTGGTTGGTTTTGCCTGCTGTTTCCAGTCTGCCACCTTTACTCCTCCACCTGCCTCTGCTTTCTTTGTCCTCCAATTGTGATCGATCCAGAGTATTCATCATTTCCACTCTGCGTAGGTAGTCGGGACATCTGCATCCAACGTGTAGATGATGTCTTTGGTGGAGGATTGGCATGCCTTTTTGACCTGCGCCACCATCATCTGGTCGATGCCGATAACTCCAGCCTCAAACGCAAGCGAGTCGAATTGCTGGAAGAACAAGTCGCCGTTGGGGAAGCTGCTCTGTCGTAGTCTTTCCCACTGTGTGAACTTTATTTCGGTGTTGGCGTCCTTCCAGAATCACTGCCTGACCTCTTCCACGAAGTTTTCATATGCCGGGTACACCTGATCCCCATTGATATTCCTTCTCAGTTCCCTGGTGCATAGTTCCCACCACACCTGGGCATCTTTGCCGAAGCATGACACGCAAAAGATGACCTTATGAGGGTGGTGTCGGAAGTACTGGTTGAACACTGAGAAGTACATGTTGCACTGGGAGAAGAATTGGGCGATGTCGTTGGAGTCGCCATTGAAGTTCTCGGGTTCTTTGACCATATTGGGCTTTAACGCTGCCCAGGGTCCTTGGTTATTGTCAGCAAGGACCCACGGAGCGGGTGGGTCTGGGGGTTTCAGCGGTGAGGGGAATCAAGGTGGTACCCATCATCTGGGGGCAATGGGTGGTGCCAGCGGGTTGTGTCGGTCTGGAGGGCGGCTGCAGTTGCTGAGGTTGGTTTGATGGTCCAGCACCATCATTAGTGGCAGCAAAGAGTCTGGATGGCCCTTGCGTGCCTGGCGGTCCATATCCACGGGGATAAGCATAGCTCGGTATTACGTTCGCGTAAACAGGTATTTCGGCCTGTTGTGATAGTACTGGCGGCTTGTCCGGCATTGGTTCAGGGGTAAACATTATCGGGGGTAGATCGATCTCGGGTTGCTGATAGCGAGTGGGGACTTGGACTGGTTGATCTCGATGGATCATATTGTAAGCCTGGCAGGCAAAGTGCCTGGCTTCTTCCTTTAGGATATAACTATGTCCATAGTAGGCGTAATCAATTCCGGCTGGGGTTCTAGCCCAATCCTGATCCGCCACTAATTCTTCCAGAAAATGATTAAATAAGTCAATCAGGGGAGCGTGAAGAAGTATATTGGGAATTTGGGCCAGTTTACCTGTCGCTAGGAGGTACAGTGTGTGGGAGATGGTTATCGGGGTGATTGGCTGGGGGAGTATTGGGGATCGGCGGCATTGGGACTGGGGATGGCGAGGGACTTCTATCTCCTAGGACACCGTTGGCGTACTCTTCGACGGGGAGTACCTCTGTTCTGGCACTGTCGTCGGAGTAGTATACGGTTTCCCACCGGGTATTGAGCCCGATGTTGGGCTGTCGCTCGTTGACTTCTCTGATTGCTGCTGCTCGCTCTCGTTCTGCTCTCCTCCTGTCTCTGTCATACTGGTTGAGCGGCTCCTCGTTTCTCTGTGGGATACGGAGCCTGGCTCGTGTGCTTGTAGAGGGTCAGGGCTCGAACTCTGGCGACGACTCTCTTGTGGGCTCTGGCAGCATGGGAGGTTGCTTGGTGATCTGTACGGGCTGGTCCCAGTGTATGACAGGCCACTCGGGATCTGGGACCCATGTTCGGTAGGGATTCTCTCATCGTGGAAAGAAGGCAGTGTAGGGAAGATTGAGGTTGTCCCAGATGACGCTGAGATCGTATGCAGAACTGGCTGGTGAATCTGGTGCCCTGTCATTCCCAAGACGACTGATGGCAGGTTGCTCTGTGGCTGGGGTTCCTTGCAGGCCCTCATCTCCCATGCCGAGTTGTATGAGGTACCTTGCCAGGTCTGCTGCATCAGCGGTAGGAGTGGGTCGTGTTGGAGGGGGGGTATTGCCGGCACTTGGATGATGGGAGGACTCCTCGTTTGTAGAAAGCTGGATAAAGGGGAGTCATGCTCCGGCAACATCTCCATCGCCTCTTTCTTGAACGCTGACTTCCATCTCCCTAAGAAGGTTTTCTTCGTCTCCCCTATGGATGAAGCGAGGGTGCTCGTCGAGCGTTGATGCTCGGCATGATGATATGGGTGTGCAGAGGTGGACCGGTGGTGGCTGCTGTGGGTAGACATGGTTTATGGTGGGATGATTGTTGTACTGATTAAAGTGGTTTCGGGAAATTACCCCGTAGTGATGTAGGATTGCAAGTATGATGGCTGCAGCGAAAAGGGCGATGCTAACACCGAAGAATGCTGCGAGTAGGACTGTTTCAAGTGTGTTCAACATGAAGGCTCCGGTTAAGGAGCAAAGGGAAGCTTCAAGCTAATTGTTAGACCCGAACTCCAATCAAGAGTAAATAACAGCTGTCTCGCATTCGGGCAGTCACTGTTAGGTCTCTTAAGCGAAAGGAGATAAGGCTAAGTCTTTAGTCTTAGCAATAGATTAAACAGTAGAGTTTGGTATAGATTAAACGTTAGCTCGAAGCTAGAGTACATCTTAGCGAGCGCTACTACTTAAATACTAAAGTGAGGGTCTAAGTATAAGTCATTCGTTCATGAGAGAAACTCGAGCATGCCATATCGAAGCCATAGTGTGCCATGTCAAAGTGGCTACTATGCCATGTAGTGCGCCATATCGAAGTTACTACTTGGTTGTCTGCACAATAAGCAGTCCGGGCGGTCCAGGGTTTGCGGATTAAGTAAGGAATAAAAGTGGTTAAATTGTAACACTTTGGCTCCAATGCTTCAGCCTCCAACATCTCAGTTGCCAGTGCATACTCATCAATTAAGTTGGCAGCCATCATCCACTCAGCTGTACCCTCCCCTTCAAGAACAGAGGGAAGCTGGACACCTGCGGCTATGACTGGGTCAGCAGGCTTTGCAGAGTTTGTGCCTTTACCATCAAGGATGTCCTGGATATGCTGACTAGGCTTTCGGAGACATTTGGTGGGTGCTTCAGGCTTGGAAATAGGCTTAGGATTGACTGAGAAGCTTTCTACAGGTGCAGAAGCTGCTTCAAGGGGAACGGCAGGAGAATTGGCTTTCGTCTCAGTGATATGCTTGGTATCAGGCTACCCATAGATTTTGTGCTTTGCTATCAAATAATGCGGTCTACAAGCAGTACAGAGAGCTATAGTGAAGGCTTTACACTGATAGCTAGAATACTACATAAGATAGTGAGCAAAGCAGTATAAGAACGGACTTAGAAGTGACATCTAGACAAGTCAACTCTATAAGCCTTCAATACTGAATGCTATTCCCTGCCCAAAACAAAACTAATTACAGTCAGAACCAAGGGACACATTGAGATGGGTTACAAACATAAAGCAGAACACAGAAGGACTAGATTACTCATCATCTTGATGACCTGAATGAACCTAGAAAAGAATCACTAAGTCCACAATGGTTCAAAATGTGAAATGAACTTAGTCTAGAACATGAATAACCTTGGAATAACCGAATAACTGATGCTTGGCGCTGAGATAGCTAAAGATCATGCAGTGATCGAAGCAAATACAATCTCAGTCCGACAATTGATCATGATCGGTGGTTACATCCTCGAGATACCATGCAATCCGTAGTATTGAATAGGAATCCATGCAGCAAGGCATGAAAGAGTAGTGAGGAGTTCCTACAGACCATTAGGGCACTCCTCAGCAATAGAATGACTGCTAGTCATTCTGCCCAACTGAATAGAAACCTTGGAATGGCGCAATCCTTGTAAATTAATTACTCATTGTTTGTATTGATACCCAAAGCTCGTACAATAATTACTTTTAGATACAAGCTCCTATACCTAGACTAGAAATCGTATAAATTAGCAGTGACTAGACACATAATGGCAGGAAAGCATTCCCCCACATTTGTGCTAGTAGTCTTATAGCTACCTAATCAATCACTGGTTTAATCACATATCCTTGACTGAAGTGAATTAAGTTTACCAAGTCAACCCCAAAAGGGCGGCTATAAGTAATCTAGAAGAACTAAGTAGGAAGAAGAGTCATCCCTGTGTTTGCACCTTGCTAGTTAATTGAACTGCTCTGCATCCAAAGGCCTTGTGCTCCCTCACTGACTAAAGTGATCTAGATGTACTAAGTCAACCACAGACCGAAGACGTTGCCTAGTTGAAGTGAAATAAGCCCTAGAACACTTTAAGTTCGAACAGTTAACGAGTCAGTGTACTCTTTGCAAGTCTCATACTTGAAGCCAGGACCTGTGTGTTCTTTGTAGAATCTGTGTACTCTTTGTAGAACTTCGGTTCTTTGTTGCAAGTGCGTGTGCTTGTGTTGTAATCAAGTCCATGTACTCCAGAGCAATTATGCTCTTTGTAGACCTCTAGGTCTTTGATTGTTCTATTGTTAAAGCTTCCCTAGTTAAAGCCTTACCAGCTCTTCTAGATGAAGTCATTGCAAGTCTAAACCACTCAAATTATACCTTACAAAACCCCCACATCCATATACCTCGCTGTCGCAATTAGTGTATCTTGTGTAAACACTTCTAGACTTGAATCGAAGTTGTTTTAAAGCAAAGCCCAATTGATTATCGAAATCTACGTACACCACGAGTGCTTCTATCGTACTCACCCTTGAACTTAATATTGGTAATTGTGTGTGTGTGTGTGTGATTTAGTATCTAGATTGACGATCTAGACACTTGTTTCATTTGCACACTGCCCATTACCTAGCACATCATCGGTACCATCTAAACTCTCCCCCTTGAGATGAGAAGTTGGTGAGGCAGTATTTTCATAATACACATTTTGCTCAACACTGACATGTCTTTTGTCAGGCCAGTAAATGCAAAATCCCTTGCTCTGCTTGTCAAATCCCATCCAACGGCCTTCTTTTACATGACCGCCAAGCTTGTCCCCACCTTCAATGCAGACCCAGACTTTTTCACCCCACTCTCATAACCCCTTCAGGCATGGCTTGTGACCATAGGCTGCCTCATATGGTGTCTTCCCATCAAGAGCTTTTGTTGCTGTGTGGTTGAGTAACCATACAATATGATGTGCTGCTTCTCCCCAAAGAATTTTTGGGAGACCACTCACATGCAACAAGGCACAAATTCATTCCACAATGGTACAATTTTGCCACTCTGCAACACCATTTTGCTGCAGAGTGTCATGCATGGTGAGCTTCTGGTCTGTACCTGACTCTTTCAGGTGGAGAACAAACTCCTTTCCCAGATACTCTCTGCTATGATCCAAGTACAGGGTCTTTACATGAGTGCCTAGCTGAGTCTTGAGCCAAGCCTCGAACTCTTTATAGGCTTGGTAAGCTTTGTCTTTGCTCTTGAGAAGGTACAGCTGGGTAAGTCAGGCACAATCATCCATAAATGTTATATAATAACGGTGCCCACCAAGAGTAGCAACCAGGGCAGGTCCCCAAAGATCTGAGTGAACCTCCTCCCCAATTTTTGTTGCTCTCTCCCCTTCCCACACCTTCAAGATGGGCTTTCTTGTCACTTTGCCATATATGCAAGCTTCACAGAAGGTTGGCTCATCAAACAAGGTCTCATCAAGCCATACACCTGTGACAAATCTCTTGTCAACAAGTTTTTGAGCAAGGTCTGGAGATATATGACCCATACGATGGTGCAACTGCATCAAGGTGATTTTTTCTTCCACCATGTTTGCGCTCTCAGGCTCATGATTGACATGATAGAGGCCCTTTCCGACTTTAGGAACCTCTCCAACCAACTCGCCATCGGGACTATGGATTGTACACTTCCCACCAGCAAATGTGGCAGAAAATCTGTGATCATCTAGCTTCCCAACAGACACAAGAGTATAGCCCACCTCTGGGGAGTACAGAACCTCAGTGAGTTGGAGCTGTGAGGCATCAGATACACCATTTAGTATGTTGATGGTCATATCACCCATTCCCCTTGCACTGAAATTTTCTTTATTTGCAGTGCAGAATACTTTTGGGGAATCTCTATGAAGTTTGACAATTCTTTGTGATACGGGGTGATATGCTTCATGCATCCAGAGTCATAAACTTTGGTATGACCCTTATCAGCATCAGCTTTACTGTTGCTGATACTGAATGCCTCTTCAGATGCTGCAGTCTCAAGAACCTCCTCATCATCCATGGTCCTCACACCAACCAAGTCTGAGTCAACACCAGCCAACAAATCAACATCGCTGCCACTGGCCCCAGATAGCTCCTTGGTATCCCAGCCACAGCCCCAAGGACTGTCAGAGTCCTTGTTGATGTCTGAAAACCAATCACCTTGATCTTCATCCTCCTTGGAGTCGCCAAATGCAGACTCGTCATCTTCTGAGTCGCTGACTGCCTCAAGGTCAGGCATACCATCCTCAGACTCAGATGTATCCTCAGCCCAGAATGCAACATCGCTGTCAGAGTCAGCAGCAGCATTTGCAGATTCAATTTTTCTCTGCTTCGGGCACTTATTTCTGAAGTGACCTGTTTCTCCACAGCCCCAGCAAGCACCATGAGGCTTCTTCATACATTCCTTTCCCTTCCCTTTTGACTCAGATCCTGATGCTACTATAGCAACATCTTGATCTTTCGACTTTGTACCCTTTGCCTTCAAGCGGCGGGCATGCTCACATCATTTCCTGTCAAACTCCTCAATGATGGCATTGATGAGAATGTCGGGGTCAAGGGTATGTGTACAGCTGTACAGCTTGGCTGATGCAAGTTGATTTGCAGCAAAGTTCAAGAGGTAGCCAGGAAGGGAGGAGATGATAGTAGACCAGTAATCTTGCTCACTGATAAGCACACTATACGTCACTAACTCTTCATGCTTCATCCTCAGGCTATCCAAGAACACTCTCATGTCACCATGCTCTTTGTACTTCATGTCCATGAACAGGTTACGAAGATCCGTCTGTGCGTATGCTCCCTTGTTTGTATACTCATCAACAATGGCTTCCCAGTGTTCCCACACCATAGGTTTGGAGTGGATACACATCAATGTCAAGTCAGGGATCTTCTGCGTCAAAAGAGACCTTGCTGAGCATTCATCCTTCTGCCAAGCCTCGATAGTGGTCAGCTCTGCCTGAGTAGGGGGCAATGACACAGCTGGACAAGACATGGTACTGCTGAAATGTATCCAGAAACCCTTGGGCTCCACAGTGTCGCAAAAGTGGATCGAGAACACAGCCCAGTTGAGTCCAGAAGCATTGAGCTTGAGCATGGACCCAGGGAGGGAGTTGGTGAGAGATGTGGTAACAGATGAAGCCATGACAGAAAATGGGAGATGAGATGATAAGTAGGGGATCTAGCAGCAAATTGACAGAGTGTGCAGGGCCACAATAACCTGTAAGAAAATGTGCAATGCTTAGCCTTATCTGTCCATGTAGGAGCAAAAGCTGAGGTGCGATGTAAAAGGTACACAGTATATAAAGTATTCTAAAGTCCATGAAAGCAAGATAGGTAAGTAAGAGTAATAAACAGGAATTAAAACAACAAGTCACAGAATGCAGTCCAAGAAGTGGATTGTCACAGCGACAAGCAAGAAGACAGGCTTGACAGTTGCAAGGCACTCCTGAGGCCTTGGAATGCAACACACTTAGCATCTATATAGGCACTCAGCACCTTTCAGTATAGTAGTATAAAAGCCATGTAAGTAGTAGGGCATCACTAGCATGATTGCCATGAACATTAGTTTCTTTTTCGCTCACCTGTGAACCATGAGTTCAAACATGTCTGAAACAATTGTACTAGCATTATATGCCCATATGTAGCATGGAAAAATGATAATTCTACACATACACTTGTGAATATTTCTGATACTGATATTGAATATCAGGCATTGAAAGGTATTGGTACAATAGCTTGATGTCATATTAGTCTGGCCAGGGTCTGGTTTGGTCCAGGTTTGGGCATTTTTGCCGGAACCTCAAACCTAAACCTCGAGGCTCACTCCTCACTCCTCCGAACCTTGAACCCAAACCTGAGGTTCAGGTCCATGAGGTCCAGTCCAGGTTCAATTCAGGTTTGGACCAGGTCCACAAGGTCCTGCACTGGACCCTGGCCAGACTATGTCATATGCAAGTATAACTTTAACATGAACACTGTTTTAAAGCAGGCTTGTAGCAGCTAGTATTTTTAGGTTGCTGGGGTATATATCTTCTCATACTTCCTCTTAGAAACTTGAAGAGACTTGAAATAGTAAATTTATTATTACAATGAACAATTTACAACAATGCTGCTGTCTACACAAGTGATCTCAAATTTATACTATATGTTCTTGCTCCTCCTCTGCCATTGTCACTGTCAATCACTTCCCAGAGTCAGTGTTAGCAAGGGGCAATCTTTTCAGTATTGGAAACATTGCTAGGAAAACAAATTTCACTTCAATTTGTTGGCACCAGACCTTCTCATCCAGGGCATTCCAGACACTATCAAAGAGTGACATTGCATGGGTAAGGGCACACCTCATCAGTTTGAACAATTCTCTAAGATGCTATAGAGCAAATCCTAAGGAGACCACTATTATCAAACTCACCAATGCTTGACTTGAATGCCCTTCAATGTGACCACTACCTCTCCAACTCTGCAATCTACCTCATATGCTATTACTAGAGCTGAATGTGTTGATGGATGAGACTTGAGAGGATCTGGGTAGGATGGGAATTTGCAATTCTTGGGAAGATATTGCTTGAGAGTTGAGATGTTAGCACTGAGTCAGGCTGTATTTATATTGAAAGAACTCATTATGGTAGATTTCTGGCCTTGGAAGAAGAGGTCCACATTGAAGAAGAATGGGCCTAGAGGCAAAGTAGTCATGGCCCAATGGACCTCTGTGATGAGAAGAAAACTGAGTTAAAACTTAAAATGCGAGCTATCACATGGTGCATCACAGCTTCCATGATGCATTGATCTAGTGATTGTGCCAAGATCTCCGACTTGGAATCAACCTGGCATGCTGTTTTTCATGCCATGCACTCTGTCTCAGTGCCTCTCATCTTAGTTCTCTGAAATTTGAATGATGGATTTCTATGATACTATCCCTTGCTCCTGCCTCCAGTTTTTCTCTGAAGTGCACCAGGGGTGTGACTGAGAACTCATTTACAAGAACCACTGACCAGTGTGAACCCAATATACAGTAGTACAATTAAACATTCAGATAAATTTAGGCAGGCCTCAACTGCAAATGAGAACCAATGGACCAGACAATGAAGGTGGCTGGCATGGAAAAAGATACAGAGGAAGGTGAAGAAGATGATGGTTAGGGGCTTTCCAAAGAAGGTACTGATTCTGACAGATGAATAGTAGTTGAATTACTTCAACATCGTGAATACAGGGCTCACTGACTTGTCATACATAGAATATTTATGCCATATGCTGCAAGTTTTGTCAACCAAGAGTGAAATTTAATCACTACTACTGGTTTACAATCAAACCTGTACAAGCCAGACCCCATTTTATTGAGCTTATAGTAATACATGAGTGGGAAATAATTCCATGAAATCTTGAATGCCAAGTTATGATTACCTGGAATTAGAATGGCCTACGGAAAAGGCACAACATTTTGCCTCTGTTATATGGACTTGTAACACCTTGACAAGGCAGAGTCTAGAAGAATTCCACTGGACCATGATTGCCACAATGCCCTGCAATTTTTTCTCAATTTACTGATGGATGTGGCAGAATTGTATCACACTACATCTCAAAATTCTTGATGACTAGCTTGCCCACAAATCTGTAGCACCAGCAAACAGCAGGAGATATTTTGAGGTTTCACTGCTGCAAATATAGTGAAAAGTCAAGCTAAGGACAGGAAATGACGGTAAGGTTTCATCCTGTACCTAGAACTTGCCTCAACAGCTACTCATTGGACCAGCAAGGATGACAAACTTTTTGAAGGCATGCATTCAGATTATTTGCTGAGAGCAGATGAGAACAGGAATGATATCCGAGGATTGCTGCACAGAAAAAAAAGGTGGTAGTACGAGTCCAAGAGGCCAACCGCTAGAGAATTTGGATTTGAATTCGCAATCAAATTTCAGGTCATACGTGCCTGACCTCCGGTATTCGGGCCGCAACTCTCAACCAAATCCAGTCATATCAAACTCAAATCCGCCTGGAGTCCTACGACCGTTGATCTGATTTCGTTCCTTGGATACGAATAATCAACATTAGTCCGTGGAACTCAATCCCGACTTAGACCGTAATAATGCTTACACTCAAACCTTCGCACTAGTTGCGCACCAGACCTCCAAAAGAACCCCGAAGAAACGTGTGCGACGGGAACGGACATTCGAAAGTTCTTTCTGACACACTAGTTGGTTTCTACTAGCGCTGCTTGGGGATCATAATGACAAGAGGAGTTCATTTATTTTCTCTTACTTTCTTTGCTACTGGGACTGACTGGATAGCGATATACAATTCAACTCTGACGAAGATGGTGACGTGTCCGCAAATAATAACTGGCAACTGTGACGCTTCCTCGAGTTCGCGTTTTCCATCAGATCCATCATGGGACCATTGGCCTGGCGTATCACGAGGGAACTATGTCTGTCAGGAACTCAATTCTCAGCTCTCTTAAATAAACCTCCCCAACCGATCCTCAGAAAGACATGGACTCCCCCACTATCTTGCTTTTGTCTGTCATCGCCTTTGCAACTTTATACTACTGGAAATCGAAGAGCAGACATCACTTGCCTTTACCTCCAGGTCCACCAGGAAGACTCCTTGTCGGAAATAACATTCCATCTACCGAGTACCTCCTCATTCAATAACACAATTCCCGAGCTCATCAATTTCCAGTGCCTTCCTCCAGTTCGAAGAATGGACGCAACAGTATGGCCCTGTATTCTCTCTGAAACAAGGAGGTCAAACGACTGTGGTAGTTGGCAGGTATCAGGTATTCGCACCTAATTCCTCCCGGTTTCTCCTCGTGACCATTACTCCCAGGCAGCCTGCGACATAATGGAAAAGGAAGGCGCGTCGTTAGTTGATCGACCCCGGAGCATTGCAGCCGGAGACACGCTTTCTGGTGGGATGCGTGTTCTACTGACGCCTGCCGGACAAAGACTGAAGAGACTTCGAAAGTAGGTCACTTCCCTTCGCTCCCGTTCTTTCGCTGATGCCCACTGACAGGGCCCTACACGCGCAACTCCAGCCAAAAGTGGCTGCGACCTACGAGGATATACAATCACGCCACGCCAAGAACCTTATCGCAGACATGCTCGAAGATCCTTCTCAGCACCAAATGCACGCTAAAAGGTACTTGCTTCACCTCTCTAGTAAACACCAAAATTAACGTATATAAGATATTCTGCGAGCGTTATCATGACCCTCACCTACGGGAAAACCACGCCAACGAGCCACGCGGATCCCGAAGTCCAGCAAGTCAACAACTGTCTATTCCGTCTCGGCGCAGCCGTCCGTCCGGGGACCTATCTCGTCGACACCTTCCCCATCCTCGCTTACCTACCTGGCTACCTCTCCAATCTCAAACGCCAACACCGAGAGGAACTCGCGCTCTTCCGGGAACAAGTCGGGAACGTCAAAGGGAAAATGGTCCAAGTATGCCAAACTCCCCAGGCCCGTATTCACGACTTCTGACATCTCCTCATCTCCTTAGGACGAGGAGCTTCCTTCCAGTTTCGCAAAGCATCTTCTCCAGAACCAGCGAACGTACGGGTTGAGCGACGATGAGGTTGCTTACTCTGCTGGGTCGATGTTCGGTGCAGGCTCGGATACCGTTGAGTCCTCCTCAAAGCTCCTGATATGTGTCTAATTTCTGAAAACCCATGTAGACAGCTGCCGCAATTAGCTTCATGATTATGGCTTGCGCTTCGTTCCCGGACGCGCAGAAATGGGCGCAAGAGGAGATTGACAGGATAGTCGGGCAGCAACGAGGTACGCATCCATCCAACCTCTGTTTTATATTTACTGAACGCGAAGATTTACAGTCCCGACATTCAAAGACCAAGAAGTCTTACCGCGAGTCACAGCATTCGTCTTGGAGTGTACGAGATGGTAAGTCATCATCTGTAAAATATCTGACTCGGGGTTGAACTTCTGTGACTAGGCGGCCCGTAAGCATTTCAGGTGCGACTGCGGAGTTAAAAGTCTTGCCGCTCCCCGTTTGATTAGCATACTAGGATTCGCTCATAAGGCGACCAAAGACATTTACTGGGTACGTGGCACCGACTGGTGTATCTATATTAGTCCTTGAGGAACTCCTCATCAGAAAGGATACATGATCCCAGCTGGAGCGACAGTCATCGGTAATCATTGGTTCGTCTGCGTCTCTCGATTACGCCTGTCTTCTTGCTAGCGTATACTCTGACACCCGCAAAGGTGCATTTCACGAGACCCAGATGTCTATCCTTCCCCGAACGAGTTCATTCCCCAGCGCTGGATCCGCGCCTCGGACTCGACCCTCAACACCGATAACAAGCCATTCACCTTTGGTTTTGGCCGTCGTGTTTGTCCGGGCTCTCACGTCGCCGAAAGGTATTGCTGGATATCCCTTCAGTCCGTTATGATTCTGACTATCTTTCGCCTAGGTCCTTGTTCCTCACGGCTGCGATGATCCTCTGGGCGTTCAACATAAGCAAGCCCGGCCCGATCGATACCATGGCATTCACCCAAACAGCTAATGTCCATCCGCTGCCATTTAAGGTTGTTATCAGGCCTAGGTTTGAAGGTATTTCAGAATTGATTTCGGAAATCGAGTAGTACGGATACGATACAGAGGAATAAAACCAGAATTTAGACAGGTATATTGGTCCAGCCAGATTCAGAGTGATACTCGCTCTCCAAATCTGTCAAGTGACCCTCCCCACTATCGACATGACTCTCGTGAAACTGCGTGATATGTACTTGCAGCGGTCCCATCCCGAATTCATCTTTACGCCATGGCGACGGAGAACGCTGAACGCCAGTACTGCGACGTGCAACCTTTTTCGCAGTTGCTTGGCTCTTAGCTGCCATATCAATGCGGATAATAATCATATAGAAAGTAGCGCTTATGATCGGGGATATCTGAACGGGTCTTGAATAAACGAATAAATGAACATGGGGAGATCCATGCTTACCAAGTCCAGCACAACGAAAAGACCGTTATTTTTTGGGGCATAGCATCCTATAGCCACAAGCAGAGAAACAGAATACAATATACCCGCATCGATGATGATCAGCAGCGGAGGCATAAGGTTTCCTTTCCCACGCCGATGAGATACGACATTTCTGTCAATAGACCAAATGCGATAGCCAAGTAGACCTAGGAGATTGGAATGACGAAAAGATGTAAAGACAGGAGGTGTTTGCTCACCGGTCGCAGCAATATTTGTAGCTAACGTCGACACGAAAAAGACTTGCATCCAGTGCTCGATTTCATGCCCAAAGACACCCTGTTGGTGGCTAAGAGAGCAATTATAAACAGTCCCTACCGCGCACGCTATAGAGAATCTCTATTTTAGCATGATCTGTACGTATATTAATCATTACTAGAGCCTGACCTACGAATGAGCTCCAGCCTATACTGGGAATGATAATGGCCCAAAGTGATCCCCAGACGACATAGCACCGATATATCTTATTGAATCTGGTCAATGATGGCTTGCTGGAGGTGACCAGAGCTACTTTACCACGATTGCATCAGCTAGAGCGGTCTGCACCGAGTAGACTGAGATCTTGAGAAGGAACCCCACTTCGCTGACGTCTGAGAAGTATGCAGATGGACCTCCTTCGAGCAAGTTATTCTTGTATACGAAGCCAGAGAGTACGTGATGTACGTCGACTATCATGTGCTGCATGCAGTTGAGATTAGCGTGGTTTTTGCGAAAATACAGAACGTACCGCAGTGCTTAATGCGCCGAAAGCGCAGGCCGTGAACATCATTTTCGTACTAATGCCCCTGCTTTCGACATCTCGGTGACGACGTCTAATTAGGACATACACCGTTGCGGAGAACATTAAGAGAGAAAGACCTGGTTAACAATGAGCTTGGACTTTGGACTGGCAGAAAGTAACTTACCATACAGGATGCCTTCCAACGCAAGAGCGATGATGGATATTACATCCATAGAAGTGCCGTTCTCCTCCATCATGTACGCGGCACGAGAATATCAATACTTTGTGCCAGGGAAGTCATTATAAGCAGAGCCTGAAGCGATACTGTCGGATTGTACTGCTAGTTCGCGCACTAGGAGTTAATGTCTTTCCTATGTTTCAAGAAGAGTGCTTGAAGATTGAAACTACTCCAAGCTATTGTAGTGCAGCTATCCCGAAAACAGTTCGACGCTATAATATCACAGAGCTTCTTGGTGAGATCCATCTGCACTAAGATCATCGACAAGATTGAGTGAGGTCATCCAGAGGGCGGCCCGGACCTCATGGACTCGGAACACGGCATATTCTGTCCATACTTCAGCTGTAGAGAACGCAGTCGCCGTCGCTGACTTGCATACGCCGACATATTTACTCGGAGTTCCCATTCAATCTGTTGTGCGACTGTCGGCATGGGATTTTGCAATCTATTCTTCCATGGCTGCGCGGGTTTTCGATAACGTGTAAATGAGTATGTAGATCTTCACAAGGGATACAAAAACAACCTTTGACCAGCCAGAATCGCAGAGTTTGATATTCAGATGGCGGTATAATGTGGGGCCCTACCCTAATCGGAAATAACCGCTTTCAACTGCGAGCTTCGGTGACATGTTTAATAGCCGCACCTTGGCTCGTCTCCATTCCAATCTACTTAGCTCCGAGTCTCCTACCTCCGCAACTTTGCATTTCTCTTTTTCTAAAATACTGATATTACATATCTCTTGCACTCTCTGGTATAAAGCTTCCTTTCCAGCAGATATCCAGCAGATCTCGGGCGGGCTTACTTTAAAGAAGTACAAGGCAATGGCACTAAATGATCCGCGGATCGTGGAGTTAGGTCTCTAGTAAGTCTTCAGCGACTTCTAGACCACTTCACTGCCTGAAACACGTTTTTTCAATTGACCTTCCTTAGATGCGAAGTACACAATTTCCGTCATTTTGATGTAGAAGAAGTCTGTGCGATAATATTCACTTCCCTTCAGCTTGTTAGATCTGATACGACGGTCAGCTCCAGATAAGGCTGTAGGGTGCCCATGAACAGGAAGAAAAACCATTCAGTATATGTCAGATTTTAGACAGATACACGTTGATGTCTGATTTGGACAGACAAAGCACCATAACGATACGTATCAAGTTTTGACATTGCATGTGGCTTAGCATCGCTTAATGATGATGCGACCTCGACGGCCTGATAAATAGCTGCCGCAATGACTCATGCCATTCGTACCAGGGACCGAGCGGAGCCGTCCAGAAAACTCAGCTTGCTTTTCTTTCTACTATCCAAACGGTGCACCATCCTCCTCACAGCGACTTCGACACAATCCGTATCATTATTTTTTCTCCATTTTATTAACGGCAAGCAGATCCGCCGGATCAGCACTCGTTTAATTCCGCTGAATGCCGATCCCGTACTGGCCGCAAATACATAGGAACCGGACTTGACTCAACCCATCAATTAACAAAAACAAAGCATCTCCGAATCACGCTTTCTCACAGCCTCTGCGACGTACTTATGATTCGCTCTACAGCTTCCTAAGGTGGATCATTCTCTCCTTCTTTTCTCCCATGTTGTCGACGCCAACTGAACTCCCTGCTCCTCGAATAGAAAGGCACGGCAGATACACACTCTCTTCGCACATTATCCCAGCCCCCAGCCCTCGCCTCACGCCCCATATCGACCAACCTATTTTTGTCGATAAAACAAGAGCATCTCAAGCAGTGGAGACGATAATAACAGGTCGACGCGAGATCATCAAATTTGGAACGTCAAACACGCATCGCCTGTGGAATTGCATCAACAGATACGTCAGTAATCACGTCGGGCAAGGATTGACGTTCGTGTTCGTTCCTGGAAATGGGATACCAAAGGAGGTGAGTCCTGACATGAGTGTTTTCATCAAGTTTAAGTACTAAACGCAGTCTAGACATATGAACCTGCAGTCCAACACCTAATATCTGCCTCACCAGGGCTTGTTGACGAGGTATGGATGTGGGAAAGCGTCTTCCAGGGCGATAGTGGGGTGTTAAATGCCGGAAAGCTAAGCGGCGCTTGTGAGTCTGCTCTGTGTTCATGTGAATCATGACTCATCTGGAAGACCAGATAACTGGGAAGATGATACGCGTGATCTGCTAGAATTCCTCAAACACTACCTCCCTCCCAGGGTCAGCCGGAATTCTTTACCGGACGATCTATCTTCAATACGAATGGACGAGACAGAAGTGTCAAATCGCATACGGAACGGGTTCTCATCGAGAAAGATCGTTTTGGTGGGACATTCGTACGGAGGATGCGTCTCGTGAGTACTAACCCTTCCGCTGTGCCTCGAAGTCTTAGCTCACCCATACCAGCGCACTTGCAGCACTACAATATCCCACACTTTTCCATTCATTAGTTCTTATCGACCCAATAATCGTCCCGCCTCGCCATTTCGATAGTGGCGCCGGGAAGAAACTGATGACTTCGTTCATGAAAGGATCCCTACTCCGACAATCGACGTGGATGAATTGGTAGGTATCTCTTTTCCTCCTCATTTCTCGACCTTATAGTTTCCATCAGGACTATCGCCGAAGAATGTTTGCGGCAATACAGACCGTACCAAAGTTGGGATCCTGCAGCTTTTAACAGGTTGATACTCCATGGTCTTCGAGAGAACGAGAGCGATTCACAGGTCCATTTGAAGACCTCGTCAATCAACGAGACGATTTTGTATGCGGATCCTATCACACCTTCTACGGTGTACGGCCTTCTGCACCAATTGGATGCAGGCATACAGCTGAACTGGGTCTTGCCTGAGAACGGAGGGTTAGTGTTCATCTTCTTGAGGCTATTCTTGCCTGATTTTGGATTGTAGGATAATCGGACCGTCGCTTACTCAGAAGATGATAGGGCTACGGCCGGTTAATACGAAGAGCGTGACGATACCTGGTACTAGTCATTTTGTGAGTAATAATTATCTTTATTTCGGCGACACACGTTCTTATGCGTCGCGTCAGATACCACAGGATAAACCTAAAGACTTTGGTAAGTACTTCAATTCTTCAATTCTATAGAAAGTGCTTATGATGACTTTATACAGCGGACGCAATATTACAACTAATAGATAATAGAGGGCGTGCAACGGCCAGGCTCTGATCCACTCTAAAGCGTATTATTTCGATATACCCTTCTTTCTCCCGACAGAGAGTGTCATATCCCTTCGCCTTTGGGGCAGGCTTCGCGCAAAATATCCTACGCATGCGTCCTTCCGATGCCCGAGAAATTCTCACTTCCTGCACCAGGAGACCTTTACTTTACACGTCGATAGAGTCGTACATAATACATACAAGTACATGCTACAGATACAGTAGTAATACAACAGTTTGTTAATTCATGAAAGTCCACACGTTCATCCACATCCGCGTCAGCTCATTCTTTTGAATGCTTACGCCCGATAAAGTGCTATCACGAAGGCCATTAGCATCACGATCAAGAGCGCGAAATAAGTTATCGGCGTACCAATGCTGAACACAACCGCATCCCCAAGCTCTTCCTCTTACTCTCATGCGCCTCGACGAACTCATCATCCTGAACCTCAACATCACCCTCGTCCGCCACAGGAGACCCACGAAGCGACCGGATCCTCCAACACTGTCGATGATCCTCGTCCTCGGGGTGCTCGTTCACCATATCTGCCATCACCGCCCGCACCATCTTATCCTCGATACCCAGACACGCGTCCCGATGCGCCTCCCACTTGTCGAACATCACGAGCGCCGAGCAGCCCAAGCACCGGAGAGAAACCGACCCAGACTCCTCTGTACACTCTGCCCACTCGTCGTGCTGCAGCTGCCAGATCTTCATATCACCGGGGTCCTTGGAGTATTCGAACATAGTCTTGTAGATGACGAGGTACCGAATCTCATGGATGAACCGGTACGAGATGGTACTGTTCTGCGCTTCGGAGAGGGCGGAGGTGGTAGGGTCGAAGTCGCTCGGGGTAGTCACGAACCTAGTGAGTGAAAGAGAGGCGTCAGATTCAGCAAGAGGGGGTAGTGGGAGGAAGACATTGCCTGTGAGGCTCGTTTCCGAGATCACCGCCATAATGAAAAGCGTAATTGAGCGCGAGAACGGGAACGTGGATAGACATGGTTGCGTGGTGAGGATGAGCTGATAGACGGTGGCAGCTTTAAAGGCTCGAATGCTGCCACCGATGACCATTGACATTTTCAGCACACAATGCTTCATTGTTGTCCGAACAGCACTATGTTTCTTGTCACAGAGCCTCAGGAAGTGTACTACAGCACCCGAAGAAACAAATTCACAAGGGTTTCCAGTTTGGGTACGTAATCTGATTTTGAGTTTATGAATGCCAGGCTGAGGTATCGTTGGATACCAATACATTCCTCCAAACTTCGTCATAAACCGGGTTTTGGGGACTGGAAGCGCACGAGAAAGCCTCCGAGATCGCCGAAATAGGCCAACTAGCCACAAACGCGTCATCAAGTCCCTAAACCATGGTTTATGACGAGGTTGATTATATCATTCTCTTCTCTCGCGCAACCTACATGTTGCTGCCAAGCTGTATGCAAACAGCTGTAATCGAATAGTTAGATCTTTAGAGCTTTAGACATGAAGGAGGCTTCAAAGCTTACTGGGGTCGACAGCTCACTACTTAGTAGATTCGATCCCCTTCATAAGTGTGACGGAAATAGCACATTATCACAAAGGAAATAGAGAGTCTCAGGCACAGAATCTAGATGAATCAATATCAGATTTCCTTTTGAAGAACATCTGAAGCATTGTTACAACCAACGGCGGTAAACGGCTCTGCGAGGCGAGCAGCGAGCGAGGGCTTCCTTCTGAGTCAAAATGGCAGCTATTCTTTTGTGACATTCATGCCGTGGCATTTCCGCAAAGTAAGTGAGGAAGGCGCGGACATACTTAGACAGACTTAAACCTAAGATCCACACGAGTTCGTGAGTACTATTGCAACCAGACGGTCGTGAGAACGTACCGCGATCCCGTTCGTATTTAGATGTACGGATGGTTTTTCACGAAGAATGTTCGAAGGAACGCGCGTCACGGAAGAGATTGAACTAACAATGGCAAAGAATAATGGAATGGAGGTTGAAACAAAACGGACTAAGACGCGTCGGTAGCACGTGAGCTTTAGGGCAGGTTTTGTCTATAAATAAATCAATGATATTTTCCGATGAGATAAGATCCGCTCCTTGCTTCCTGCTATCCAAATCTCTGGCTGCTTCAAGTCTTTTTTCTACGTCTCCCGCGCGTTGATCTTCCGTTTCCGCAACTCGGAAAACAATCCCCACAGTGCGATCCCCCGATATATATCATATACTTCCTCTTGACGGTCGAATCGCATTCTGTGTGTTCTTTACTAGAGGCTAGTAAGCGGCATGCCTGTATTTGGCTACTAAACTGGCGGGTGGTACACCTGATACACGACATCTACAGCAGTGCACGTGGCGATCACCGGTACCCCAATCGAAGTCGCACGCACTTTGCCGCTAGGCATACCTCACGGCTGAAGACGACATTTAAAATGAAATTAATGGCGCTCCTTCTCTCCATTTGCTAGGCGTTGGCTAGGTGCACTCTTCAGGTATTGCAAGTGGGCTTACTATTACCACTGCTTGCCCTTATGACTATCTCTGTGCATGTTGACTTCCTCGCTGATCTACCATGTGCTCGTCGCTATGGACTTGAAGACTTACGAATGTCGCGCACTATAGCCGGAGTTGACAGGTGAGTGATCCTCTCCAACGTTCGTGCATGGACTATGTAAAATATATAGCACCTGCTCGTGCTCTCTTTGTGGCCTTGGCATATACCATATCTATACAAATAGCCACCCGGTCATCAAATGATAGCGCATGGAGATAACGAAATATGTCCAGTCCTTGTGATGCAGAGCATGCAAAGAAGGCTCAACGACGCATGTGTGTATCGTGCGTGGTGATCAACCGGTGCTTAAATATGGTTGAGGCAGCTGTTCCTCACATCCAGGCATGATGTCTTTCATATCTCTCGTTGTGCTCAGCGTGAGCTTACTCTGCTTCGTCTCAGCTACACCTATCAATGAAACTGTCAGTCTCAAGCGCGCTTTGCCTACTCCTGTGAGCGCGGCCACAGCTAGAACCTACCTCAAGGCATGTAAGCATTGATCCTTTCGATTACGCGCCGGCGATTGCTGATAGATTCGGGGTTTATAGTGACCATCGAGGTTGAGAGCAACTCGCCAGCGTACGAGCGTGATTTCTTCCACACTTGGATCATTAGTGAGTCTGCAGACCCTCGGGAGGCTTCCGATCCCATAGTGTCGTTCAGTCTCGGGCAAATGTGATACTAGGGAGAGTGAGTATCAACTTACTTTCTGTTAGCGATATTGACAGAGGCTGCTCCCCCAGCTGTCCTTGCTCGTGACGCGATCTCGTGCGTATGTATGTTGTCAGAACGGATGGAGTGATTGAACCCTCGAGTAGCATCGTCCAGGCTTCCGACTGCTCCGCCACCTCGGGGAGCTGGGTATCGCCATACGATGGCGTTCCTACGACGCTACCTAGCGATCTTGACATCGTGAGCAATTCAATTCCAAGTCTATAGATGTGAATTACATATAACTATCATCAGGACCACCTCGTTCCGTTGAAGGAGGTACGTCACCATCTGTGATGCCGTCACCGACTCAGATAAGGCTGAATGATTTGTGCAGGCGTGGGTCTCTGGTGCAAGGACTTGGACTGCCGCCCAGCGAGAGGCATTTGCCAACGACGTGACGCGTCCCCAGCTAGTCTCAGTGACAGATAATCTCAATCAAGCGAAAGGGGATAAAGGTACAAATCTTCGTTACGGCTCTACTGATACTTATTAGCTGATTGTTTTTGGTAGACCCGGCGGAGTGGATGGTCCCCCTTCAGAGCTACGTCTGTACTTATGTCCGGGCCTGGGTCACCGTCAAGCACTTCTATGCCCTAAGCGTCGACCAGGCTGAGTACAACGCCCTTACGAATTATCTTGCTGATTGTTAGGGGACACAATAATGTTTCTTGTGACTTCAGAACTGTACCTATGTCGATTCAAACCTTCTTCGCGGTGTAACTTTGCATCACCCCCTTCATCATTAATTTACACGACTGATCAGCTTTTTGCGTGACTCTGCTGTCGATACTCTTTCAAGTTTCCTGGCAGTGGGAGTTCATTCGGCTATCCTAAGTCTATGCAGTTCTAACTCAAGAGCAATCTACGGCAGTTGCAAATGGCGGAGATCCTGTCGAATACTTATATCAAGTATCTCAATAAATGAATACAATCGTCGTGATGGTGTGCATGGGCCGGCCAAGGTGACTCGGCTTCGCAGCAACAGCATTGCAGCGGCCGCAAATTCTGCTATTTATTTGGACCATAGTTATAACGTCGCCCCTTGACAACCTTTTCGATTATGAGTCCTGGTGTAGATAACGCCGGCAATTACTGACAGTGCTTATCTCAAGTGCATCCACCGCATTTTGTGCTTGCATACCATCATCCAAACTCGTGCTCATGAGTGGCATTCGAAACCTCGCGCCGAACGTGTACAGCATCCGTCCCGATGATGAATCCGATAAAGAGATTTTCATCGAAGCTGCCGGATCGTCCTACAACGGCGTCGAGCGTCATGTCCTGATGCACTGGGACAACGGCACCCTCAACCAGGCTCGTGTTGTACAAATCGTCGAGCTCGTCGGAATACCGGGAGATTACACCTAAAAGTCCCCCGTAGCGCGTCTTCATCGGCCGATGCAATACCCGGACACGTCTTTCTTCTTGGGCGAGTTCAGCCGGGAGGAGAGAGATATAATACTAGAGCTGGCAAGGAAGGTAGAGTTTGATGAAAGCTCGACAAGGAATGGGTGTCGCGTGTGGTTGAGGGAGTTGTTGGAGGCGATGGTCCAGGGGGGGTTCATTTAGGACGGGACGTTTGAGGGTATTGATCGGGAGGTCCCGTTAGTCAAGCGTAGGCCACAGGTAGACCAGTGAAGTATAAATTCTCCTTCTGTCGTTATCAACGGGTGATGGTACGTCTGATAGTAGATGATTCCCGACGATAGAACTGTTTGCTTACATATGGCCTTGACACTCGGGTTACTTGCATCATTTTGTGTGCTTTAACCTTGGTCCATCCTCCCGTGTTTGTAGAGATATCTAGTTGGTTCGCTGTTTCCTTTCCCTCCTCGGTGCGGTACAGAACTGACTTCGTACAAGATTTCTCCTCATACGGTCCAGTGGATTTAATAAACATATTTCAGCAATTCAGCAAGGTTTATTCACCAAATTCCATGTAAACCGTATCTTTCGGATCATCTTCAACCGCACTAGCGTATTGCGCGACCCGGCGACCACATTATCAAGTTTCATTCCGAATACTTTATTATTCTGCACATCCCCCGTCCCCCTTGTTTTCTGTTTCTATTTCTATTTCCGGGTTACAGGTAGGTACACACCGGAGCGGTATGATTGAACACGTACAGCGGTGTCTGACATCCAAAGCCTGAAGGCGCTGCTGTCTCTTCTCTTTCTGACCCTTCTGACCCTTCTCTCTAGAGCTGTTCGGCCAGCAAAAAAACTTGGTAGATTTATATCTTCGATCCTGGATGAAGAGTTATGTTAAGTAGTTCCAAGTCCTCAAGTTCGAAGCTATTGTCACGAGAATTTTGGGACGGCAAGAAATTTACGAACAGAGGATAGGTGCACAATAACTTAGCTTCGCCGGAAGTACTTTATTACAGGCCGTCGAGACCTTGGGAACATGAACAGGTACAGTCATGCATACGTTGGGACCGTCTCGCTAGGTCCAAGAGAGAGAATACGGGAAAGCTAATGGTAGTCGCGGATGTAGCTACGAACAAGCGGAGAACTACGGGAATGGCATGGTCGCGGAAGGACCGGACGGTGTGCCAACGCTCCCAACGTTCAAAAACAAACTGCTAGGGTGGTAAGACTTTCATTCACGCTTGAGTACAGGCTTTATATACTGTCTGGTTAATCTATTCTTAGATATTCCGGGGCGTATGCCTCGTTGGCTTCCAGGCTTACGCATACTAGAACATTTAACCTACGACGAGGCGTCGACGCTTCCTTGTGCTGCTCTGACGGCGTATAATACCCTCATGGGTCCCAAACCGATCAAGGGAGGTGATACTGTTCTCATCCTTGGAACTGGTGGCGTTTTCATGTACGTCTCTTCCATTTACTGAGCCTCTGTACCATTCTTAACTTCGTTCAGTTTTGGTCTTCAATTCGGCGCTGTAGCTTCTGGTGCTACTGTTATTGCCAAGTTATTGCAACACCTTCCTCCGATGCGAGGCTGGATATTGCTACGAGACTCGGTGCTACCCACACGATCAATTATAAAACAACTCCAGACTGGGATAGGAAGTTCTGAGGCTAACGGATGGAAGTGGCGTCGATCATGTTTTGGAAGTACGCGCTATTCCCCTTTTGGTCGGCTCTTTCTAACTTTGGTGTGCTATCTCACAGGTCGGAGGACCTGGAACTCTCCAGAAATCCACAGTGGCTACACGTTTTGCGGGGCAAGTTCATATTTTGGACTTGTTTCGCAGGACTGCCGCTGAGCTGACCAACATTGTTAGTCTGCGCATCCGCAAGGGTAGTATTCTCCGAGGAGCTCACATTTGCTCTACCACGCAGTGAGTAGAGTCATCGCTTTTATGCATCGTATTAATTCGTAGTATATGTAGTTGATATGTAGGCTTGAGTCGATAGTTCATCTTTTATGTGCTCGCCTTGAGTCGACGCGCCGGCAGTCGACAAGGTGTTCACGTTTGAGAAAGCAATCAATGCGTATGCCTACCTAGAGAGCCAAACGCATGTTGGAAAAGTGGTTATTAGGGTTGGTAGGGGGTAGGTGTGGCGGTACAATTAATGACCTCGTATCACCAGATAGATAAAGAATATACCACATTTTAAGGCACTATAGCCAAGTGGTTAAGGCGATAGATTAGAAATCTATTACTCTCTGAGTGCGCAGGTTCAAATCCTGCTGGTGTCGTCGGGCCAAGGTAAAAATTTTTGTTACGCAATGAACGTTTTCTTAAATCAGGATTCAGATTTAGGGTTGCGCACGAAACCTCAAGGGGGAGTAAGTGACCGTTAACACCGACCTCTCCCCAAGGGGGTAGTTTTGCTACGGTAAGTTACCGTTACTTACCTTATCACGGTGCACTATCACATGCCTGACGCGCCACAATCGTTGAATTTTTCCAAAACGTTTGTCCTCGTGTTTTTATACATTTTCTTGCTGTAATGCAGGGTAATTCAGTCTTAAGGCCACTCATATGTAAATATACAGTCTATCTTGAAATATGCACATACTACTGACTTGTTCTGCTGAACTAACTGTCACATGACAGGTAAGTTACCACAATAAAAACCCCTCCGGCGAGGGGGGGTAAGTTACCGGGAATAAACCCAGGTGTATCAAAACCTAGATTCACAAGATTGATACATCGCCAACGGCCACTGTAGATTCTTTTTGTCTAGGACGTCCGTGTTCGTGTTTTTATGATTTTTTTAAAATTAAGGGCACCTGAAAGTATTGTTTATTCATTCCTGTAGTTATAAATAGGATATACACGTAGTTGTCGTAAATTATTAGTAGCGGTCAGAGTCGCGATTTTCGGGTCGATTTTTTGATCGATTCGATGCTCGATTTTTTATGGGCAAAAATCGACTGATGTGCGAAACACCTCTGACAGGTGTTTCGCGAATCGACATGCGACTCTCTAGGCTGTTTTTTCCCTCCCCGTTTGCCCTCCTCTTCTTGTGCATTAAGTAATCTTCAAATTTAATGTTGTTGTTTTCATTTCTGTGCCACGACAAATTTTTGTCAGAGTGAAGAAACTGAGGACATACCAAGATCAAGGTCTGCTAGCCTCGGTTATGCAACTGTTTGCGTTGACAGTGGATACATTGATATGCTGACTTTTGTATAGTTTCTTCTGTGTGCTCTCCGA
This sequence comes from Armillaria altimontana, assembly GCA_022818075.1. Lineage (NCBI taxonomy): Eukaryota > Fungi > Basidiomycota > Agaricomycetes > Agaricales > Physalacriaceae > Armillaria > Armillaria altimontana. The sequence goes on along the minus strand of JAIWYR010000042.1, from coordinate 184,466 downwards.
AGAGCACGGGCCCCGGCGCCGGGGCATGGTCGTAAATTTATTTGTGGGTAAATATGGGTATATACCACTAGGGTTAAGAGATAATCGCTACTCCAAAATCGAGTCAAAGGAAGTTGGCGGTCAAATGGAAAAACGCGATTTTTGTAAAATCGAGGTAAAAAATCGAGCATCAAATCGATCAAAAAATCGACCCGAAAATCGCGACTCTGACCGCTACTATTATACTTATCGGGCAGTTACAGAATGTGTAAGTTGCCTCGATGGAAAATTCCTTCAGCGATAATTGGAAATTACCCCTTCATGAACTTCGGTGACATGTTGAATAGCCGCACCTTGACCCGCCTCCGTTCCAATCTACTTAGCTCCGATTTTCTTACGTCAGCAGTTTTCCGTTCATCTTTTCTTTCTAAAATGCTTATAGATCTCTTGCGTTCTCTGACACAAAGCTTCGATTCCAGCTACTACTCCGGCGGGCTTACTTCATCCCCTCTTAAAAAGGTACATGGCAACGGCACTAAATGATCCGCGCAAGGATCCGTGGACCGTGGAGTTAAGTCTTTAGTTACTCTCAAGCGATTTCTACCACTTCACTACGTGAACCACGTTGTTTCAATTCTCCTTTCTTGAACAAAAGATGCGAAAAGAGACGGAGATGACGATGGAAGCCTGCCTAGATATGCAAACTCCATATCCAAGGACATTTCTTCGGAAAATGATATGGGCCCGTCTTCATCATCTCTTTCTTTCTTTATTTAACTGTTGATTTCTGCAGTAACTAAACAGTTCTTCTCCTTCGATATACAAGAGCTTCAGGGCCATCATTGTACGGAGAAGGCGACAGCAGTCATTGTAGTCATGTCTCTGCTTCACTGGGTCATGGGCCTGTGGCAGGACGCAGTAGCATTCTCAAGGAGCGTTCCAGGGCGAGGATGGTTTCAAAATCGGAGAAGAGAGAGCGCAATAATCGGACGGCGGTGCATTTGAGGCAACGAGCAGGTGAATTACAGCTTTTTTTATACAGCTTTAGCATGCATTTTGCGCGGGAGAAAAGAGAGATCTGGACTTCGTCATATACTATGGTCCAGGGACATGAAGACGTATTGTTTATGGCCATCCCGGCGATCTCGGAGGCGCTTTCGTGCGCCTGAAGTCCCCCAAACACGGTTTATGATGAAATCCGAGTCTCCTTTCATCGATGCATCATTCACGAAAATATCCCTGAAGACTGACTGCTAAGCCCCAAAAGTTATCTAGAAACGTCTTCCCGCCCACGCTGAATTTCTAGTGCTCTCCCCAGCATACTTACAGAGTGTTGATTACAACTCTGGCATCATTCCCTCTGTCTTCGTGGCGTCGAGACTGGGATATGTGCCAGTCGACGCTGTACTTGGGAGTGCTACCTTATACCCCTTATACTAATTATGGTATCTCCGCCCTTCCGCAGCAAGTAGGTAACTCGATCAAAATGACGGCCATGTCGCACGCTGCGGGTAAGCTTACCCTCATCTCGTTAGTGCTTTTGAGTACGTCGCTTCCATTATCCCGTTCTTTCTCTGATAGTGATACGATGATACTTCAACTCCTCTCACAATGAAGACCTCTTGGGATCCAGTCTATTTGCACAAGCGTTCCGCATGGACATCATCGATGCAATTGATACAATAGCACATACTAGGAAGGGCGGCAGTGACTGCTCATAATCGATTGATGGTCGAGTTTCCGGAAGACGAGATCACCGAATGAATTGACCATACACTTAGATCTTGATAAATGCAGCGGCAGCTACAACACATCTAGTACTTAGGAGGAGAAGTCTTTGAATTCCATTTGTCGAGGCCGCTTAACTACGTACAACGGTAAGATCAGTTTCTCGTCAGTAATATCAGTATACTGGAATCCTTTTGAGGTAGACATTGACGAGCATCTTCTCAACAACGAGATCCTCGGGGGAAGAAGAACGAGGGTCTGGTTGTTCGGATCTGGGCCAGTGCCGTGAGAACATTGATCCCTTGGTACAAATCTATAACAACAATACGCGAGCAGAGTCGTCCACCCTTTCCTGTGCAGAATATATTAACCATGCTTAGCGCTTACTCGAATGGCCGACCCAATGACCGAACATCATTGGAGTAATTTCATCAATATCTGACCTTCCCGCATTCACCAATGCAGTGGATAGTGCACTGCCGGTGATATAGAAAACATGATGGCAAATATGAAACGTCTTTCGCCTTCCATGAGCTTCTTTACCCTTTACTCAGAGACTCGTGAGTCGTTTCTCACTGTCCTTCCAACTCATGTGGCTATCTCTAGGCAATGACGCGGAACGTCGGTCTATGGACGTGCCTAACTAGGTGGCGAGAAGCAAGAAAGCAGCGGCCTCAGGCTACATGCGTGATCGAACACTCTCAGATACCATTACAGCATTACTTGTAACTTGACAATCGATCCATCAGCGTTCTAAGTATTGTTAGTACCATTTTCAATGAATTAGCTACCTTGGGTAGCGGTACCATGAGGGTGCAACTCTACGACTGCCAATGCCTTATTGAAATGAGGATACTTAACTGGATGGTAATTGGCTGAAAGAACGAGGAGGTGAACGCGGAGTACGGATAAGTGGCAGTCTATTGCTACGTGGCCGCATGGTTCGATATGCCTCTTAACCTTCCACTAGCGCCTTCTACGGTAGAAGACCTAACTCGGAAACGAAATTCGGCGCCGGCCAATACCTGGGAGCGAGTAACAAACCGCCGAGTCCTACTTGTTATGGCTGTACACTGTAGCTCCGCTGGCCGGCGGTCACTTGGAAAGAATGCCTTACCTAACTTTAGCGCGCCCACTATCATCGCCAAAAATGTCAGGCGCTCTGATGAGAAAGATGCTTCCTCTCAGCGTGACATCTGGTATATAACTGCTCAAGCGGCTGCATTTTCAAGCTGTTTCCTGCTGTCATCCTCGTTATCATCATGGAGAATGCAAAGAATTCATCGTCAATCGGTGACGCAGTGACGTAGAGAGACTGAGATAAGAGCCAGTAGTACAGACAAACATACGGCTATTCTTTAGGCTGATCATCGTGTATAACCTTTGTCACATCAATCCTTGTTTCCATCCATCTTGTAATGCCGCAGCATCTCCCGGTCCGGTATTTTAACCAACGACCGCGCCAAATATAGCGAGGCATATATAATCGATGCGCTCTCGAAGGTGATAACTAAGCTCTTCCGAGTATCTTCCACCTAGACGATGGTTTCAAATTGGAAAGATCCAACGGTCATTGCAGAACAGTACTGTACGTCCTTCCTTCATCCTTCATTGTCGCTTCTGTATCTCAGTGGGTTACAGTGGGCGTTGTAAAGGTATGCCATGTCTGTGCAGGAGTATTTATGTAAGCCGAATTATTCGAGGTTTGTTTTTCCATCTCATATATCTAGGTGGGAGTTTGTCTCTACGCTTGATTTTGAATGGTCAGTTTACACGGGCAAGCGGCCTTTTCGATGGACTGTACCTGTGTGTATCTGTCCCTGTACATCCTCTTGCAGCGCTGACGACGTCTTAGATCTACTCTATGACACGGTTTTCTGCATTAGGTGCGATGGTTTGCTATATGATAGGTTTGAATGCCACACACAAGATTGACTGTCCAGTATGCATTATACCACTTCCTCAATGATCGCAGCCTTACTCATCATTAGACATGGCTCACCGCTACCTTTGTGAGGCTATTATCCACAAACTACCGGTATTTTGCTCATCTTGTCAAAATCCCAAGACTTTGTCATATACATCTCTTGCACTCGCCTCCGGTCTCCTTGGAATGCGGGCGTATGTGTTTCAGTGGCGTATCCAATCTTTGACTCACCCGATTTTAGTGTCGCTCTCTGGAATAGAAATATTATTGTAATCGGTATCAATGCCATAGCATGGCTCGTTAATGTCTCGTTCATGATATATGGTGCGTTTCCCCTGACAGGCATCTACAACTGACTCATTATATCTACAGCAGCGACACTGGCAAGTTCAAATTGTCTGAGTATATATATATGGTACAACCGTTAACCTTCCCCTTCTACTTAGGCTAGAAACGAAGCATATTGGGATCCCTCATCCAAGTCATGTGCCGCGTCGGGCACGGGGGCGCAAAATCTGGACGCTATCACAACTATGATTGTCGAAATCATTCTACTTGTTTCGATGCTCACAGGAATAAGCAGGACGAAGAACCCGGGAACTCTCTGGAAGTATCTGTATCACCAGGTTCGTGAGCTTCCGTGATACGTATATCAAGTAGTGACTCGCGCACCAGGGTCTTGCTTGGACCGCCCTTGCCACAATTGCTGAGGTTCCTATTGTTGTGCGTTTCCGCTGATTTCTTGTCTGCGGCCGTGTATTAAAAACATCATGATGAAGACTTTGCTCGAACTAGACCTTAACGGTATGTAATGGATCAGACTGTGGCACTGTACGGAAGATTCATTAACTTCACAGATCCTATGAATCTCGCACGTGCTTTTTTTACATCATAAACTCCACCTATTAACTACGTGAGCACAGATATTCCAGCCCATTACCTGTGAGTTTCACCGTCGCGTTTCAACTGGGTGTTTGATGAGGACATGACAGTGACAATCTTGTGAGATACAGCGATTCATCGCTCGGCGTTGGCATGGTGTTGACATTTTCACCAGGAATATTGGCTCTACTCGCCTCTATCGCAATTTAGCGATATATGCTACATCGTGAGCTAATCGTGTGTATCCATTCTCACAATGTTGACCCGATGGAAGACCTGAAAGGCTCCATCCCATCAATATTGAAGGCATCGAGTGTCCTCCGATCAGCCCTCCACCCGATGGAGCCGTTTTTGTTCCCATGGATATACTTGACATTGCCAGGTGCTTGGGACATCTCTTTCTGTGATCTGGTGGTACATTAACGCTCATAATTCATCACAGGGTATCAAGCCAGTCCATTCTTGAAACAAGCTCCCAGCACTTAAAAGACTGATTTTCGCAGGCTCGCTGACTGCGTCCGATCTTTCCCAATTGCCCTTATCTTCTGATATCTGACCTGTAATAATATTTATCCGCATTTACACTCTTTTCTACAAATCTATGTATATATCCCAGATCAAGCAGTCTGGTCATGATCCGGTTCGGCCCTCTTGAAACCGAAGCCGAATTCGTTCATTGATGATATTCAACGCGCCGAATCGTATTTTTCCGTGTGAATCCCACCCACCCCCTGTCATTGTAAGCTCATTCTTGTTCCCGCATCTCTTTCTCAACAACATGGACATGGTACGTCTCCGTTTCCTGAACTGCCTCGCCCCGTTCAAAACATCTACAAGATTTTGAACGGTGTATCGAACACCTTGAAGCATGCATATACAATGTATCTTTTCACTAAATCTGACGTCAAGACAATCTTGGTCCCTGTTGTAAATCTCATCTTCTCCCGTGATGCACATTCTTTTGACAATAATTTTCAGTCAGTGTTTGGAGTCGTCGCGACCACTGAAGTATCTCTTCACCGGAAGATCTATATGATCTTCTGGGTCTGGATTCACCTCCTCCAGTTCTGTGTATCCAATCAAGTATCTAGTATTGATGAAGATGCCATGAACAAGCCGTGGCGTCCACTTCCTGCATCACGAATTACACCTGAAGGCGCCAATCGTCTTCGCTGGATTCTTCTTCCTCTATGCGTCGGGTTATCGATCAGCCAAGGCATATCTAGAGTTGGAATAATCCTTTCTCTGGGCATATGGATCAATAACGACCTTGGGTTCGATAGACATTGGTTCACGAGGAACCTATGTAGCGCACTGGGATATTGGGCTTTCAATCATGGGGCGACGTCGATACTTTGCGCTGGTAAGACGCCTTTTACTCGTGACGAGCATTTCTGTCAACGATATTGAATTGCATCATTTAGGGCACCATTGCGAGATCAGCAGACACGTACTGGTCGCTGAAATGTTCAGTTCTCTTATCGTCCTGACCACGATACAAGCACAAGACTTCCAGGATATTGAAGGCGACCGCGTAATGGAGCGCCATACCCTTCCCATTCTTCTTCCCACCTTCAGTCGGAATGCGATGCTACTACTCTTAATCGCTTGGTCCCTCGGTTTAGGACAGATGGCCCAACTACAGGGATTGCGATATGTCCTATTTACTTTCTCCGGAACTGCGGTTGGATGTCGATTCGTTGCGTATAGGACAGCGAGGCAGGACCATAAGTCTTATGTGTATTATAATGTAAGTGTTATCGTGTCCGCTTGTCGGCCATGCGAATGATGTCCAACTCGCCGTTCTGATAGGTTTGGCTCTGTGTGGTCCAATTACTCTCTCTTCAGCTCCATCTTTGATGTAACGCCGACCTACACACATGGCAATGCTGATCACGTACACCTTTATATTTGTATACCATCAACGGGCGATTTTAGAACGCAGCATTGAGTACGTACATGGGCGTTCTTTTGATATTGACATGCCGCTTTTCCCTTCGCTCCGGTGTCAATTGAATCGCATAAGGTCATGTGGGTAGCCCAGCATAACTCATCAAGATATTAGGTACCATCTTAATTGGATCCCTCGGAGTTCGGCCTTAGTGCCTACTAATCTACCCTTGCTCCTTACTAGCATGCTAGTTCTTTGCACCCTTAGTATTATTGCAGCGCTCTCCTTTGCTAAGCTCCTCTATCGCTTGAATCATGCCAAGCGTCGTCAGTATCCAGGACCGACCCCATGGCCCGTGATTGGGAATATCTTTCCTACTACTAGGATTTGGGAAGCGTTTGCGAATCTGCGCCCGACATATGGTGAGTCCTAGCTTTCGTGAAAGTTCCGCAGTCTGATTTCTGCTTGAGGCGACACGTTTTCCCTTACTATATTAGGGACGCCGATTATCGTTCTCAATTCTGCTGAAATTGGAAGGGAACTGCTGGAAAATCGTTCCGCTAAATACTGGAAGCGCCCTTTGCCAAAGATGATCGAACTGTGGGATGATTTCATTGATGCAGGTAGCGCCCTTTGACTTAGGTGACATAGAGCTGGGATGGAACGAGGCGTGGTCTTCCAACCTGACGCCACTCGACTACGAAAAAGCAGGGCCCTCATCCACAACGCCATTAATCCTAGATCCATCCCCCACATAAGGAACGTGCTGGATCAGCATATTCATATGTTCTTGCATCATGTCTTGGCTTCGCCTGAGGAGTTCATGGACCACTTGCACAAGTAGGTATATCTCCGCACATTCTCTCACTCAATACTCAGTTAATATAGTACAATCACCGCAATCATGCTCCTCCTATCTCATGGATACACGGTCTCAGGTCCAAACGACTCTTTTCTGAAAATGGCGAAGGAGACTGTCCAGAACTTTGCGCGTGCTTCCGATATCAGTCAATTTGCTGTTGAGTGGATTCCCTCCTGTATGGCGATTTTTCATTTATTTTGGCGAATTTCTAATCTGAAGTTCAGTATCCTGGGTTCCTTTTATGCCGTTCAAATCTTTGGCGAAGTCATGGCTAAATCAATACACGATGCTGGTCGATGACGGTCTAAGGATGGTAAACACGGCAATGGTAGATCCTCTAACCATCCGTAATTCCGCGCGTACTTCCTGACTGCTCTGTAGGATCGAGGCGATGCTTCGTATTCGTTATTAGCCGAGGCTATCCAAACTAAAGATAAAGACGTCGACATCGTTGACATCGCAAAATTTGCTGCAGCTGAAGTCTTTACGGGTGCGAAAATTCAATCTCGCAACTTAAATTCTAACTTCTGTCCAATCAGGAGGTGCAGAGACGGTGAGTAATCATCTTCCTTATAAGGGCCGTCGAACTTGCAAGGCTCTACCATCATGAAGTCAGTGGTTCTAGTGGTTTCGAAAGTTAGTCGTTTATGATCTCACATTCAAAAAACAAATACTAATTTTGCCGCCGGAAGCGGACCAGGATTACGAGAACTACCGTTCTGACGAAACGCCTTCTTGGAGAAGCGGCGATTGTCAGCATTTGATACAAGTAACCTGCTTCTGAGGAAGCAGATGAATGGCTATTTGTCGTTCATCTTGAGAACGAGAACAGGTGTCAGAATTCTTCGGAACCAGGCAGTACGGTTGTTGGTCCCAGAAATCCTTATTCCTCATTCTTTCCAGATGAATATTCTAACGCCGAAGAGCAGACAATTTCTACGATGAACTCTTTTATTCTAGCCATGGTCCTTCATCCCGACGTCCAGCGTCGAGCACACGCCGAGCTCGATGCCACTATCGGTTGCGGAAATTTCCCCACGTACGAGGACAAACAAAATCTACCGTTCATCAATGCTATCTTGAAGGAAACACTTCGTCGCTATACACCTATTCCTTTGGGTTAGTGAACAGTTCTTCACATTCAATCGGTGCCTTAATACTTGCTTTCAGTACACCGAAAACCCAGTACTGACGACACAGTTCATGATTTCTTTATTGCGAAGGATACTATGGTCCTGGTTAATTTCTGGTGCGAATACTCTTAGCTGTCCGATACCCAAAACTCAAGCGTCTGGAAGGGGGATGTTGAACGATCCATCGACGTACCCTGATCCAGCCTCATTTCGCCCTGAGCGCTGGACTTGCGATGATACTACATCAATCGACCCTCTCAAAGTGGTGTTCGGTTTTGGCCGTCGGTCAGTTCTAGTCACGCCGATCTTTTTGTTCTATACCTATCTTTTGTTTCAGTCTCTGTCCCGGCCGTCTCCTCGCCGAGGACCTTCTTTTCATGATGATATCCTCAACGTTGGCTTTGTTCGAAATATCGCCGCCAACCAACGAGGGAGGGCAGCATGTCTATCCCACAGGGGAATACAGTGATGGTGGAATGATGTTTGTGTATCCAACTGCTGCGTTCGCCTCCAAAACTCATAGCGATCACTTTAGTGCTCCATTGCCATTTAAGTGTACCTTCAAAGTACGCTCTAAAGGACTCGCTGCGACTGTATCTGCCTTGGGCTAAATTAATTCATGGTGTATTTTCGACGATGGATTTTTAGGCTCAATTATTCTGAGATACCGCTTTCATGTCGACATTTTATTTATTTTATTTTTACAATTGCGCCCAATTTTAAACGGAAATAGGTGGACAGTAATACTTCGTTTGCGGCTGTCAGGTTACACTAAAGCAGTGACCTTGACATAAAATGGGCCGTCCATGAACGGGGTGAATGCGTCAATCGGTGTGCGAACTCGAGGTTCGAGCGGCTCAAAGTTGAAACGCATAAGAATCTCCCGCATCAACGCGACAAATTCGTATGTCGATAGTTGCATTCCTGGACTAATTCGACAACCACGGGTCAGACAACTCAGAAAGAAAAATAGGAGACACTCGTACCAAGCTCGTGGTCCGTGTCCAAAAGCATGAAAGTACGGGCTATGAGGCTTTATGAAAATTCCGTCTTTTATAAATCTTTCAGGTTTGAAGGCATCTGCATCTACGCCCCATATCTATGAATATCGAAGATGGTTAAGTATGGTCGCAAAGAAATAGAAGCTACATTACTAACTTCTGGTGATCTCATCATGTCATAGTCGGACCAAAGAACAAAATCGCCCTTAGAGATCTTGACGGCGGGCAAATTAGCAGTGGGAATTCGGGGTAAAATATCATCCTCTGTTGCGAGACGAGCATTTTTGGGCAAGCCGGGCCACAGACGCAACGTTTCATGGAACACGGCAAGATGATTCGGGAAATTCTAGCAGTATTCAACGGCATTCAGTGCACTGTGGACTGCCCGTAGAAACATTAGACACCTACCGACAGCAAGTCATAGGAGAGTAATTGGCCTGACGCAAGATTGGAAGAAGATTCCTCTCGTAATCTTCGGATCCAATGCGGGGCACGTAGGAGCTCATAGAGCGCCCAGGATAGAGTATTATGCGTGCTGTCTCTGCCGGCCAATAAGACAGTCATCAAAGTGTCACGGATGGCGGGCATCTCGGCGTCTGATCGATCCTGAAGAAGCGTATCGAGGTAATCCTGTTGATTCGATTCCATGCTTGCAGAAAGAGACAAGCGCTCTGCGATCAGACCCTCAATGATTACAAGCAGGTCGGATTTGGCCTTGTGAAACGCAGACCAACTCCCATCAAGCTATAAGCAAGTGAGTAACGTGAATGTTACGGAAAACTACAACTCACACGATCGGTAATGGTCCACAAAGGGTTGAAAAGCCGGCTATGATGTCAACGTCAGTATGAAAATATGCAAATTCAAAGGTGATGATCATACTTGGCAGAGATTTTGTTCAGTACATACAGAGAATCGGCGATGACATTAGATTCCTGCAAGCAGGAGAGCTCCTTTGATATCATATTGGTGGGTCTGTTGAAGGCCATCATGAAAAACGTCGTCAAAGCTAGACGCCCGCAAAGATCTGGCTGACTTCGGTAAGAATTCATTCAAAGAAACGCCCAGTTACTTACCATTCCAGTCAATAGCCGTACTTGTCAAATCCGCTTCGTGAAGAAGATTAATGACATCTGGTATGATCTAACCAAAAAGTAGGATCATTCACGAGAATGATAAACCTTGGAGCTATTACTGTTACCTTGGACATCGCGTCGGATGCGTGATTAGTGACCGATTTCTTGGTGAACAAAGGTCTATTTAACGACGTCAGGAGATGTCCGTAACTCCTTATAAAAACACGATATACTGCATCATCCTTCGAGCAGACCTCCACTCGTTACCATCCGTCGCCACAGGCGTATGAGGTCCCGGAAACTGCGAGAAAACCTGTCGAACGACGTCTCCTTTCACGTAGCTGACCGTATCCCCTACGTTCTCTCGACCATCAGCAAAAAGTATCAGAGTAGATATTCAAGCACGGACGCTTTTTGACATGTTCCAGCCATTCTGGACGATTTATGACAATATTTCGGCCCCAGTGAGGCATGGTAAATGTGAATAATGGGCCGTAACAATTCTGAAGCTTGCCGAGAAGAGACAGCATAGAATTCCTGTGACGAAAACCTAGGATGGTATTCCCAATGAGCGGCCATCCTCGTGGACCAGGGAGATCTGGTCGATATTCTGTGCCAATCCAGCGGTCGTTGAACTTGAAAGCGAGATAAAGGAATAGTGCGAGTGTGCTGAGAAAAAGGGACGACAGTACATTGAGGAGGGTCACTGACTCTAGAGAGGCGATGTCCGTCATGTCGGTCAAGGCGCTTCACGACAAAGTGCAGAACTCGATACTCTTTCGGAATATCTAGTTCCCAACGGCGAAAAGGCGGCACGGCAACGCTACCACAACGAATCAGGTGTCCCGCGGACCAGCATTCGGTCTGAAGTACCGGACCCGGAATCATGTGGCAAATGTCGATGGTTCAAATTGGAATCCAAAGCCATTTATGGCACTGGCAGCGTCTGTGACCAGACGGAGTTCTGATATGGGGACGTTCTATCTATGTCCACCGAGAAGCCCACTTCAGCGCTGATCTCAAGCCGCATCAAAGCGTAAAATATCCCTTCTTTTGAAACCTTGAAATTTCAAGCTTGACGCTCTAAGACATCAGTATCAACGATGCAGCAGTGTCTAGCCCGAATAGAAAAGGTATCGAGCCTTGGAGGAACCACGGGTACAGAGTCTTCAAGAGAAGGGATATGTACCGTACGCGTAAAGATAGCCTCCAATCAGAAGAAGTCATCAAACCGGCAACTCAAACTATCGCTGAATGTTCAGTCGCGTAACTTCTGGCCCGTTCTGGCCCCGCTGGCACTTGCACGCCGCGGTTAACGGACTTGATGAGGTACTGAACTCGTTACTTTCACTTACTTAACGACGAATTTAGTCTTTCGAGATCCTAACTCTGTTGTCAAGTTCGTAAGCTTTCTTTGGACAGGCAACAGCCCTTGAGGTACTCGAACATTTCCCCATCCTTCTGTTAGTGACATCTATTTCGTGAGAAAACGCCCCAAGAAGCCCTTCTTCACCGGAATCCGGGAAGTCTTTTCTGTTCTGCTCTTAGCATTTGGATCAGATTTCGGATGTTGACCGGGACCGGGGACCTGACAGCTAAGCACTATAGACTCGGACCTCCGATCTTCTCTGGGCGAATCAATTAATGAAGTTCATTTCATTTTCGCTCGACTTCTTTCACTAGACCAGGTCCGTATCCGCCGTGATATATATCGTTGCTCCGCAACCTTTTCTCACGCGCTTATCGTGCTTTTTTGGATAATAAGTATTAAGTATGAAAGTTACTTTTCTCGTCGTCTATAACGATAACAATTCCGCCTCCAACAGCCATGTATGATGTCAGAGCAGATTGCCATTGATAAAGCATAGCAGCGAGACCTGAGCAGCGGCGCAAGGAAGGACATGGGTGTCATACTATTGAAATTGGAATCTTACACATCCCCGAAGCCATGTCGTAATAACAGGAAGCCAGTAGGAAGCGGAACATTTTTCAGTGTTGGAAAATGGTAATATCTATTGCAGTAGACGCGGTCTACCGAGGCCGATGCTGGGTGACTCTCCTGCTGCTAGGCTCATATGAACTTGTGGCTTATGAAGTAGCCTTCGAATCGTTGCGCGACACCATATCTCTCGTCTTTAAGGGATCAGTGGAGGGGATGGTCCACTTTTCTTTTATATTCATTTCCTCGGCAATACGGCACATGGTGGGTAGTATTTTATAAAGCGTATGATGATTGTTGGCTTACGGTCTGAAAACATAGATTCTGAATGTTCGGAATTTGATTTTCTTTAGATTTAGAAAATAGTCTGTCTTTCTAAATCCTGCGGGAAGTCACCCACTTGCGGAGGCAGTCATAACCTTTGCGCTTGTTTTCCTCCCTTATTCGAAAAACGGCTTCAACTCGGGATTTTTTGTGCGAAGCAAAAGTTCTACCCGCATCACCTAAACACAACCAAATGTTGAACTCAAAGCTCAGGGCGCTCACCTTAGATAACAGCTGGAATGTGACATGACTACTTGCGCGTCAAGAAGGTTCTCGATAGCCTATATTAACCCTTCGAAATCAGCTTAATATATTACTTCTCCAGGGTCATAAATATTGTGTCGAATATGCTCGCACACTTTTGGTTGCTACATCAAGGTATGTTATGCAGGTATTAAGTATCAAATTCTCCGTAAATAAATACTACGAGGGAGAGGGGTCGTTCGAACATTAAAAAATTAGGTCTGTTCCTTGGTTGTCTCCTCCGCGGCCCAATCCTCGTCAGTCATTGCATGCATAGGCACCTCTCGCATGAACAGGGAAACGAAGAGCCCAGCTCCGGATAGGCCTGCCATTATCTTCCAAAGCAGCTGCAAGCTATCCGCGAATGCGACTCGTACCTGATCCTTCAACGGCTGTGCGAGTTGGGGAATCTCCGGGATTATGGCATATGCTAGAGAGACGCCATTTGGAAATTGAGCAAGAAATTCGGCGGGTAGTCGACTGGTAAGAGCGTTCTGCAATATGGTATTGCCGATAGTAATTCCCCATATCTTGACGAAGAAGTCAAACCGAAAACTCGGAGGAGACCATTTGCACTTACACTTGAAAACGCCCGCAGAAACGCAAAGAAAGCCAGGGAACGCGCATTTTCTGTTACAGGAAGAGGAGCTTGAACGGGAAACTGGGCGAGAGCGTAAACAAATCTGATGTTATTATGTCAATATTACTGAACATAGAGTTTATTTGGACCAGTTGCTCACCCTGCACCAACACCAGTGACGACTGTGTATCCAATCATGACGGCGGAAGGGGTGTCAGCATGGACCGTGCTGATCAATACGGTGCCCACAATGGTCAAGCACCAGCCGAACCAGAGAGAAGGTCGATATTTCTGGGTAGCGACGACAGTTACACCGGCAACAATGGAGGCCGGAGAAATGGACGCAAATCCGAGCATTTGTACCCCAGAAGTCAGCGGAGAAGAATCCTTGCATCCTTGATAGTAAATTGGGATGAAATCTGCACCAGATCAAATTAACACTGCAGGAAGGTCCAATACATAACACGCACAGACTGCGGCCAAAACGACGACAGGAGAGATGAAATCTTGGAGATATCTGCCAAAGAACGTCACAGAAATAAGCGTGCGAAGAATGGAGACCTACCCGCTGGCACTTGTCCGATTAGACATGAGGAAAAATGGAACCTATGAAGGAGTAAATATCGGATACGAAGTTACTTTTGGGGAATCGATTCACAATGGGTTCGGTGGCCACGTATCCTTCGTAAACGAAGAAGGCAACGAGTGACACTATACCCAAACAAAGCGGAACCAACACATGAGCTGTGTCCCAAGCATAACGGACGCCGCCCCATGTAATTGCAATGGCAAACAGAGTTGATCCAGCTACAACCAAGAAGTTACCACTGAGGGTCCAGTTTCAGAGATTGTACGGCCCAGGGAGAAATTAAGGTTCACCTCCAATCCATACGAGTGATCCCCTCGCGTATCGGGATGTCAGGTGATCGAAGATGAAGGAACACTGCCGATAGTAAAATAGAAACTCCGCACAGCGGTAAATTCAAGTCTGCGTTAAAATGAGTATGGTGATCAACGGTCGGAAGGTACCCATACAAAAAATCCATCTCCAAGCACCTGCGGAAGCGAGACTTCCTCCAATGACAGGTCCCGAGGCTGCAGCGATACTCCACGTCCTTTGAGGTGTCTTAGAAGCGAACATCTCAGGAAATGCAGGACTTACAAACCGAGCAATCCAAAGAAGAGACCTCGATCTCGGAGGGGGACCAAGTCTCCCAAGAGAATGTCTCCGAGGGCAACGATTGCTCCGCCCCCAACCCCTTGCACTGTACGGCCGATGAGCATCATAGACTGACCGCTTGCGGCACCACAAAGTGCGCTTCCGATAGCGAATATCAAAACGGCAGAAATGAGTGTGGGTTTCCTTCCGAATATCTGCGCGAGACGGCCAGAAAGGGGAAGGAACGCGGTGGACGACAACGCATACGAGGCACCAATCCACGCAAATTCGGAGGTGTGAAGATCGTCAACGATAGTGGGCAGGGCGGTTGATACTGAGGTCAATTCCAAAGCGAACAGAGCGAGAGCGGTACAAAGAGAGACAAAGGACATCCAAAAGTTCAAGCCCCTGGCAGGCTTGGGACGATGCGTTGTTTCTGAGTCCATTGAGAAAACGATGAGGTAGCTGTCAGGAAGAGGTAATGTAGTCGCATGCCGGATAGTATAAACGAGTTTGCTGTATGTATGGGCGGCAAACTGATGATGGGAGAAGCAAGTCCAGCCGAGCCAGTGGTTCTCGAGCACAGCCGATTAGTGTGACAGGTGTAACAACCTTGGTAAGTCCGAACAATTGTTCGGACCCTGACCCAAAGTGGTTCGTGCCGGCATTCCGTGCTCTTGACTTTTCAAGCTCACACAAAGGATCTCTGTGCTAGTTACGTTGATGTGGATGCATCAACTTCAAGTACGCTCATGATGCTGAAGCGCATGGCGCTGTGACCCATTCGATCATCCTGGCGCTTATTCCAAAGGGGGTTAGGTATTTCTATTGCCGTCAGTAGGTCCGGGTCCCCATAATTCATTTGGAATTGATCGTGACGCCTTCTGATGAACGAGCGCTTCGGTGTTGTAGCGTGTGTATCTTCCCATTCGCATAGCGGCATGCAACCCCCACGCATTCTAGGTCTTGATCCCACCTTGTCCTGTTCTTTGCACTAGCACCATGGGCATTTCTCACTCAAAGGCGACGTCTGCGAACCTTGGGACCGTTGCTACCGAAGTCAATGCTTCCGCAAGCAGTGGCGAAGCTAAAGACTGGAAATCATACGACTACGTCATCGTTGGAGGAGGTACTTTACTGCTCAAAAGTTTGGTCTCATCCATTTCTCAGCCTGTGCCCCTAGGTACCGCTGGGTGTGTCCTCGCCTCCAGGCTTTCCGAAGACCCAGATATTGCAATACTTCTCGTTGAAGCTGGAAAATCGTTTGTTCCGCGGTCGTCTTCATCTTCGTTAGATTGACTTGTTCATAGACACGAGGGTGACCTGTTGACGAGCATTCCGCTAGCGTTCTCAAAGATATTCAAAACGGATGTGGATTGGGACTATGAGACGACGTGCGTTCTAAGGTAGTTTTACGTATAATCTAAAGCACACACATCGTCACAGCCCTCAAGACGCGCTTGGTCAGAGAGCCATCTACTGGCCGAGAGGAAAGATACTTGGTGGGACAAGGTCAGATCTAATTGATCATCAGTTATCGTTTCTCTGACAACATACCTCGTCAGTTCTATAAACTGTTCGATCTATCATAGATGCGCTCGCGACGGTGGGCTTATTTTGTTCATCATTAGTCCTTTTTTTGACTGCTCCTACAAGATTTCGACGAATGGAACCGGCTTGGAGCATCGGGATGGTCATACAAAGATCTTCTGCCGTATGTTGTTTTTTGTACGGTCTGTTTTTAGATGCTCGAACAATGATTAGTTATTTCCTCAAGGCAGAGACTTTCACCGCGGATCAGCGTTACCCAAACGTGAAGGCCGAGGACCATGGTGCGTCGGGGCCTTGGAAAACTGCCCCGCAGCATTGTCCTCCTGCGGTACGCAACTTCTCCTGTTTAACTTCAGGTGTTTATTTACACTCTTGCTACTAGGCCATCCACGACGTCCTTCTCAAGACGTGTGAAGGAATGAAGCTGCCCTATATCAGGTATTAGGCCCTTCTGTTCTCTAGTCGCACTCAAATTGAATTCTTTTTCAAGCGACACGTCCTCTGAATCTGGAACGCTAGGTTCAACTGAGTTCCTCGCATGCATTGATCAGAACGGAAAACGTTGGGTCCTTCCAAATTTTTATCTTGAGCTTGTTTCGATGATATTCCAAACAGGGAGCTCTTCTGCGACCGCATACCTCACTCCATCCGTACTAGCCAGGCCAAACCTCACAGTGGTCACACGAGTCATGGTAGAAAAGGTGTTATTTGACACATCCACTTCGCAGAAGCCGCGAGCTATCGGAGTTGAACTGTCAAAGTCTCCTGGTGGGCCTCAGTTCCGCGTTCGAGCCAGTCGAGAGGTCCTGCTTTGTGCTGGAGCTGTAGGGTCGCCACAGAGCCTACTACTCAGTGGAGTGGGACCTCGAGATGATCTGCAGAAACTAGGCATCTCCGTCATTAAAGACCACCCTGCGGTGGGGCGTCACCTCCTTGACGTGAGTCATTTATCGCAATTCAAAGAGACGTGGTCTCATACTTCGTTTATCATTAGCACCCTAGCTGTGGGACAGTCCTCTTCCGCACCAAAGCGTCTCAAAATCTCACCTGGGACTATGTAGGAGGGCCTCTTGCAGGAGGATGGGCGCTCGTTAAGTGGCTTCTCTCCGGTAAGGGACCGATGGCTGGAGTAAGCTTTCCTGGCGGAATTTTCGTTCGTTCCGATGACGCATCGTAAGTCATGGTTGCACTGGGAGCTTTCCACAGTTATGAAGCATCTTTAGCCTGCCTTTCTATCCTGAATCACAGTCTGCGGCTCCGGTGAAGGACAATACTTCCGGTCCGAACGCCCCAGACCTCGAAATCGTTTGGATGCCTCTCCTAGTGCTCGAGAACGGAACCAAGAGACCTCCGAGTGGAGTCACGGGTGTTTCTATGGTCTGTATTGCCTGATTCAGTCTAAGATATTCTGACCGGTTGTAGGGTGCTATGGTGATGAGACCATCAAGTGAAGGTTACATCTCTCTCAAGACGGCCAGCGTTTGGGACAAACCGAACATTAATCCCAAGTACGTCCACCCTTGCATTTTTGCGCCACAACCCTGCTAATCATACGCACTCAGCTATCTAGCTGATGAGAATGATATGAACGTCTTAATTCGAGGTGTGCGACTGATTCTGAAAATGGCCCACAGCGAGCCATTCCACTCCAGCATCGAATGGGGTAAACCTGATCCTTCCATGCCATGGTTATACCCTGGTAATACCGATCCAGACAAGGTTTATCTCCCTTTGCCTCGTGTATGAAGTCTTGGTCGCTAACTTTCTCTCGCCGTCCAGATTTCCGATCAGGATTTGAAAGACTGGATTACCAAGAACGGAATGGCGACCTGGCATCCTGTTCGTCTCTCTTTCTCTCTCTCTATTCCCCGGTCTCCGATTTCTCACTGTTTCCGGTAGGCATCATCCGCTCGCATGGGTCGAGATGTGACAAGCAGCGTTGTCGACGCCGACCTGAAAGTTCATGGCATTGAAGGCCTACGCGTCATTGATGCATCTGTATTCCCTAACCAGGTATCCGGGCATCCTTGTGCGGTGGTAGTTGCAGTCGCAGAAAAAGCTGCCGACATGATCAAGACCGCTCGTAACGAGGCCTAGCTCATAGCTTACGGACATCTTTGTTTACATCTATTCGCAATCTATTCTTGATCAGAAAATCTCGATGTGGCACCGTATTGTAGACGGGTCTCTATCAATTTTCCGAGTACAGCACACATTATTACGCTTTGATGTGGGATGTGAGCAATGCGGAGGCTGCAAGAGACTTGAGCCGATTGATCCGGCGCTTGAAAGCATCTTATCAGACCTTACCGCCAAAGGTCACCGCTTAGCCTTCCATGCGCTGGGGCATTCCATCTGATCTCACACATTCATCCATTATGCCATTTTTCCCGGCTTTTGATGTGACAAGACGGGAAGTCAACGAAACGGGACATCCGGTATCAATTGTGGTCCTCTGTACGAAACCGGGACCTCCTTAGCTCCAGCCTCCCGTCCAGAGGATCCCATCATGATTCATCATTAAGGTGCGTTTCAAATTCATCCCGTGCCGCTCGTGGATATTCCTCCACAACTCCTTACAAAACCCCTACCCCGGGGCAGAACAGATGAAACCCACTCTCTTTGTACCCTTTTTGTGCCACTGTCATGTATTCATCAATTATCAGTTGATCATTCAACTATCGGGGACTCCGCGTGAGTCTGAGCGCCAACCCTTCATAATTCATCCCACGGTCCATCGTGCCCGTATATAGGCTCAATCCCTGCCACCGCCACGACGCACCACCAAAGTTACACCCCTTGAGCATCATGGTCAACTGGAGAGATGCTGCCACAATTGCCGAGCAATTCCGCAAGTATTTACCTTTGGAAACCCAATCTATACATTTACTCGTTCTAATAGTGGGTGTTATCAAAGTAACGCATTTCTGCGCCGGAGTATTCTTGTAGGTTTCATTCTCGCACTATTCGTCGAACTTGAATCTCTGACGCGTCCGCAGATGGGAGTTTCTTTCCACGTTGGATTATGAGTACACAGTCTATACTCGAAAGCGACCCTTTCGTTGGACGTTGATTGTACGTGCACGGCTTGCACTGATAAACCTCCCCCTGCTGATAGGTTTCGATTGTAGATATATCTACTCACGAGATACGCGACGATGGGAGCTATGCTTTGCTACATGATCGGTTTTAATGACAGCCACGAGTTTGATTGTGTGGTAATGACAATAGAAGTGCTAGTTTAGTTCACCACTGACTCTAGCTTTACGATAGGCATGGCTGAAGGCTACCTACGTACGTCGCCTCGCGATTTGGTGGGAGACAGATAATTAACGAGTCTTGTCCAGGCGTTCTCCTATAGCTCCCTTGCCCTAGCCTCAGCCCTGATTGGCATGCGAGCGTATGATCGAATCCTCTCTCTAGAGTCGAGGACTGATGTTTCTGTAGCGTCGCTCTTTGGAACCGTCACTGGCTGGTCTTATCTCTCAATGTCATCGCCTGGCTGGTCAATGTAGGGTTTATGATTTTCGGTACGCCACTGGTGATGACGGCCATTTACGGACTGATGATAACTTTTTCTAAGGAATTACTCGAGTAAGTAGTGTTTATCTTTCAGTTTATGTGTCTCTTAGTCGTTTATGTTAGGCGCGCAATGAGACCGTCTGGGATCCTATCTCAAATTCCTGCATCGCCTTGAATACCTACGAGAATACTATAAACTCCGTCACCACGCTCATTGCAGATATTGTTCTCTTGGTTTCGATGTTATGGGGTGTAATGAGGACCAAGAACGAAGGAAACTTATGGCGGCTTCTTTATCATCAAGTCGGTTGACTCTCTCATATCCTTGTTATGTGACGCCCGACGTGTTTTTCGAAGGGAGTTGTTTGGACGGCACTCGCAACGATTGCAGAAGTTCCTACAGTTGTATGTTCATATTAACGTTTCGGAAACAGTTCATTGACCTCATTTCATATCAAGACATTCCTAGAATTGAATCTAAATGGTACTGTCTTCAGCATTTTCACAGGTGACTGCTGAGATGTTCTGACTTTCGGGACGTAGATCCTATGAATCTGGTACGCCACCATGTTTGGCCACTTGCTCATACCCCAAATTTATGCTTTCTTGTCGCAGTTATTCCAACCAGTTACATGTACGTTTTCGAGTTGACTATGAGCAACTGCCCAGGCCATCTTCACCTCATGATCTGGTCCTTTTCTTAGTGACTATCCTGTGAGAACTTATTCATTTACTTTTTCTTCCGAGCTCACTTATATCTTCAGGAACATCGGCGCTACACGACTCTACAGGGATTTGGCAATGTTCGGGACTCCTGTTATTTCGACGTGCGTTTATCCTGAAGTACACCCGGTCTGTTGAATTCAATTCCAAGACAGAAATGACTGTGTCCATCCAATTCACTTTGCCACCCGACCTACGATTCCTTCCGGGAGTTCCCGGAGAACTCACACCTACACATTTCCGCCTTCCGAAATATTCACCCCCCTGGCATCTACGAGAGAGTAAGTACCAGCATTACTCCTGTCGACGCGCAGATACTTATCTTTTCCGTATTTTCAGAACCCAGGAATCTTCTAGCCAGGACTTCGCCTTAGAGATTTCGAAGACAGTTGAGGTCCAGCAGGAGGTGTGAACTGAAAATTTTCTGGCTCTCTCGTCTACCATCATCATCTCGAATCACGCCCTTTTTAAACTCGACGCTTTTCACTCTGCTGATGCTTGGCTGATGCGATGATCGATCTCTGGCATGTAAATTACACCGGAGGAGCATAGATTAGTAAAAGCCTTTCGATTGTTTTCGAAGTGTACAAAACGACTCCTGAAAATGAGTGTTAGCCGGACGGCGCACGACTCGGCCTGCTTGCTAAGTGCAAGCGAAGTTGCCCACGACGGCAGTCACCTCAAATTCGCCCTCTGTGTCCGTTATGTGACGACCAGACTCAAAGGTAATCACACATCGAACCGGCTCACAAGCGCTCAATTTGTGGTGGCATTGAAAAGAAAAATTAACAAGTTCTACACTGTACAGGGCTTACTTAACTTTTTTATTTTGCACGCTGCTAAGGGGAAAAAGAAGTGATAACTCCATATTATTCAAAGAACATAGCTAAGAATACATGATGTACCACTACTAACTAATGATAAACTAATACATAAATATACGTGCCTATATTCTTCCGCGAAGAACATCGTCCTAGAGTCGCTGCGCTAGCATCCTGACACCAGTAATATCCAACGCGTCAAGCGATAGTCGCGTCGCCGATGACCCTGATTCCTGGCCGCTTGAGCTGTGATGCGTCGCCGAACTCGAACTCTTAGAACGAGGGGTGGCGGTAGGGCAGCATAGCAGCAGCGCATGAGAGAGGGAGGCGGCAGTGCTCGTCGTCCTCGTCGTGGGTGATGGCGAGGGGATCGTGGTGGGAGTAGTGTTGTGAAAGGCTGGGCTGGGCCGGGCTTTGGAGGCTTGGGCTGGGCTTGACCAAGGCCGGGCTTGGTGAATTCGTGAGCCTGAGCCTTAAGCCCAAGCCCTACAAGGCTCAGGCCGGGCTCAGGCTCAAGCCCGGGCTTATGACTCAGAATATCCTTCAGCCTGTCGAAGCTCAATAGATGTTTGTATTGATGAATATATGCCTTGATGCATGCAAGATACAATCTATTGAACCGGCATCATTGTTTACGGGGCTGTTGTTGCCCGTTCAGTCTTGTCATCACCGAAAAAACATATGTCGATCATCTATGATGATGTCATAAACATTCTTAAATCAACGAACACTTGCATACAAACCAGAGGCAAATAAAATACAGCTAGATGATGATACTGACCCATGTTAGTCTCACAGAAATTGAAGGTAAGTAAACATATTTACTGCCTCTCCAAGCCAAGGCTTCGGCCCAGGGCTCAAGACTTTCCAAAAGCAAAACCTCAGCCCGAGCCTTCAGCAAGCCTTACCGTCAGGCCGGGCTGGGCTAGGCCGGGCTTAAGGCTTGAAGCTTGAAGCCCGGCCTTTCACAACACTCACTGCTGCGATGGATCAGTAATTTCGGGGGGTCAAATACTTTGGCGGATTTTGATCCGGATTTGGCTCGCAAATCCAGCACGGCAAATCCGGCATCAAACCCAGCAACATTTTTACATGCATTCAGTGTCAGTTTTACCTACAGATTTGGGTCCGAAATACTTGTACAAAACTGTCCTGTTTTTGCAAATGCATTTTGGTTTGCGTATTTAGGGTTGAAAATCGGTGTTCAGGATTTGAGTACCAAATCCCGAAGGGAAAATCCCTTCCCAAAGACCGGAGGGATTTCCCGTGGTATTTTCGGAACAAAACTCACATTTGAAATCCAATCAAAATCCAGATGTGAATGCAAAGGGATTTGAATTAGGATTTGGGACCCAAATCCTGAGAGGCACCTGCTTGAAGCCCGGGATTTGGTTCACAAAACCCGATCCAAATCCTTTTGTATTTGGGTCAGGGTTTTGATTGGATTTGGGATGTGCGCTTTGTTCCTAAAATACCGCGGGAAATCCCTCCGGTCTTTGGGAAGGGATTTCCCCTTCGGGATTTGGTACCCAAATCCCAACAGCCGGTTTTCAACCCTAAATACGCAAGCCAAAATATGTAATAAAAACAGTACCTTTTTGTACAAGTATTCCGAGCCTAAATCTGTAGGTAAAACTGACGCTAAATACATCTAAAAATGTTGCTGGGTTTGATGCCGGGTTTGCCGTACTGGGTTTGCTAGCCAAAACCGGATCTAAATCCGCCGAAGTATTTAACCCCCCAAAATTACTGATCCATCGCAGCAGTGTAGGTGGGAGAGCAGAGAGTGGCAGTTGAGCGAGCTGACCTGTGGTCATGTGTCAGTTCGTCAGATGCCTTCCTCTTTGGGCCTCACGTGGCGGCTGTGTTGAAGGGCGAATTTTCAAAAACTCACGACTGCCCTGTTACACTGTCTTGACATTTATGGTCGTCTCGCTCCTCTTCTTGATGCGAAATGGAGCCGGTATCCTGACGACAGTCTCGCTTACACCGTGCAATAATGTTCCAGAGCAGTAGGCCACCGAAGTGCGATGTATGAAATGCTCAAGAATCGTCCCACTGTGCGGGAACCTTCGAACGAAGTCAAACGTACCGTGCGGCCGTGCCCTTGATATTTAGCGTCGTCAGCACCCTCGATTTTCCAGGTGGCACTATAAGACAAGTCATGACAATGATGAGGCATTCTGATGATGCAGTTGAATCGTGCAAAGTCTTCGAATGATGAGCGACTTGTGATGGACTCTTTAGACTTAGTGGGGCTTCCTTCCTGAGACGCTCTGTTATTATTGTGAACAAAAATATAGGACTATTGTTCTTCGATCAAGATATACGCAGAAAGGAAGACAACAATGCAGGATCCGGAAGACTTCAGTGTTTCAGATGCTGTCCTGTAGTCAAAGTGTTTCTCCTATTGACCCTCTCGCTATTGATGGGCGTATAAAAAGGCCCCCATCGAGCTTCCTCAGTGCATTCCACATCCCGACTGAGACCTCACATATAATCCCAGGCAACGGCGACCCAACCTCTAACAATGCCCGCTAGGCATGATGAATACTCTTTTGAGGTCGTACCGCCATCTCCCACTCCTGAAGGCACAGGTAAGGATAATTTATACGACAAAGATTCTCCGTCTTACGTTCATCTGGCATAGGCTGCCACGAAAGCAATTGCGATTGTTCGGAATGTGGAGGGATAGACGAGAAGGAAAAGCCGTCGGAGTGACACCCTGGGAGCTCTCCATTGCGAGTTTGGTGTTTTTTTATATTTTTTATATTGATACTGAAGCCGATAGCTGTCAATACTTAAAGAGCTCAGAGAAGCTCGTTTGTTAATATGCAAAAGCACGAGGAACGAGAAAAAGACGAGACATACCCAAGTAGCATAATCCCACCATACGCTTGCGTGTAGGATAAGAGTAAATAGCATGCCAAAATGGATCAAAAAATATTTTTTTTCTTAAAGACCACCTGCAATGGCCAAGTTATTTTGGCGAGTCCATTGAATCAGATTTTCGTACTATATTATAAAGCCACCTGACGAGAGATGCTCAGTCCAGGCAGTCAATGACCAGTCACCTTCAAAGTCAGGCCTAGTCAAGGTTTGCACCAGTACCCCGCAGGCTGATATATCAATCGCCTAGTTCTACCGTGAGTGTTTGATATATCACCTGCAGTCGCTGATCAAATGCATCAAAAACGGTGCATTTTACCCGGATCGATCAATTCAGGCTTGCTCGCTGTCTGCGGCATGGAGCTCACCTGCTCTGCACCTTGGGGAAACCGACGGTTGCCGACAGGCTCCAAAAATGGCTGCAGGATCGCGCAGGGATCTTAGATTTTGTTCGAAGCTGCTTGCTGCTCCAAATTTAGGTACATATCGTGCCCCTTATTCGTCCTCAACATCTGTTACGACATCTGACATGCTTCTTTCTCACCGCGTTGTCTCTTAATCTTTTACCGCCACCCTTACTTGCTTGTATCTTTGACTCTTTACTCCTCTCGATATGTGTTGGCGTGTGTGGCTCTTGGGACAAGTGACTCCGTAAGATGTTGTATTTCTTACGCTATCGCGACCTCACTCTTCGGTGGCTCGGCAATTGACCTCTGAAAGTTCTGCTGCACTGCAATGACAACCCACTTGATCCGAATCTTGACACACTGCCGATATTCTCAGCTTGTTCTCAGCAATTGCCGAACTAAACGCCGTCTACTGAGTGTGCATCGTTACCGCTAGCGACTGCCCCGGCGCCCACATTGACCACTGGAGATGCGACTCGCATTATGCCCTAGACCACTGTGCCGGCCCCGGGCCCCCGACTATGCACTCGAACGTGCTCTATTGAGGTATTGTCGCCATGCCTGAAGGTACTCCAGCCTCTAAGATGTCTGTTATTGGATATCCTCGTCCGGCAACATTCTTGGACTCTTGCTCACCAGTTCTTTCTATCGCCCCTTGCGTCCTCAGATCTCAGCATTTCGAACAGAGCGGTATCTCATGTATCCACCTGCCCCAGACGGTGTACTAGAGCAAGAACTGGCTCGTCGACCGTAGCTTCGAGCTATAGGCGTATACAACTGGTGTCCTGTCCAGCTTATGACCACGGAGTTATTGGTGAATTCCGTTTCCCGCAGGTGTCTCCAGCGAGCAGCTCCACCCCGTCTCCTCTCTTTCGACATCGCTTGACTCCCTAAAGGCCATCACGTAGGAGGAGGTTATGCCCGTTCCATTTCCTAAACCACAGGCCACGCCCGAGGATATGAAACCATTTATTGAAGAACAAGCCTTTCCTGCCGCTTTGCGCTACGAGGACGGACTTATATCCACTGCGACACAGTGGCAGACTACCAATGGTACTGTATTCCGTTAAACTGGTGACTGTCTGTCTAACCACGCTAGTCGCTGCAAGCACATCTCACTTTCTCGCTTGCGACGTCAAGTGGTGAGAGAGACGGTTACGAGTTTAGTATTCTGTGGTATACGGTACTGTAAATATACTACTATAATTACCAATCGTCGTCTGGTTGGAGCGAGCTCAGTATATAGTGGACTTTCTGTTACTGTCCAATGTCCATATGTCGGAATTCATCGTTACGGAAGAAACTCTGGTGAAGAGTTGCAACATTTCAGTTCCGAATGATGCAGTTAAGGCCTGTTAAGTATACTGCAAGTATGTGGCATTTTTTTCTCTTCATGCCTTATCCCATAGTCACATCGAAGATCATTGTTGTACGGTGCATTTGGAATGGATATGCTGATTTTTGGAGCTTCGTCTGACGAAAATTAGTTCCTTGCCCTAGCGTATTCGTAGGCTTATGAAAATATGTCCAATGATAATGAATAGTCATTATTTGATTGAAAAGATACATCAATGCCATGTCAGTGCCTTTCTGCAGCACATAAGAGTAAAAAGGCCATGTACTATGCAGAATCCATGCATTAACATGGGAAGTACTGGACAAGCGGGAGAGGGTTAGGGGGATTTAGGTCCACAATAGCTGTATAAAATATGTACGCCCTCACTCACACCTGCGATAGCTGGATAAATGAATAAAAGGCTAAAAGCACAATAAACGCAATTGAATGTGTTGCGGCAAGCATCCGGTTCAATAAATACCCGATTTGCCGAACCAATAGGATTCATCGACTTCTTCCGATCAATTCCAACCAACGTCGACCTTGTTGACTACTACCACGACCTCGCATTGACCGACCTACCCACCTCAAATTGACCCTCATCCCCAATTACCAGATGGACAGCTGAACGCCAGGCTTGTTTCCCAAGACTTGTCCGGCAATACCCCAACAATTCATCGCATCTTGGACTCGAAGCGAGGAGTCCGAGCAACTAAACCCAGTGAAATGTGAGATGTACACAGTGCGCTTGTCATATTCACATCTCAGTACCATTAACACCTGGACATCACTAGTAGTAGGAAGGATTACAAGGTGAGGACTAACATGCATGCGCAAGACTGCCGGTGCCTCGTGAGTGGGTACCATGGGCTAACTGCGTTCAGAAGTTCAGTACCTCACAGATACCAATCTCGAGTATGTACAGGTAGATTTTTTTGTTCTTTGGTAGGCGTTGGAGGCGCATATTTCACGAAGCGGGTCACTGGTCAAGGTAAATGTGTTCCATTCAATATTTACTGTCGCAGAATTGACATGCTTTTAGCACAACCTGTATCGTTGACCGTGCGGCTTCAAGATCGACACTACAACGTCTATCCAGTACCGTTCCCGCAGATTTCCTCGCTTGGCGGAACACCGATTGGCGCTGATCCCGAACTGTATCCCTGCCAGCAGCGAACTACAGCTGATCTCTGCAAGGGCGGGAAGAACGGGATTGTCGCCATGGTCATCAGTCCCATGTGTTGGGGTCAGGGCATATTGTCCGAGTCGGCAGAGGAACGCACACTCTGGATTGCGATGGTCACAGATGTCCTTGCGTCTATGTTGCCAGCGTCCAAGGAAACGAGCTAGGTACTTGTTTGTTATATCCAAAATTTCTTCCTGCTTGCGCGTCATTCTTTATGTTTTATATTCCACCTGAGTTGTATCTTCATTTGCTATCGATAATCTAATGCTGGCCTGTAATATATAATATACATCTGTTTCTGGTATAGAATTTGGTCTGGGGGTAGAAATGGAAAAACAGTGTGACGAACACACATGTAATTCGAAAACATCATAATACATTGAGCTCGGATATGATCTGTATTCTATGTGGTGATTGCGTACCTAGGCACTGCCTAGTAGAAGCAGCAGGGAAGGAAGGAAGGAAGGTTGATTTTATTAGTCGTCGGGGAAGGCTAGAGGGAAGACGTCTAGTAGAAGACACTTGATCAGCGATTGAATTTGATCCCTGAACTGGCGGTATTTATAGGCAGATGGCGGGGCATGCCCATCACGTTTTGGGACAGAGGAGGCGCACTGTCAGGAGTGCTTGTCGACGGACGAGGGCGGAGAATCGACGTTGAGCGAGCAGGGAATTTTGGTGACGAAGGCAGTCACGGGACGCCCGTGTGCAGTTGATATATTGACCCGTTGACTGTAGGATCAGTGTATTGATATATCACGGCCATGTATATCTTACAGTCTTTGATATATCATTTGGTTAGGTGCTCTTGAGGTTTGGGCTGTCTTTTCAGGGCTACGCCTCCGTCAACACACGAACCGGTTATTATTATCGTTAAATATATGCCATGGACTAAAATAATTCGAGGAGTTAAATGTCTCTGTAGACTGCTACGAGACAGATATGGGCTCGGACGCAGCCACGGGTACGTTCACCGGGTCAGAGAAAAAATTTCTTTACGCGCATCACGCTCTACATAAAGTCGGCGTGGGTTAATAATGCAGCAGATCTAATTGCTTCAGACCTTCGGGAAGATGTAACGCGCGCACTGGACCTTTACTTTCGAGCATTTATTTCCAATCGTAAGTATATTCACAAGCGAAGTCCAGAAGGAGACCTTGTTTTGTCGACGAGCATTCTAATACGCGTACCTCGGGGCCTTGAGATGCCCGACTGTTGCAGATGACGAAAAAAGCCCTCTCCCGGTGGGATCGGATATCGGACGCGAAATATAGGT
Organism: Armillaria altimontana; assembly: GCA_022818075.1. Classification (NCBI taxonomy): domain Eukaryota; kingdom Fungi; phylum Basidiomycota; class Agaricomycetes; order Agaricales; family Physalacriaceae; genus Armillaria; species Armillaria altimontana. The sequence goes on along the minus strand of JAIWYR010000042.1, from coordinate 156,031 downwards.
CTGGGTACTCCCTGCCGGTTAAGGGCTCTAAGGGTTGCTGTCTGCCTGTGACAAATGTAATGTAGAAAGCTGGTACGAGTAAAAGGTGAGAGGAAGAAATGATTCTATGTATACATGAAACTGTAAAGTAGAGACAAAGAAGAAAAACTGGGGATTTTTATGGACCCAAACCTGAGGCGTTATACCGCATCGGCATGGTACTTCCGTTCGCTATCCTGTTGCAGCTTGCTCATTTAGCCGACGTGAATTTGTAGGAAGAAGTAATGTTCGTGCCTTATCTGAGCTTCTCGTTCCGTCCTTCCATGTAACCACGGATGTTGTCTGCAATATACGGTATTGGTATATCGGGCTAAAATTGTTTGCAAACACGCACCACACGGACGGCCGCTGAGTTGTGCTGGCTGGCTGAGATAGGTTCGAGAGGGACCTCATGGGAACTGCCGGATTTCTCCCGCATACTTCTCCTGTAGTTCAAGCTGAAATAGGCGTTAGGAGAAGGCAGTGTCAACGTGATTTAGACTTGGCGTACCTGCCCACAACAGAAAGGACATAAACTGTAGGATGCCTTGGTCAACGTTGATCGGATAGGCAGAATTCTAAACGCGTACATTGGCAGCTCGGAAGAAGCGGGATCATACTATTTGATATCAAGGAAAGTTCAATTAACGATGATAACAGATAGGATGATGGAATCGCGCACAAAATCATCGCCTCAGGGCGCCATACGAACTTGCAACGAGTCATTGTCAATCTCTGCGCTTTGAATTTGAAAAGGAAAGATCTGCATACCAGAATCAAATTCAGCAACGCGGCCAGACTGGTTATTGCCCCACGGTTTATGGCGAGGATGATCAGGTTGTCAAGGAGGGTGTCCGTTCTATTGATAAACGTCAAGGGTTGTCAAGAACTGCGGTACCGGTAGCACTGACGATTTGATACCCGTTCGCTTGGTATGGAAGATCCAGCAGAGGATGACAGTGATAGCCATGTCGCATGCGGCCGTTGATGCAGACTGAAGACTTGTAACTTTCTGTTTGGAAAAGTGAAAAGGGAGATCTCAAGTAATGACGCAAGCATACCTCTGTATGGATGAGATGGCTAAAAGTCCCGCCGATACCGCTGTAGAAGAAAGTGAGCTATCAAAGTCATCCAAAAATCATTTGAAAGCCGCACGCAAGAGTCGTTTGCGCTGATCGGGGAATAGATGTTAGTTTCGTTTAGATCATTCGAAGATATATATCTCGTACCAAGTCCAGCACCTTTGAAGAATGTTAAATTCAATAAATGTAAGTTGGATCAGAGAACGTACTTATGTTGGTTAAGGCAAGAAGACCCTAGTATACAAGCAATCATTAGGCGCCCTACGTTGAGTTCCACTGAACATTCGAGGAAAAACATACCACAGGTCCAGCCAGAAACCAGTTGTGCGTTACTGAGCAGGGACATTAATGGAAGTTGATAGTAAAGAATGCGAACTGAATGCGAACAGTAGTATATCCGAGACGTAAAGAAGCTATCAATAACATCAATTTTCGGAATACGCAATGGAATTGAGGACAACGTACACCTGCGAGATAAAAGACACCATGTACTACATTGAGTTCTTCAGTGACTGTACGGAAAACCAACGAGCGGACCTCCTTACGATAGCTAACAGTTGAACCTGGTGAAATTGAGTTGTTGGTCTCGTTCTCATCAAACTTGTAACTCACCAGCGCTGTTCTAACAGGTATCAAGGAAGCTTAGCGAACGCTTACAACAAGCTATGACACGACTATACCTCGGCATATTATCCAGCCCCACTAAGTCTCCAAAAAGGGTTATCAGATCCTCGTACGCCCATGCAATGAACGTCACAATATGGGTTGTAGCCAGCAATCTAAGTGTCAGTTAGAGCTAAGATCGGCATACATATTAATATCACCGACGCCAGCGAGAGTACCATCAACTTGACTCCGGATGAGTCCGCAGACCACAAGTTACCGCGGAAATATTGGAATACTACGATCTACGCAGCCAAGTTTTCAGTCCGTGGAAGCGGAAAGCCTGAATTCGGTCATACCATACCGGCCCCGTAGCATCTACCAGGAGCAAAGTCAGTATACGCCTCGAACTATAGTAGAGACATGGCCTTACATCAAATCTATCGTGAAAGCGATGAACATACAGCCAAAGGTCGCATTAAAACTCTCCGGCATGGCGACGATGAGGAGGAGGAAAGGGCGGGCAACATGTTGTGACGAGGGCCCAGGACTTTTAGAGTCGGCAGGAATATTGGAGATCTGCGAATTACAATTAGTAGCTGTCCAATATTACAGGAGATATCCGGAGGAGGGCGGCATGAGAGTTCGGGTGCAATCATCATCAAAACTTGATCGTAGAAAAGCGCGGTTACGCAGGGTTACGCGTCGTTGCCCTGTCTTTACCTATTTTTCACCCGATTGTCCATTCCTCCGTGCATTTTGCATTATAATGGTACACGACACTGAGAGCGCATGCTTCATACGGAGCCCACGTATGCTTTTTGTGGAGGGCGACTCAACATTTGTGGGTTATGAAATTGGTTGCGAACCTGCGCTATCTGTCCGAAATCAAGCGGAGTTCCAACTCGGCCAGCTCGGAGCAATATCCGGTTTTCTTCTCTTCCAAATGACCCCGACTCACCGTCGTAGAGACTAGAACTCCTGCTTTATCGCGTGCAGCGTCCCCCCTGATATGTGATGGAATAACCTATCGGAGTGTCTAGGGAAGACTAGTTCCTTCCGGCGGCCCATCTTGACCTGATTGGAACATTTTCGCCTTCCATCTTCCAATGCAACGCAAAGGAGCATCCGAGCAAAAGATTTAGCCATGCCAAATCTTATCAAAGTAATTTAAATACACCAGTAATTGCCGATCGGAGTCCCTATGTAGTTCCTGGCGTCTGTACTTGGCTACATGTATTTCAGTCGACGGTCATGATTTATCACCAACTTTGCATCCCCCTCTTTTGATCTCTATGTCGTATACAACCGGTGTTGGTCCTGTGGACGCCAATGGCACAGTGCTCTTCTTCACCGACAGCGGGCCAGTCACGGGGTCTACAGACTACACCACTGTTGTCATTTTCCACGGAAGCGCCTTCACGGGCCGTAAGTTTTTCTTCTGATGCTCGATGTCGCGTATATCTCATTTCTTCGTCTATTTAGATACCTTCCACAAGCTCCTCCCGATGGCAGCGGAAAATAATCTGCGTCTCGTCATCCTGAATAGGCGTGACTATGCCGGCTCAACGAAGTATGCCGACGAGGAACTCGCAGAGCTAAGAGAGGGGAAGACAGAATTTTTACAGCGCCTGGGATCCGAATCGGCGTACTTCCTGGCTTGGTTTATCAAGACCAACGATATTCCCAAGATCGGCGCCGACGGCAAGTCTGGAGGATTGGCTACCATTGGATGGAGTCTTGGGACTACGACGTATGGTCGCAGCTTCTAAATTTTGCCGTGATATTGATACTGACTCCGTTTTCAGTCCCCTTGCCATTCTTTCCCACCCGGAAGTTATACCCACGGAGACCTACGACGCGTTGGAGCCATACTTCCGACAGATGATCTTCTACGGCTAGTTATTCCTTTCTATCTGAACTTTCAGTTTTCTCATTTTTCGTCAGACCCGCCTCATCTCGCTTTTGGATACGACCAACCGCCAGAAGGATATAATCCATTCACTGATCCCGAGCTCAAGACAGCTGAAGCCATCTTTGCCAACTTTGGATACTGGGTCAGCACGTACTATGACCATCCGGAACTTGCGTCGCGTTCCCCAAGCGGACTTGACTTCAGCAAACGTGGTACACGTCCGTCAATCGAAAATATGACGCCAGATGACATGAAGGTTACCTTTGACGGCGAGGCAGCCGGAAGGATGGAATTTCCCATGTGCGTCTTCTTCGTCTCCCCGACCATTGATTGACTCATTAGTGTCTGCCAAATCAGGTATTTCCCTCCGATGCAGCCTACCATCAGGCAGCAGACCGAGACGGCGCTATACGACGAAGAGGCGATCAAGAAGATTCTGCCAAAGCTGGAAATTGTACATCAGTTTTGTACTGCGACGAACTGGTACTGTGTGTGGGGATTCTTTGGGAACGAGCGTTTCGCTCCCAGGCGGCCTATCCGCTTTATCGAGATTCCGGGAGCAAATCATTTCGTACGTCGACCTTGTTCGCTATTCAGGTCCGGATTGATTTACATTGACGTCTCTAGGTCCACTGGGATGATCCCAAAGCGTATATGGAGGCAACGGTGAAAGGCCTTACGACATGATAGTTATTATGGTCCCTCAGTGAACAACTTTTATAGATATCGATACCCCCAGCCCTCGTCAGTGCCGAATCGAATAGTGTACCATTCCGTGATGTCCTTCAAATGCCACGTATAAGTATCAGCTCATTTGAAACGTTCGGCCCATGGGGAACAGATAGAAAAACAAGCTGTCCCTCTCCCGCTCTCGCGTCTGCAACATTTCGATCCCAGTCAGGCTTTCCCTTATACACCGATGCCGAAAACACGTTGAACGTCCTAGGCACAGCAAGATAGTTGACGACGACTACAAGGGGGAGATTATCGGCCGGATGTGATTGTCTATACTCTTTCTTCAGAGTTGTGATATTATTAGGGTTCCTCTTCATATCGCACTTTACAAGGTACGAAAGGAAAGCGCCATCTCGCGGGTTCATGCGCGGCGGATGTCCCTCTATTGAACGAAAGAACATGAGTACTGTGTTTATCCTGAAGAAGATAATCTTACTTTTCCGATTCTTCGTTATGTGAGCACAAATCTCTCGATGTCCGCTGTTCCACGCCTCCTTCTGGCATTTTCTAGAGCAGTAATATGCATAGCAGCATCCTACGCACTTCTTTAGCGGAGGGAGCGTGGCTTCAGGAGTTACTTGCGGAGGCAAAGGACACTGGAAATTGATCTCAGACGGACCAGCTCAAACATGTCATGAAAGTAACGCACCTCCGCGTTCATGCACTCCGCTTTGTCCCTCCAAAGATAATTCTTTCTCATTTCCATACGAGTGCCTACCGCCTTTTTCAATCTTGCCCACGCTTCCCAGAGCTTGGGCGCGTCCTTCTCAATACCCTTTTCTAGCGAAAATGGGTGCCACTCCACCTCGCGTATGGCCCTGGTGGCCTGCCGTAGAACAGCCCGAATAACAGAGTGGCAGTTGACCTCGTTCAAAAGATGCACCAGCACATCATTGAGCGTGTTACCCGTCGTGCGATCAGGTGTATACCCTCCTCCAGCGAGCATAAAGTACGGTTGGCATTTCATGATGGACAAGAGCAGATGGGCCTGAAGAGCCTCTCCTACCCATGTGAATTGATCTGCAAACGCCGCGGAGAGATAGGACGCACAAAGCGAGATGATGCCTTTTGACGTCTCAAAGTCGTCCATCGTCATCGAAAGCACGAGCTTTCGAGAGGATAGACGCCGTAGCAGTTGACAAGTCCACCTGACACCGTCCGCAGCTAGGAAGGCCCGCTTGACAGGTGGAGAATTGGCGGAAAAATTAAACATGGTCATCATGCAGCGTTTGAGCACGTAGTAATCTGGCTCTCGGGAATGTATCTGGAGGATGAGTCGGCCGAGGCAGGGAAAGGCCACGCTGATGGATGTCGTATGGAGAACTTGAGTGAAATCATCAAGCCAGGGTTCGTTGGTGTCGAAGGTCATATTCTGGATGGCGCGTCCCGTAGCTTGAGCGACGTTGAGGTCGTTTGCAGAGGTGAGGATCCAAACCTCCGTGATGACGCGCATGAAATTAGGAAAGCGTCCCAAAATCTGAACGAATGACGGTATCTCAGAGAGATCGGCAACGAGCCTCATCATGTTGAACGTGAGCTCATCCTCACCCGAGTCAAACTCGGGTAGCGCATCCGCTTTGTCGAGAAGGTAGAATTTCATGAAGTACATGAACCACGAAAGGACATTCGGTAGGACCTCAGAGATCTGAGGGATGAGATCAGGCCTCAGCGGAGTTTTGTTTTTGATCTGGAACCCGAGTGCTATGGCTTTGAGGCAAGATCTGGCGACGATGATTGATTGATGAGGCTGATCCGGATCCAGCCACGAATTAGGAACGCTGGTATTACGAAGACGATATCGAAAAACCGGGAGAAATTGAGGAAAGGTGTCTTCGTCGTCCTCGACAATGGAGACGAGACGTTCTAATGCTGGTAACGAGCCATCCTTGGCTATTTTCTAACAAAGAGGTTCGCGGATGAGAGCCTGACAGGTAAAGCTGGAAGAATACCGGCCTTAATGGTGGTGTACGCCATCCCAACGTTCGGGGGCTCGTAGTTTGGTAAAGGCTAGGAGCGAGAAATCTTCAATGTAGTGTACAGGTAAAAAATATCATCACGTAAGTTACATTCGGCCTTCGGGAAACGAAGAGCGGTACCATGAAATGCAAATGATGGCGAACTTTCTGAATGGAAACACGGTCATCCTGCAAACTTCGTTGGGTTCTGACGTGACTTTGGTGCACTCTAGGGAGGCCTGTCGTTGTTGTCTCAGAGGGTGACTCAGAATCTCAAATCGGCAGGCAAATCAGTTCATCGGGCACTTGGCACAGTGGTAGCGCGCACGCTTCGCATGCGTGAGGTCGTGGGTTCAAATCCCACAGTGTCCAGTCAATGACTTGTCTATGATGCCAACTTTTGCCATTGTTGAACACTGAACAGGTAAATAGAGTTTTGTAACTTTTGTTATCGCTCGTCGCTCGAGGTCCGGGCCGTCCGGCGTTCGACAAGGCTGTCCAGTGTCCACCACAGTCTGAAGGGTTAGGGCCAGGTCTTATATTTATGCTTCCCTGAGGGTGTTGTTTTGATGGAGTATTTAACGGTGACAGATGTAGGAAAAAACGAGTTACGACACACCGGGAATGGATCGGTAACTTATTGTATCGGAACATGCCCCTTGGGGAAGGGTCGGTAAAAAAACAGTAACATCGCATCACGGATATTTCTTGTTCTACCCTGAGACAACGGTTTACCGGAGGTTTCGGCTTTGGCTAGGGTAGCGCACGAAACCTAGGTTTCGTTACACTTGGGTTTATTACCGGTAACTTACCGGTAACTTACCAGTAAGTTACCTCCCCTCGCTGGAAGGATTTTTTTTGGAGGTAACTTACCGATCATGTGACTGTCAGATAAGCATTACAATTATATGTCTATTACTTGTACAAGATAGTGGTAGATATATCCAGTACTTCCAGATGTATAACAGCTTCTGAGAGAGAGAAAAGAGTAAAAACGCGAAGATACAGAACCTGGAAAAAATCTGCAATTGCCGCGTGCTCGTCATGTGAGTGTGCATGTGATAGGTAAGTAATAGTAAGTTACCGTAACAAAACTACCTCTCCTGGGGGCGGGGTCGGTAACAAACGGTTGCTTACCTGCCTGGAGGTTTCGTGCGCTACCTTAGCTTTGGCACCTGGGGACTAAACAAAATTGATTCTCATAGCTGACCAATCAGATCGTCGACACCATTAGGATTTGAACCTGCGCACTCAGAGAGTAATAGATGAATGTGCATTCGAATCTATCACCGTAACCACTTGGCTATAGTGCCCTAACAATAATTGTCATCCACTAAGCTTCCGGTGCAAATAAGTCTAAACAAAGACTCCTTATCCACTCACCGCCAATCAGCTAAGCGCAGCCCTGGTATACAACGTTCGGTTATCATTATGGTCGCAATAAAGGAGAACCTCTGGACTGACTAGACTGGTTTGTTTGCGACATCGTTCGCCGACATCAGCCATTTATTCTACTGTTGAAATTTCCACCGGTTCCTGCGAAAGGAACTTCGCTTCTTCGCGTTTCATCTATAGGTTTCACTGCTGGTCCTTCACACGATGCACCTCTGTAAACGGAGTAATATCGCAACAAGTGGAACTATGGACCCTGAGGCTTGATCAGCCGGTCCCCGGAGTTCACATCGAATCATCATTCGTACGCGCCAAGCGGGAAATCAAAGGGCTACTACATGTACTATTTCCATCTTCTTCATTCCAAACCAGGGACCAACAAACCTAGATCGACCAACGCGCCATCGCTATTCAAGGCGGCCTCTATAAATGCGACATCCTTCAGAGCTCCTACCGGACTGCCAAATGGCTCGACGCCTTCTTTGCCGTCTGCCGCGTCGAAGAAGCTAACCAACTCAACCTGGACGCCTATCATTCTCTCTTCGACAATTGTCTCTTTCTTCTCCGTCGTGAGAACGGCCTTCACGAACCCTCCTTCTATAGAAATCGCCGCATATCCTTCTGTCCCTGTAACGACATATGCATCTTTCGCCGATACTGGTTTGGACGTTGTTGGAAACGCAAAAGTCATCTCGATGGTGCCGTTGTAATGCTCCGAGGCCTTCGCAATGGCGTGGATGGTGTCATGAGGGGCGAGATAGTCCTTGTTTAGCGAGGCAAAGCTCGAAAGGTGTGTAATGGGCTGAGGAAGCAGAACCCGCAATACGGCGACCGTATGCTAGAAGGTGGAGTGTGAGTATCTACCTTCTCGAAGATAGTAAGTTGATATGCTCACAACTCCGCCATCCAACTGATCAACCGGGATATTAGAACTTGCAGAGCCACTGAGGAACAGCACGCACCAGAAAGCCTCCTTGATACTACGAGTCAATCGGTGCGTCAGAAGGCAGGTAAGCAATGGAAGGAAAGAAGACCGGCATACCTCAGGCACAGTCCTCCACGGCGTCTTGTACCATTTGGAGTCCTTGTCCACATAATTCAAAACGCAGGCTTTGAATCCTATGACTTTACCGATCGCTCCACCGCTAATCAGTCTCCCCACCTCCTGGAACCCCGGTTCCAATTCGTAATTCTCCGCGACCCGCCACACAAGCCCCTTCCCCTGAAACTCGGACCGATATTGTTTAATCAGAGCAATCCCACTGGCGACGTCAGGGGCAACTGGTTTCTCGCTCAAGACGTGCTTGCCTGCTTTCAGTGCCTTGAGGATCATTGATGGCTGCAGAGGGATGGGAAGGACAATAAGAACTGATGATATGTCCTGCCGTGCCAAAATGGCGTCTACGCCTCCGCCGTTTTCGCCATCGTGGTAGACATCCGGCGCAGGGATGCTCAAGACTTTAACAGCGGCAGTCGAAAGACTCTCCGCGCTCTTGAAAGAGCGTGAATATACAGCTTTGAGTGGGGGCGCAGCCTTTCCTAGAGCTGCGATAGCCGGTATGTACGCTGCATGCGGGGAAAGGTGAATTATCGGATGTGATATTGTAAGCGATCTCCCAGATCTTGAATTGTATGAAACTTACCTTCAGTTGCGAAGATACCGGCACCGAGGATCGCAAAGCCTTGTCTCGCAGGTTGGGTCATCGTTGAGAGGTCAATATCTGAATGCGGGTTCTTGTAAGCCTGGTGCTTGAGAAAATCTGGAGCAAAGCTGGACAGAGCTGGAGAACCCAATCACGTGCTCGCCGACAATTCTCCGTTAGATTAACACGCCCCCTGCATCCTCTTTCTTCATCTGGTTGGTACCAAGAAGACAAGATGGAAAAGAAGCGCACCAGGGCTGAATCTCAATAAATCTGTATGCGAGGCAACGGTCTTTCCCCGAGCATCCGGCAAATCTCCTATGCCTTTTCGCAGCACAATCGCAGCGTCATATTCTCCTACGGAGTAATCTCGGAGGGCGTGTCAATACTCTTTCTCTGATATCGGTAATTGATGTAGGTGGACATGATATAAAGGACAGCGCCATCGCGTTTCGAAAATGGTCCTCTCACAATGACAGCTCCTTCTACCGAAAACAAGCTTCCCAAAGATTTTCTGTGGGGTTTCGCAACAGGTATGCTCACAGTCCTTACCGATATGTACGTTACAAATTACCTTTGCGATAGCGTCGTTCCAGATCGAAGGCTCTACGTCGGTTGATGGGCGCGGTCCTTCCATTTGGGACGACTTTGCCAAGACTCCAGGCAAGACGCTTGACGGACGCGATGGTGAGGTTGCCACGGATTCGTACCGTCTGTGGAAAGAGGACGTCGCACTGCTGGTCAAGTATGGCGTGAAATCATATCGTTTCTCTATCTCCTGGAGTCGAGTGATTCCTTTAGGCGGCAGGGATGATCCGATTAACGAGAAAGGCATCGAGTTTTACAACAATTTGATTAATGAGCTGTTAAAGAATGGAATTGTTCCGTTCGTCGTACGTGATATTTTAGGTTTCGTTAAGGGATTGTGGACTAACGGTTATTTTCTAGACGCTATATCATTGGGATCTCCCGCAAGGTTTACACGACCGCTACGGCGGGTGGCTCAACAAGGCTGAGATTACGAAGGACTATACGCGATATGCAAGAGTGTGCTTTGAAGCATTTGGTGATCGCGTGAAACACTGGTGCGCAGCTTTCTAATATTCTGGTGCCTACTCAGAATGATCGCTGCAGGCTCACTATGAACGAGCCCTGGTGTATCTCTATTTTAGGATATGGCAGAGGTGTCTTCGCTCCTGGAAGATCCAGTGATCGTGCACGCTCCGCCGAAGGTGATTCTAGCAGCGAGCCATGGATGTAGGTCTTCTATACGTATCGGTTTAACCTTCGTTTGAAAACTTGTTCAGTGTCGGTCATAACGTACTCCTCTCCCATGCTTCAGCTGTGAGGCTCTATCGGGAAGAGTTCAAACCGAATCAAGGCGGTCAAATTGGGTTAACTCTCAATGGCGACTGGCAGATGCCTTGGGATGACAGCCCCGAAAGTGAGCCTTGTTCTAGTACAAAGGTGTATATTTATCATCTTGTCTTTCGTCCAGACGTGGAAGCAGCTCAGCATGCCCTCGACACCGCCATAGGATGGTTCGCCGATCCAATTTATCTGGGCCAGTACCCGCCGTACTTGCGGCAGATGCTTGGAGATCGTCTCCCAGAGTTTACGGACGAAGAGATCCGTCTAGTACAGGGGTCGTCGGATTTCTATGGAATGAATACATATACAACAAACTTGTGCCGTAAGTCTGTATTCTTTTCTCATTTGCGCGGCGAAGAACTGAATGATATCAGGCGCGGGCGGGGACGACGAGTTTCAGGGATTGGTCGATTACACTTTCACAAGACCTGATGGGTCTCAGCTGGGAACACAAGCGCATTGTGCATGGTTACAGGATTGTAGGCGTCGTCTTCTTCTCATCAGTATCCATCGATGATTCCAACATTTTCAGACCCGCAAGGATTCCGAGCTGTGAGTCCTCATTCAGTTGCATATGAATGAATGGCATCTCATGACCATCAAGTTACTCAATTATCTATGGAATGTACGTACTTATCCAAATAATGCTCCCGGCCTGTGTACTAAAGATCCGTCAAGCGGTACCATATGCCCATATAGTACGGTTTCTCCCTTTCTTTTTGTCAATCTCTTCATTTCTGTTCACATGTCGTAGTGTCGCAGAAAATGGCTTCGCCGTCAAAGACGAGGATGCCATGCCTCTGGAGCAAGCGTTGCTTGACCACGACCGGGTACAGTATTTCCGCGGAACAACCTCGGCCCTTCTGGCTGCCATTCATGAGGATGGCGTAGACATACGAGCATATTTCCCTTGGAGTAAGTCCTATCTAAGCCTTGCATTACGCGTCTGATCGCATTCCACGATAAGGTTTCCTGGACAATTTCGAATGGGCTGATGGGTATCTCACTCGCTTTGGCGTCACCTATGTGGACTACAACACGCAACAAAGGTTCCCGAAGGAATCCGCGAAGGAGCTGGTCAAGGTGCGATATTTCTTAAGAGCCAGATTTCATTCTGACGACTTGCTGCAAGTGGTTCAAAGAACATTCGTCAGACGAGGACACTTTAACGTCCAAAGCTGGCAGTGTCAAGTCGAACGTTAAGGCTACCAGTCTCAACGATACGGCGAGTCCTGACACGGTATCGATGCCGAAGTCACTGATGAGCAAGATTAAGGCGCATGTCGCACGATGGGTAAATGCTATTTTGCGCTTAGTTCAGGTGAAGCGCCGATGAAGTTCTTTGCCGTTTCCTTTCTTGTGACTCGTAGATGTACTCTTATTTTTACCCTTGAATTTTGATACCGGCATTGTGCAACCCGAGTTATTCTTCATACATTGTGGATGTCCATCAATCCAACGTTATGGCATGGGATACATTATATGCGGAGCTTGTAGTGACCAGGGCACTTGGCACAGTTGGTAGCGCGCACGCTTCGCACCATCATTGCGTGAGGTCGTGGGTTCAATTCCCACAGTGTCCACATAGGCTCTACTCGTGTTGTATTTATTTATTTTTAATGTTGAGAATACCTGTTACAGTAGTATACTAAGTATTAACAGTACTTACTACTGACTTGAGCACATCACATTGATCAAGCTTGAGCGTTAAGAATCGTGCATGTTAAATTTGAATAAGCTCTCATAACGAGTACTTTCCGGATTTCCAGGCAGCTGCAGCCTACCGCAGAAGTCCGCAGAAGGGTGGCAGTGGTCACGTGCATATGTTCATGACGCATTGACAGTGTGACCTTAACACCGAGTTCAAGTTAAAGTTATCACTGACTCAGTTTGAACGTTTCTCATTCGTAGTCATGCGCCAACTGGACCAACTGTCTGCTTTCGCTTTACAGTTTCTGTCATCATTTCAAGTTCATTCAGCTCCTGAAGTGCGGCTTTCTGTCTCTAGACTCATTGGTAGAGAAATTCGTTTTGGAGGAACTCATCAAGAGTTCTTTGGGGGTGCGTTCTATCCGCAAAGAGTTTCTGCCAAAGGAGGTACTAAGCAACTCACCTTAATGGTACCAGGTATACCATACGCAGAACCACCGCTCGGCGCCTTGCGACTAAAGGCTCCGGTGGCGAAGTCAGACATCGAAGTAGAGAGCGGCGTTTTTGACGCAAGTGAATATGGATACTCATGTATACAGCCCGTAAGCAGCAGGCCGTCGAGAGTGAAACCGGTGCTACTGGTTTACATAACTTGCTCCAGGGTATCGCGGAGTCCACGGTGTCTGAAGACTGCTTGACTGTCAATGTTCTTCGTCCTGCAGCCCTTCCCGAGAATGCTACTCTGCCTGTGCTGTTCTGGTAGCTAAGATTTCTTTGTCATTTGGTATCTTCCTAACTACGTAGGTTGGTAAAGGACGTATGGTGGTGGATTCAGCACGGGCACGTCATCCTTCTACAATGGGAGTGCCATTGTCGCCAGAAGTATCGCCAGGGTATGACGGTCCTGTACATGAAACATCATCCCCAGTCAAAAGTCTGGAGACGTCAGGAGACGGTCAGGGACGTGTATCGATATATTATCTACCTATATATGTCAGTCGATGTCTATCGACGCCGTCGTCATGAAAACAATGAGAATGAAGCACGCACCCAACACGTACCATACAAGTGCCGGACTTAAGTCTGTTTGCGACTCCTTTAAAATCGTTCCTGGCATGCACATTCATTGTACCCGAAAGTCTTGCTGCTCGTAATGCTATTGCCATGATGCTAGAGCTGCATAATGCCGCTGCGCGTAGATCATGAGCAAGTCCAAATCAGAATTCCCACGCCCATCCTTTCCCTCTTACCACCACCATCACCACTACTTCGGTTCACGCCGTGTCTCTTTTCCCTGTCTTCCCGCCTTCTGGTCGCCATTTCTGTCGTGCAATGCGCTATATACGGCTTCTATCACCATAGGCCACCGATATTGCACTGCTTTCATCGTAATTTTCGTAAATTCGGGGAGAAAGGTATATTACACACGCTGTTTCCAACGCTCTGACTATTCTTATTTTCTTGCTCAGAACGATCTCCAGAGCTCATATAGGCAGGAAAATCACTTATTTGCGCCACAACCGGCGCATATATGCAGGTATATGGGGCAGAACAGAAGGGAATGACGTGACGCGTATCAGGCGAGTGCTTTGTTCGTTTCTTATCCATTCTCTCACCTTCTTTTTCAGTGTAGCCGCGACGGGTCCTGAATTTGCACCGTTTGCACTTGTCACCTTTATTACTGCCTACGCCCTCGCACCAGATTTCGGCTTTCCGGTACCTTTATATCACGGTGTCCATACCTGCCTGCACAATCTACTACGGTATGTATGCGGGAATTCACAATCTTTTGTCCCCAACACTGATTATATCTGCTGTCAGGCCCTACCAGTGCGCACTCTACATGGACGGATTGGATGCTATGCCACTATGCGACACCAATGTTGCGGGGATGGAGTCTGTTGGCGGAAAGGACCAGGGCGGTGAACTTGGATGTGTACGTACTGTAGCGGAGAAAATGTATATATTATATGGATGCCTATAGATGCGTACAGATGAACATCAATAAGGGTATATGATCATCAATAAGCATCAATTCAAAGGCCATGAAATGCCCCATTTATCGATGACTGCCGACGCCCATGGATGAATCGATGAAGATCTATGGCCGTCCACCCACGTCTCCAGACTTTTGACTGGGCATCATCGCTGACACAGTTCACAATTCTAGGGCACACCTATTATCTATGTAAATTTCAACTACCGTCTTGGACCCCTAGGGTTCCCGCAAGGTAGCGAGGCTGCTTCAAGAAGACACCTGAATCTTGGAATCAAGGACCAGATGATGGCGCTTGAATGGGTCAACAAAAATATTGCGCATTTTGGCGGAAACAACGAAAGGGTAAAACCAACAGTCTCGTGGGCTATGGCATCTAACAGAGGTTGACTTTTAGGTAACCGTATTTGGGCAGAGCGCGGGAGGAGTTATGACGTCCGTCCTTCTCTTACAACCACACATCTCGAACCTGGCAGTCGGCGCGGTACGAAGCCGCTTCAACTGCGGTTGAACTTTTCATGACTAAAGATACGTTAGATTATTCAATCAGGAGCAGTGGCCGCTCTCCCGTTCTTCGCTCCAGAGCGTAACGAAAAGGCCTGGAATACCTTCGTCTCTTCTGTTCCTGGGTGCAGATACTGGGTCGACACCTCGTTCTCGATGAATTGCCTACGCAAGGCTAATACGTCGGCCATTTTGGAAGGCTTCCGTGAAGTATATAAGGATCGTCGAGCGCAAGAAGAGTTCTGGTTTTCTCCGAACGTCGACGGTGAGGGGGGCTGGTGCCCGATCTCCCCAGCCGACTTTCCACCGATATTCAGCTTCCTTTCATCGCTGGAACTAATCTAGATGAAGGCGGGTACTATGCAACCCTCACAATGAATAAACGAGTAATAGCCTATTTTAGGAACTGAATTCGTTCCATCCAGTCATGATCTTTCCGAGGATGAGATCAGGGATATTGTCGATAAGACTTATGGGCCGCCTACGATACCGTCCGCCGTTATGGATGACCTGATGATGCTGTATCCTGATGACCCTTTTGTGGGATCACCATATGGGACTGGGAAAGAGACTTTCGGCTTTTCTTCAGGCTACAAAAGGATGGCCGCCATTAGTACGATTTTTCCTTCAATGCATTGCCCTCCGAATCTAATCATTACGATCTTAGATGGTGACTTGATGTTTGATAGTCAACGGCGTATGATCATGGAGCATGCGGCGAACAACAGCGTTAAGTCATTCGGATATCTTTTTTCTTGTAGTTTGCCTATCTTTTCACCTCAGGCTGGAGGTTAGTAGCCTGCATTTCTTAGCGTGTTGAATTTGGCGCTGATCAGCCTTCTCAGTGCCGCATGCATCAGAACTTCCTTTCATATTCGGCGGGTTGGGTATTTGGGAGGATCATATGAAAGAAGCTTCGGCCGCTGATTGGATACTGAGCGAAAGGATGCTTGATTACTGGATCTCATTTGCGACGTCTTTAGATCCCAATGATGGGTTGGGTCATGCTCGTTCGTGCTATTAATTTCTCTGTCTTGCGTTACTCATCTGTGCGATGTCCCCGCTTAGGTCCAATCTGGCCACAGTATACCCCGACTAGCGAGGTACACCTAACTAGCGATTAAATGTCAACTGAGCTGATCGGTCTCCCTGATTAGGTTTTATTGCAGTTGAAGTGCGACAACACAACCGTTGTTGCAGATGATTATCGACGAAAACAAATCAGATATACCAATTCTAAGGCCGATGTATTCCATCACTGATTTCCATATCGTACTAAGCGTGCATTTCTGGCAGACATAAGTTCATGAGTCAAGGTCAATTATGGTATCGGTAAGTAGTAGTCCGGGTTTCGAGATTAATGATTACATGCGAAACGTACAACAAGGGTGAAGTCCATGGCCAGTTCGTATTAACTTGAGTGCATGACGAGAATAGAGCCCATTAAATATGAATAAGGTGAATGCGTTAGTAAAGTGAGAGCTATGCTTTGTGGAAAGGAGTGGTAGAATTTCAACCGAATCACCGCAAAGTATCATATTACTGTTGGTCTGCAAAAACGCTGTTGTAGATGGGACACAATTCATTCCAAGCTAGAGGGTCGAGGAGTCAGTCGAGGAGTCAGACGAATCTAAATTTGACTGTAGCTCACCAGATACGGGATGGATCGTCTTGTTAACGTCCTTTATCCCTTCGGCCATAACGACGGCGAGACCGCTATACTAATGTCAGTAAAATTATGGATTAGCTGGACAGAACACTCACGCGTCGAGGTGAAAATCGATATGACTGGCGTTTGAGTTACTTTCAATGTGCATTCAAACAATAGACGGATATATACGTACCAGTGCAAGAACCAAGGTCCGGTATTGTCTGTCTTGAATCGGATTGTGGTGGTCCTACCTTGGACTACACCAGTTACATCCCGACGGACCTACAAGATGGCGGACACAGTCATCAGTACCGGGAATCAACCAGTAAGCTCATCGTACGAACTGGATCAACGAAATTGTATACATTGCTGTCGGCGCTCTTCACCACATCAAAATTATGCTGAAACGTTTGTTAACACAGGTCAACAAATGACTAAGGGAACGTGCTTACTCCGTGAAGATGGAAGGGGTGCTGCATAAGAATGAGCACGCGGAGGTAAACTACACAGGAGAGGTACTCACCGGATCTCCCAGTGCATGGTTCCCAAAGAAATTGATTTCGATTACCTTTCCCAGCGGCAACCCGAAAACGCTTCCCTGGGGGAGCAGATCCTGTGCGCGCTGAGTGCCGCTCAGAATTTGGAGCAGCACAGGAATGCTCGGAGGAATGAATTGCACGCCGTTCATGGAGAAGAGCCCACCATCAAATCCGAGGGTGAAGTTAAGTACAACGTCCGCGCCCAGAGGAACGGGTCTTCCCGGCGCGCCGGGAGATTCTAGTGGGTGTAGATCGACTTCGCGAAGGGGGATGCAGTCGTGTTGCTTGCTAGTCGTGGGCTCCGCGTCTGGAGCGCCTTCATAACGAAGAATGGCCGAATTAATACCGCCATGGAATCCTTGGGGTCCGGCTTCGTTGGGCAAGGAACGGATCCAATAGTTGTCTACCGGCTGTTTTGTCTCCAAGATGACAGAATACCTCTGGCCGGCCAGTATCTGAATTGAGTTTACTGTCAGCGGCTGTGTATTGACTCCGTCAACCTCGATGATAGTGAGGTTATGTCCGTCGACTGAAAAGGTAAAGTTGGGGTCACAGGAGATGGAGAGGACTCGGAATCGATAGCGCTTGTTAGGAGCGACGGTGATCACGGCAAGGGGGGAAGTGGGCTGTGAGCATAGCTTGTCAGCGAGTTCGGAAAATTCAAAAATAGGCGGCTGCACTGACATCCTCAAAGAATCGACCCATTCCATTGATCAGAGTAGAATTCGCTAAGGGAGGAAGCAAAGTGTCGGCTACCTGCCTAGCGGTGTCATGGTACCTGAACGGGCCTGAGTAAAGAGCCCTAAGAGAATGACATGGGAAAACTCACCAGTCTGCCAAAGTAATTATAGTTGTTTCTGAAACTGTGTCAATACTAAAATTATGGTCGGGGGACAATGAACTTACCGTCATCCACGTCATATAAAGCACGGTGTGGATCATTTACACCATTTGGACCGTCATACACGACCAACGGCCCCCTGAGGCCTTCACAGTACTGCACTCCGATATGGGAATGATACCAGAACGTTCCAGCTTGCTGCGGGACGCTGAAGTCGTATTTGAATGAATGTCCGGGTGAGATAGGACATTGCGTCACGGCACTAGTGCCGTCCTCATAGTTCGTTCCATGCTGAAATATTCCGTGCCAGTGCTGCAACGAATAAGATAAATATATTCTCGATAACGTTAGTGCTTACGATGCTGGTGTAGACATTCATTGTTGAATTGGTCAAATCGTTGATTACATTGATATGAAACTGATCTCCCTGCCGAAGACGTCAAAGCCTATTCCGATGGATCAGGAGAACCCTACCTTGTTCCCGCTGATCAGGGGGCCTGGAAATACCCCACCGGCAAGTACAGTCCTGGAACGAGCTTGAATGAGAACGATGTCAACGAAAGAAGCGAGTGTTTTCTCACGAGCGCGTGACACCGTCGGGCGCAATGTCTTTGTTAACGACATGGAGGTCGCCAGAGGATCCAAAGACTTCAAGTGACCAAACTGAGTGGAACGACAGAACGAGGCCCAAGAGAAAAATGTACATCAGTAACGAGAAAGAGAAGGGAAGGCAAATGGAAAGGAAAGTGGGTCGTGAGGTGGGTGTTTGAAAGGTGTAACCTGGCATGCATTTTATACTCTGGCGCACTCCCTTGCTTAGTGTTTGGGATAGCGCGATGCTTGCGGAGGCTAAAAACAACCGTTAAACACGTCTTCATGCGTCTAGTAGTGCCTTTGAGAAGCAAAAGGCACAGGATGGATAAGGCTATTGATGCGGTAGAGGGTCTGCATTCAGTTCGTGCCGGTTTCTGGGTTTTTGAGCGGGAAAGTACGGGTACCACATATGATGCGTTGATGCGCTGGTACAGATGTGTAATAGCTTTACGAAACGGGTGGAATGAAATATTGTAACCTGTAAACAAACGCATCGGATATGATAAAGACAGCTTTCTGAGCGAGGATGCACAAGCCGCTCTACCCGGGTAATGAAAGAGGCGCTCACAGCGTTCTATCCACGTTTGGTGCCGATAACGAGGCACGGCAACTGGTGCAATGAGTCAGGCAGAGTGGTGGTGATGGTGGTGCTGGTAGCGCGCTGTCGGACAGATGTTCCCGTATGCCAAAAGAGATATTCTTATCGTCCTTGCGTAATAACCGGAATACCTGCTATTCATTGATGTTACCGGAAGACTGACAAATAAACGTATGGTCAGAATGTTCGATGCAGAGAGTTGAATGTAAGCGATAGAAGCACTTGAACATGATGGCACTCAAGTGGTACCTGTGGATCAGTGGGGGAGATCGAACGTTGTACCTAACAAGATTTGGGCACTTTCGTCCGAGTTCTTGGGACCGCTTAGGCCCGCGCGCCGCGTTGCAGCGGGATGACGACAAGGTTCACACAGCGTCGGTAACAAAATGTGCAGTATATTCAGTGATATGTATCTAAATACGTTGAAGTCAGACCGTGGATCGTCGACATCTAGAAGCACGACCCAATTATAACGTACTATTGTTTCAGATGTATGAATAGAACGCTTGAAACGCCAAAGTCGCGTCTCGGTGGCACGGTCTAGTCAGCGTGTAAAAGAATCTGTGCCTAGCATCGAGGTATAGATGGTGGTCAGCTATGAGGCTTTGAGAACTAGACGCGCTATGTCTGTAAAAAGAGAGAAAAACGCGGAGTGAATAAAAATCGTCCTGGCAACACAGCTGGTGACTCGGAGAGTCCTCCGTTCCGGAAAGGCTGTACCGGTCTTCATGCATCTACGGAATCCATGGCATTCCGCGGAATAATAGATCATCTCGACCATGCGAGGCTATGTGGCCGAAGCTGTCACCTAGCCCTTCTGCTTCGTATCGAACTATCAGGCCTCTCTCCGAAAGGCCATCCAACCGTTAACGATCGGCTTCATCGATCGCAAAACCTTCATCCAAACGCAACTCATGAAGGTATTCCACAGTCGAAGAGGCCATGCTATCCGTCACTACATCACTTGCCGAAGGAGAGAGCCGCGACTCAAGCATGGTGATAAAAAGCCCGCGCTCGACAAGGTCGAGTGCAGAACCGCGGAGGTCAAGGCGCCTTAGCGATGGCAGGACTCCGTGACGACGAATCAGCCCTTCTATAAGGCCGTCTGTAATTTCCTCGGCCTGGACCATGAGATGCATCACCGTAGGGATCCGCGAGGAAATACAGGATGCTGACAATAGGAGACAACTGGAAACGAAATGTAAGCTGTAGAGTGGTTATCGTGGACACGTCGATACCCGTGGGGTAGGTAATAGATGGGAATTGTATTGGTTTTGTGTAATTGGCGTATCCGAGTCTTAATTCCGTGAAGGAGGGTAATGACAAAGCAGAAAAACACTGAGCCGCCTTCCTCAAGGGTCAAGTTCTGCAGTCTAGGAAGGAACTCGACCTGACACAGGTATGGTGGAATGCTTGTCACAATAAAGGCGCGCGCTCTGCACAAGAGGCATCTTTGTCAGCACATGCAAATGTGGCGTCTGTGTGATGTCTTCGCCGTCCGGACCATCTGCACCATCGTATACGGTGATCTGAGACCACGGTAGACTACAAACTTGGAACGGGTCACCGACGTTGCTGAAAGCGATATGTATGAGATTCAGAGAGTACTCAAATGCGTCGAGTAGGGGATCCATGGAAAAGGTGTATCTCTCCCCGTCATTCAACCCGGCGTGGAGATATCGCAGATTCCTGAATGATCCTCTACAGAAAGACAACGCTCGGAATGTTACCGATAGCAAGACGAGGGCTACATCTTTCCATCGATGGCAGGTAGAAAGAAGGAGGGCCAGGGTAGAGTGATCCGAGACGTCATCTTCTGCATACACAGAAAGAGTTAACTCGAGATTCCTGGACCTTTCGATATAATGCCCCAACATCAACGTAATTCCCAAGGTACGGCTTGTGTCTATTGGAGATGCAAAACCAGAGTCTTGGGGTATTTATAGCGATGTCCCTCCACTTACGATAAACATGACATGCGGGCCAGGGGCCTTCAAGCAAATTCATCGAGTCATTACGGGGGAGGGAAAATAGGCACTCTACTGGCGATTGTACGCACGCGAGAAAGATTTCTTTAAGCACGTCGGTCGGGAGGCGACGAATTGGATGTAGAATGCTTTTGGCAATAGAGAGGTTATCCGATGCTTGGGATATCTCTCGTATTAGCTGCTGTAGAATGTCGTTGACATCTGCAATTTTAGTGTCAAGGTCTGACAACACTTGGGGACCTTGATTGACAATATCTCGAAGAGGAACTTCTTCGAAGTCGAGAGGCGGTTCATTGGTGGAAATTAGCTGTTCAATACGAGGGGTATGAAGTGTGGGTACGGTACCTGCTCGAAGGTTCCTCGTACCACAGGTAGGGCAACAGTCGTTGTTTGGCATTAACTTTTGAGACGATCTGTGAGCCACGACATAAGACTCAAACCAACGAGGAATTGAAGGCATATAACCTAGTGCTATGAATGTATGTCGCAAGAATTGGGGTGTACCCTAATGATCAATTTCTTATCGAGGAAGGTGCTGGAGGCACCGCGGGGCACGTGAGAATAAGCCTATACAGCACAAATCAGCGCTATACCCCCACATGTTGGGATTTCAAGGCCTTCGTAGCCAGTGTGGTAGAGGCGTTGGTGTTGGTGTTGGTACAAGCACAAGGTTCCAATCAGGAACGGCTGCAGTATGAAGCTCGGCAGTGTTGCCGGAGCCCGCCCTAAATTGAAGTCGCGTGACTCCACGCGTTACGTGGAGCGGGGAAAGCCGAATGCACGTTGCTACTGTAATACTGTCTAGCTACTAATACCAAATCAAAAGATGCACAAATATGCTGTCGGAAATGAAAACTCCACATCTTCAAGGCCTATCTGAGAATGGCGGGGCCGTTCTCAAGCGAAGTGAGTGGCAAAATGGTCTACATCTTTGGCAAACGTAACATGCACTGCTGCGATGGATCAGTAATTTTGGGGGGTCAAATGCTTCGGCGGATTTAGATCCTGTTTTGGCTCGCAAATCCAGTACGGCAAACCCAGCGTCAAACTCAGCAACATTTTTAGATGTATTTAGCGTCAGTTTCACCTTCGGATTTGGGCTCAGAATACTTGTACAAAAATGTACTGTTTTTGAATACATATTTTGGCTTGCGTATTTAGGGTTGAAAACCGGCTGTTGGGATTTGGGTACCAAATCCCGAAGGGGAAATCCCTTCCCAAAGACCGGAGGGATTTCCCGCGGTATTTTAGGAACAAAGCGCACATCCCAAATCCAATCAAAACCCTGACCCAAATACAAAGGGTTTTGGATCGGGTTTTGGGAACCAAATCCCGGGCTTCAAGCAGGTGCCTCTCAGGATTTGGGTCCCAAATCCTAATCCAAATCCCTTTGTATTCACATCCGGATTTTGATTGGATTTCAAATGTGGGTTTTGTTCCCAAAACACCACGGGAAATCCCTCCGGTCTTTGGGAAGGGATTTCCCCTTCGGGATTTGGTACTCAAATCCTGAACACCGGTTTTCAACCCCAAATATGCAAACCAAAATACATATGCAAAAACAGGACAGTTTTGTACAAGTATTTCGGACCCAAATCTGTAGGTAAAACCGACACTAAATACATGTAAAAATGTTGCTGGATTTGATGCTGGATTTGCCGCGCTCAATTTGCAAGCCAAAACCGGATCAAAATCCGCCAAAGTATTTGACCCTTCCAAAATACTAATCAATCGCAGCAGTGATGGGGACTAAATACGAAATATTCAGCCTTGTATATAAAATCCACTCGGAAATAAGCCAACATGTAAGTAAATCGATACTAGAACCCAACGGCGACTACCTGTCTTCGCCATGAGAAGCTCGTATATCTCACATCTGATTGACCGCGTAAATAACTAGGAACAGATGCTATCTCGATTCGTCATTGACTTTCATGCTGACTTATTTTCACAATATGATTCTCGCCTCCTTGACTAGTAGTATGAGTGGTATGCCTTATAGGCTCAAAAATGACAAGGGCAATGACTTTTAGAGTCATTTGAAGGGAGATTGACAGTTGACTGCACTAGGTGAGGATCACGCTACACAGCCTAATATGCGGACTCGCGGCGGTCGCCTAAACTGTCACTACAAGATTTTCTTAGCCTCATCTGCCTGTTGGATCCGGATGACTGAAGGTTAAAATTCTACTACGTTCGGAGAAAGGGCGCGTGGATGGTTGTATTTCCCGAAACAACCGGCAGAAAAGTATGAGTAAGATAACCGGGAATCGGGACGGACAGGGCCGATGCCAACGATTTCGAGTTGTTCACATGCTTCCCAATCCTCACGGGCCCGAAAACATTTTATGAGCCCTCTTTAACGATTCTGTGACGCAATTATAATCGGGTTATCATCGTCTACCAGAGGAGGTATAAAAAGCCAGTACATTCCCTGTCTAACCTCTACCTCTTGTCGCTACCACAATGGCGGGTCAGATCCCAAAGACCACGCGCTCATACTACTTCCCCGCACTCGGCTCCTACACCAATCTAACCTTGCAAACAACGGACATTCCGTCCATCAAGGCCACCCATGTCCTCGTCAAAGTTCATGCTGTTTCTTTACAGTACCGCGATCTAATCATCGCCTCGAATAATTACCCAGCGACCATCGAGCCAGACAACCTTGTTCCATGCTCGGACATGGCAGGGGAAGTAGTGGCCATCGGATCTGACGTGATACGCTGGAACGTTGGAGACAGAGTCTGTGCCAATTTTTGCACGGACCATTTGGACGGAGATATCAACGCTGATATCTTCAATACAGCTCTTAGTGCGGGACAACAAGGTGTATTGACGGAGTACAGGACTTTCAACGATTATGTGCTTCTTTTTCCTGCTGTTATTCTTCCCGTTTTAATCATCCTTGTTTTCAGTCACTGGTCAAGATACCGGGTCATCTATCCTACGAAGAAGCTTCAACACTACCGTGTGCGGGGCTCACGGCCTACAACGCACTCATGGGTCCGAGGCCTGTCAAAGCAGGTGATAGCGTTCTCGTCCTCGGAACCGGGGGCGTATCCATGTGAATTTATTCCCAGACACGTAGTCCATTTTCTCAACATTTTCTTATTTGGCGAAATACAGCTTCGGTTTACAGCTTGCCATTGCCTCCGGAGCAACCGTTATAGCAGCATCGTCCTCAGACGCCAAGCTGACCATCGCCAAGAAGCTCGGTGCCACCCATACGATCAACTATAACACGACACCGGACTGGGACAAGGAAGTCCTAAGGTTGACTGACGGAAGGGGCGTCGATCACATTTTGGAGGTACGTATACTTTCTTCTTTTCCCGATCTTCTTCTGAAGTTCGCAGGTCGGAGGACCCGGCACCTTCGAGAAGTCGATATCGGCTGCACGGTATGCAGGATCCATCCATATGATTGGGTTTGTGGCCCAGAATCAGTTTGCTCCGATGGATTTCGTCGTAGCATGCATGAGAAAAACTATTTTTCTGCGAGGCATTGCAATTGGTTCTGTCGCACAGTGAGCTTCCTTTCCTTTTCTTCCCCTTCTTCAGTTGATGTGGGGAAAAATTTCAGGTTCAAGTCAATGAACCGGCTCTTGCAGGCTCACCCAGAGTCGACGCGTCCGGTCATCGACAAGGTCTTCTCGTTTGAAGAAGCGATTGATGCGTATGCGCACTTGGAGAGTCAGAAGCATGTAGGGAAGGTAGTTATCCGTGTCGTTCCCGCATAATTTAAATGTACAGAATTCGCTATCCAACCGGTTTTGGCTAATGCTAGTCGTCATGGTCTCGCCATTTGGAACTTTAAGAGTAAATGATCGGCAATGATATAAATATGCACTAGACGATAGTAAGCCATGGTATAAGAACACCGAGCTATATTGCGAAATATGAATAAATAAAGCAGGCGCATCCGCCGCTAAATATTGAGAATGAAGTTGTTTAAATATTTAAGGAACAGAAGCTGGAATATCCTTAGTGAAGATCAAGTTGCAGTGATCTATAAATCATCTTCCGAGAGAGCATCATAGATCGGGCAAAGGTTATCCCATTGATCTGTGATGGGTTCGAATGAGACCATGTTTAAATGTCAAAAGTACCTAACATACCGGTAGGATCAATCGTAGCATTCCAGTTACCCGTATCTTCGGCGAAAATGACGGCAAGACCACTACATAGCAAATATTCATTACGTTAGCGTGCATGAGCCTGCGATAGTGTGGGTCGGACTCACGCTTCCAAATGCCAATCAATGTGACTATGGACCAGAATATCAGCACAGAGAAACATGGATAAACAAAACAGGGACTCAGACCAATGAAGGAACCAAGGCCCGGGATTATCGGTTGTGAATCGAATGGTGACGTTATCGCCTGTCGTCCCGATGTTGACGACATCCCGCCTAACCGGGTTGACGTAGTTGTACACCGAACTTCCCGCGCTACGAACAACGTCGAAGGTGTGCTAGTTTATCTCAGTTTTAGAAATCGAGCGCGAAACACTGTGACTGACCCCGTGCAAATGGAACGGATGCTAGAATGAGAAAATGGATTAACGAAAGGGGACAGGACAGTTGATATGAGATAGCTCACCCCTCCACCGACAACGCCTCCGGGCATTGAGATCTCAATAGTCGAGTTGATAGGAAGGGGGAATACTGAACCCTCAGGTAGGAGGTCATCCGCGGATTGTGCGCCACTCAAAATCTGTAGGAGGACTGGTGTAGTGGGAGCAGTGAACTGGGCTCCGTTGACAGTGAACGTTCCCGCCGAAGTCTTTCGTCAACGACGCTGTTAATTCTACTGAACACAGAGGATACGTTGAACGTACGAATGCGAATGCAAGGTTGAGCGCGTAGTCGACACCCCCAACTTCCGGCAAACCAGGCTACGAGTGGCTATCAACGATGATGAATGCTTTAAGGAGCGGTGACTCACAGCTCCGGGATTCTCAAGTGGCTATCAAATGTGGATCAGTATTGTGCAGCAATTATAGTGGGGGGATCATACCACCAGCTCAGTTTCGTTCATCTTGAGAACACTGGTAATCGTAGCCGTCTCAGGCTCTTCATCTACTGCGCCAGCGTACCGAAGTATCGCAGAATTGATACCACCCGTAAATCCTACCGTACCTACGCTTGGAGTAGCGCGGATCCCTAAACGACAGATTAAGATGTTTCGCGAAAAGGGAAGAAAACGACGTACAGTAATTGCCGGCGGCTTGGTCTGCAGCAAGCTATTGTGGTGGGTAAGACTTAGAAGAATGCTGAGGCAGGAACATAACTTACAACGAAAGAGTACCGCTGGCCTACACTTTCTGTAAATACGAGTATGAATTGAGGGTGCGATAAATATAGGCATACCAGCGTAGATCTGAATCTCGTCAACTATGTAAGGAACATGATTGACTCCGTCGACTTCAATTATAGTCCTGCCTATCATTTAAGGTATTGACCAGTCAGACGAGACGGAAGCACGGACATATTATGGCCTTCGATCGAGAAAATGAAGTCCGCATCACATGCCATGTTAATCATACGGAAGCGGTATCTATTTGAGCCACGTCAACCAGAGCGCGAACACATGCGAAAAAACACGTTACCGAGTGCCCTGCTCAACAAATATCACAGCCAAATCCGAGGTGGGGCCTTCGCTCCATCTAGAGGTGAAAATGGGTGAAGACCTTTAGATAATGCTATTGAGTGCTTACCTCCCTAATCCGTTGATCAAAATGGAATCTGGAGTGCTAAAGGGCTATTAGACCAAACATATAATGACGGACTTAGCACTCACGGAAAACCAAGCTGTTTAGCCGGGGTATGATACCAGTCCGATAGTGACAGAATTGTCGTTTCTGTAAAACTTGATTAATGAAGAGCAGCGACATGAGATATCAGCAAGACGAACTATCGTCTACATCATATAAACCCGCATGTGGATCATCAGGGTCATAAATAATAAAGGGTCCTCTAAGACCGTCGCAGTATTGGGTCGCTGATTCGCTTATGAGCTCGGGAGAGGAAACAAGCCATTAGAACTTACATAAATGAGAGTGGTACCAAAATGTTCCAGCCTGGTCTGCGGAGTCGAAGATATACATGAACGAGTCTCCCTTGGCAATAGGACATTGGTTAACGAAAGCGGGCCCGTCAGCCCACCCGCTCCCTTTCTGCAGGAGGCCATGCCAGTGCTGATATCATAGTAAGGAGTAAGCAAAGGATAGAATAACCGAAATCCCCCCCAGGTATATATACGTACAATAGAAGTGCTCTGCAGGATGGTGCTATCTGACAAGTTATTAACAACGTTTATTTCGAAGACGTCACCCTGATGCAATACATTAGAGACGTGCAAAGCATTTAGTTCTAGACGCTGTTACCTTCGTGCCAGTGATAAGTCCACCGTCTACGACGCCATTGGCGAGCGCAGTGGTACGAGAGTAACCATCGGGAGAGACTTCGACGTTGCTGATGACGAGGTCGCCCGTCGGTCCAATCTGCGCTTGAGCGAGAGCAACAAAAAAGAGTGTAGTAAGAGCAGAGACCGTGTAAGCCATGTCGAGATGAGAAGGCTGGGGAGTAAACGAGGCTATTGTGCCATGGTTTATACTCTGAAGAGAAGCGACTTTCGGTTGAGGCTCCCCTATTCTGTCACACAGATTGCCGTTTGCTTGCTGCGGAACCTGAAGGAACGAAACAGGTGCGAGAGTTAGCGCCTAGCCAGAGATGCACGGGCGTACCTCTTCGTGAAATGATCACTGTCAGTGGCATTGACAAAGATGCTTTGACTAAGGTCTGCTGCCTGAAATCTATAGCCAGAGCTACGGCACACTAAGAGAGCCGTATCCTATTTAGTGAAGTGGACTTGATACTTTGGCAGGCAAAGCAAAGTAGCCAGAGCCGCTTCGGATTGTGATCAGCGACAGCCGGACACTGTTTCACGAGTACTACGGAGGACCTGGTGAGCGGAGTGATAACGTCAAGGTTGCTTGAAACCGGCTTAGTGTGTCCAGTTGAATGTGGGTTTGGTGCCGGTGTTGGGACATTGAAGTCCATCTTGCACGGGGATTGGAGTTGAACGAGACCTCGAGTGCCATTCATCATTCTTCGACTGATGGTCGATGATACTACCATCTTAGCTCGGCAGGAACAGAGTGCCTGTGGGCCTGCGTGTATCACACGGTACAAGGCAGGCGACCTGTTGAATGACATCGAAAATGTGTATAGCAGATGACACAATGACCCACAGGAAAACCAATTTTCTGTCATTCATATAAAGTTAAGTTGACGCATTCGCCGACCGCTTGAGGGGGGTTCACGTGGAAGAGGACATGTTTGAATCGGAGGGATCCATGGCAAATTCGCTGCTATCTTTTAGTCATCGCACGACCGGTGAGCGACCACCAAGGCCAAGATAGGAATTCCCGAGAATCGGACCCCAAGTGACACAAAAATTTGTCAGGCCAGATGAGAACTTTGGCGATTGGGGCTAAGTGTCTTTATGGCTACATCAGAATCTGCCGCTGCCGGACTGGGACCGATAATCGCAAAAAGATGACAAGGATACTAGAGCTCTATCAGGTTTATCCTTTGCAAAATCTGAGCGATCAAAGAGATAGTGCGCGTCGCGACCACAGTACAAGATTTTGACATGTCTGATGATCAGCGCATGGTCTTCTAAAAACTGAAGCAAAATATTAGTTGAAGGAAGTGAGGATAGGGACATAGAACTGTATCTGAGGAACACTCTGTGTAAATAATATGGCAGACACAGCAGCTCACTGTAGATGGATTCAAAACGAGCACGAACCCTAGGCCTCGCGCTTTTGGATCATATCGTTCTGTCCTAAGAAACCTGTGCGGCCCGTCCATTGATTCCAGCAGTCACTCTCATCTTCCTGGGAGGGCAAAGATACGGATCACGGAAGTTTCACAATCCTTATGAATATCGACGCTAAGCGTGGCTCCACACATCCTTGCCATCCGCGACGTGTTGAGAGGAAGCATATATCGATACTTCGTGAGTCGTAACTGGCAAGAGTACAGCAAAAAGTCCCAAAAAGACTGGAATGGCGAGTGCATGAGACCGTATCATCACAGCTGTCACCGAAGGAAGACTGCTTGAGGCGGGGCCGGAGCAGAAGATAGGTTGAACAGCGGCACGCCGGCATGATCAGGCGACGGGAGACAAAGGCGCGTCCGATTTGTTTGCTTCAGTTTGTTCGGTTGACCGGGCCGACAACTGTACACAAATTCGCTCATGTTGTTGGGCCACTTATATGACTCGGAGGCACAGAACTTGACGATGCACAGAATCATTCAGAGGACACTCAGAATTACATATCGTATGGAGATTAAGCATGGCACTTGGCGATGAGATGTCTGTGTCACATCGAAACAGGTTCCTTTGAACGGAGTGGAGCCTGCAATCCAGCCGAAAACTGCGCTTTCACGTTAAATTGACGCGCCCATGGATGACCAGTCAACTCCATCAGAAAATAAATATATTGTGAAAATTAGGAATAAACATCACAATTTAAAAAGACCCCATGTGAACCGACGACTCAGAACCTTCGAAACGTTCTAAATTTACACTTGGCTGACTTCCAGCAAAGCCTTTATTTTCTCACACCTTGGCTTCATATCGCAATCCAATCTATCTGGTACCCTACATAACACATTCACGTCAATTGGGACCAAGAAACCGAGACGATGGGCCTACCTGAAGAAAGAATTACTATACTTGACTTTCACAGGATCTTCCCCGAGTTTTTTGATATCTAAAGACGCAATCATCGAGGCGAGAAGTAGCCAAATGGATGACTCAATCAAATCTGCGCCGGGGCAGCGTCTAGTGCGAAGCAATCAGAACAGCGAACACCGTGTTTTACCCGTAAACAAACCTTCTTCCAAAGCCGAAGATATAATTTCTTGGATCTTTTACAGGATCCTGACCTTCGTTCATGAAGCGCTCAGGATCAAACACGTCGGGACGGGGGTACAGTTTTTCATCACGTAGAATGGCCCTTGATTAAATGTATGCGATGAGAATTGGCGTAGTATAGCACGAATTCTGAATACCATATATTAGCAATAACCTTGCGTGTGGTATTAGATGCCCTATACTGACGATCAACGATACGTTCGACTTACTATGGATCCTTTGGGAATATGCATCCCACGGTACTCGTCGTCTTGCTTGAGACAATGAGGAATATCTAGAAATTATCTTAGCTCGTGAATGAGGGGGTGCTGAGAGGACCGAACTGAGTGGCACGGGAACACCCCAACGCCATACCTCCGACATGACTGCATTCACTGTAACGTCTCTGAGCAACATCGTCACGAACATCGACAGAAGGTATACTTACCATATGGCAAGGCGGACTTATCACTCAGCTCTGGCAGACGGTCACAACCCACAACGCGGTCAATTTCGGTCTGGGCTTTCTTTAACACTCCCGGATGGAGCATCATAGCAAGGATAAATTGAGAAGTAGTAGTCACCGTCTAGAAACGGATTTAAACGAAAAAGCGGCAGTCTCATGAATGGAGTAAAACAAACCGTATCCGCGCTGGCTGCAAACATTGAATTTGCGCAGTATTTGACTTCTTCATCAGTAGCAGTGAGGGACTCGTCTCTTGAGAGCAGGTTTGAGCAAAAAGAGGGAAGTATCGTTCCATTTTTCTGCCAGACACAAGATCAGTACCGTAAGCATGCCCAAACGAAAAGAGTCGACTCACGACTGCGGTTTTTGCCTCCTCAAATGGATCCTCTGCAAATTCCTTCAGCATCGTATTCCATACCGCCGCCTTCTTCTTGAAGCTGGCCCCAGGCATCCATGATGGGAGGTACTCCAAAAGCGGTATAAGATCCACGGGCCATATTCCACTGCCCGCGGTAATATCATTGGCGATGATCTCAAGGCAGACCTCAGCCTGCTTGAGGAACCCGTCATCCGCATTATGTGCCTGATAACCGTATACGACGGATAGCGTAAGCCCTCCGGCATATTTTCTCGCGTGCTTGAGGTAATGTGAAGGTGAACTGATGAGCTCAGATAGGAATGCATTGGTAGAGGCGTGGATCACGGGATGGTAAGCGGTGATACTACGCGGGCCTAGTGTTTTCTTGACGAAACGCTGTTGTCGCGTAAACCTTCCGGAGTCGTAATTGAGGAAAGGGAGCTGCAATGAAAAAAAGAAAATCAGACTCCAAATTTATCTTGAGTTAGAAGAGCTGATAGAGGCTAGCATTATTTTTGAAAGAATCCAAGAGGTCAAGATCTTGCCGCATGTAAAGGACTCGAAAGCACTCGTAACTCGGTGCGTCTTCGGTGGAACTCGCGGACGGGTACCCATTCTTTGATGGGCTACAATCAGACGTCAAATAAACGTACCAGTCTATTACACCCGCACCTAGTAAAAGTGTTTGGCAACGTGGAAATAATCTGAGCGGATGTACTCACAAGTCTCCCACCATTTTCAACTTCGGCCTATCCGAGTAAATCTTGCCACGTTTGTCGAGGAGATCAGATGCGGCATCTACGCTACTCAGAAAAATGATTCCTTGTCCGAAGACGTGGAGGTAGCACACGTCGCCTGAGAGGTTAAGTGTGAAGTTTAATAAACTTGAGAGGAGTGATAGAAAAAGAGACTCGCCGTATTTTTTCGCCCATTGTGTAACGGTCAACCAAGGCTCACTGGACGTAAAGTCACGCAAATTTCCAAACAAAGGAATGGGTGTTGGCCCAGGAGGAAAAGGTGCTGGATATCTGTACTTCTTCTGTTTCAACCACCGAACGAAAAGCACAAAGCCAATGAATGCGAGAGCGACGACGAGCGAGGTCATGGTACGATGCAGAGTGCTCCCTATTCAGCTGAGGCGAGTTTCTCCCGTTGCCGAGTGCCTCTTGTGCTTCGAATATAATCCATTAGGTGTTAGTGTTGTTACTGGCACAAGTGTCCAATAAGGTGTCTTGAATCTTGGCAGTTCTTATCTAGTCTCAAATAGGTAATCGCCGTTGACGATGCTACTTCGGCAATCCCCGATACACTGCTCGAGGTGATGCCTGACGCTACTAAGTCATTGCTGGAACCCTTAGTTGATGTCCAAGTGAAATTCATCCGTAAGATGCTCCCCGTTGGATCATGCTCAATGCTAATACCTGCTCGAAAAGAAACACCTCTGCAAACACGTCGCTTCGTGATGATACTCAAATTCCTGGCTCTAACTAAATAAGAAACCTAGAATGCGAACCAAGCCGTTAGTCACCTAGCATTTAAGCTCGCCCGATGGGAACACTCTTCATTCCAGTATTGACCGACAAGTCTCAGTGATGCAAAAAAACGATGGTCGTATTGAACTAGATCCGTAATCGATTTAGAACAAACCGTCCCGCAAGCCTATAATCACACGCCTTGTATACTGATGGTACATGATGAAGTCAAAACGTATTAGATCAGATCAGATTGCTTTTCGCGAGATTTCTTCTGATGATGCTATCATGCACTTTCATCACGGATGGTCAGCCAAACAAACGGAAAACGGGCAACCACGAACCTGCTAGCACAACGGATTGCGTCGCACGGGTGTCCTATTATTGCTTTATGCCAACCCGGATCAATACACTAGCAAAGAGGGAGCACGTACAATAGCAGATGTTTCATAGCATATGAATGGTCTTGGATGCAAAGATAACTTTTTCTGACAAGAATCCATCAGAGTCACCTCGTGTATTCGGCTGGTGTATTGAACATACATGATAACTCTTGAACCTATCCTTGAAGTCTACATCACAATCATGCATGAGTATTATGTATAAGGAGATTCAGTAGTCGCGCAACTCACATTTGGTTACGTGAGGAGCATCATTCGGGTCGTTGTAACTTGTAACGTATCGCTTAACGGAAACTCCTGATGCTAACGTCTTCGCAAGAATATCTTTCTTTAAAACACGTATCAGCGATAGGCTTCCACAAATTCGTAAACACACCTTATTAAGGAAAAGGATCAAAGTACAATTCGCCAAAAGCTTATTTTCGCATATCGCCCGCCATAATTGCAAGCTGTCCTCCTGTAAAGACAGTGAGATACAGAAAAAAAGAAATACGAGGAGGGGCGTGGGTACTAGTCGATTAACCCGATGATCTTCCTCCAAAGACATATTAAAAGCCAACGGTGCTAGAAACAGAATCGCATCGACTGTGACCAAATTAGCGGGGCCCGTAAAATGTGGAGATAGGGGTACGTACCGTCATCAAAATATGGTATCCAGGATGCACGCTGGATAATTCCGTTTAATCGTTCAAGGCAAAGATGAAGAACTACCCACCGATGACCGACTTCCTCCGACATCCGCAATGAAGAACTCGGATCCTTTGTCCGTCCCTAACGAGCGCCCTGTTGTTATGCCAAATTACATACACCTGGAATTCAGCCCCACGGCCTACCTGATTCAGCGACGAAATGATACTCCTCGACTCCAATAGTTCTGATTCTTGCTCGTACGATATCCGCTGCAAATGTAGTCAAACCTGCCCTCCTCAGCATTTGCCACCTACTCACATTCCGTTGGCACGTAATCCCTCATCGTAATTCTCGACACATCATCTAAAAAGCTGCTGAAATCAGTTTTGTTCCCACGATGCAATATCACAAGGACTTACAATCCAGAGGAATCCTGCAGGTGTATCTCACGCGAGCGTAAAACGTCTTGTACTGCAGGGTCGGCCCACAGAGAGAGGATGTCGTCCGCGGATGCTTCCAGCACTTGAGTAGGGTCGTTCTTGATGAGCAAATCGCGACCTCGGGGCCCGTCAACGGAGGTTCTGGGAGTATCCCCACTTAATGTGGATTTCCACCCACTGCCGGCTCGTACGCAGATGTCTCGTGCTTCGGGGTTCAAGGAGAGGATCTCATTGAAGGCAGTCTCGTATGCGAGCAAAGGTGACAGTCTCAAGTGTAGGAGGCGGTGTTCTTTGCGTAGGGATGTCGTAGCTTCATTGTCGGGGCTCCATTCACTCTGTAGAGCGTCAAGGATGATCTTGATAGAGCTACGAATGATAAGAATAAGTCAAGAGTAAGAAAATGGTATACGGACTTTATGAGGTTAAGCTGGACTATTCTCTTCCATACTCCACGCTCGTTCTGGAATTGAATCGGAGTAAACGCGAGTTGAAAGTCTAGAAATCGGTCAGAGAATAAGACAGTTACAAAAGAGTGCTTACTCTTCAACAATGTGCTCTTATCAAAAAAGAAACGTCAGGCGAAATCCATCTTCAAGGAACACCAGATAACCAACTTTTCCGGACTCGGCTTGACCTTGCGCAAGGATACAACAAGAATGACGTGGGATGATAGTCACGATACAGTTACGACACTCACCCAACAGCAGCATCTTTATTGCCCGTTTCCTTCTCTCTAGTATCTTCTTTGTCTCCAGCAGGTGCTCGTCGATCTCGCGCGAAATCCTTTGAGCATCTTGGGATTCCTGTTCGCGCCTTGTCCGTTCTTCTTCAGTCTCGTTAGGAGGTCCAGGAAGATTCGTCGGTCCATGAAACGGGTTGTATACAGTATCAGGAAAAACGTCCGTATTCGCCTTGCCTCTCTTTGACATGGGAGGGAGAAAGTAAGTGCTTCCGATTGAAAGGGCATACGTATTGGGGACTGAATAACCAAATGGGACAATTCGACCCTGCATGTATTTCCTCCTCATGCGTCGGCGAATTCCCGTATGAAGGCATTCTCCGACGTCCATTTGTATATTTGCAATCCTGAATGTAGGAAAGGGGAGTTAAAAATGTCCGAACGGAACTTTGGAAGAACCTACGTAATCTTGTATTCATTGTCGGGACCGTAATTGTAAGTCCGCCATGATTGGACATGTTCCTATGCCCTTATTGGCACGCTACTGCTGATGCTATCCGGTATGATACACCACCATCATGAAGTGAAGGAGATTGTGAAGGATGAAACATTCCGTGGACGTCGTACTGCGACATTCTAGGGAAACGCTAGCAACGCTCTTGCCGACCCGTTCATTTTACTTTCACCGCAGATTCGCCGCCACCGCGATGGAGTTTCTCTGGCGAAAAATGATTTGCCTGGGTTGGTGGGGCAACTGGAATTACGTGGCGCTCGGACCGATGAAATACTAGTCTGAGTACAGCGATGCCAATTTAGATTCAGCCCTTGCTGCTATGCTGTTTTCGTGAGAAAACTAGGATTCGGAGAGCACCATTCCACGTGTAACTTTTCCAACGTATACCTCCGAATCGTTGGGTTTGAGCGTCGGAGACAAAATGTGAAGTTTGTAGGCGATTACCGTCAGGAGCTGGCGCATAACTTTTTCATATTTCCCGCATAAAACGGGACTGGACCCGAGAAGACCTAAAGAGGACCAAGAGAAGGCGATTATGCAGGCAGAAAAGCGAATATCACGTATTTGTATACTATAGCATCCGGATTTAGTGGGCCCAGAAGAACAAATCAGGAATAGGAAAGCTCACCCCCATGTTAACGCACAAACGATAACCCTTGTCTCTCAGCTCCATATCATACTGTTCTTTGGCCCGCTCGGGTCAAGATGTAGCTCGAGTTTCACTGCACATCTCATCGCCCGACGAACTCTGCATAGAAATGAACGATACACAGTAGTGACCCTAGCAAGTGTCAGGATGTGATGAATGAGTCGTAGAAACTCGGTTCTCCATGCTTCACTTTGTTGATCTATGCGAATCGATCCACTCTCAAGATGGACCCCAAGTAGTCGATTATCGCATGCAGTGACTGCGGTGTAGATGAAAGACAAAAAAAGTCATGCGCAGCTCCGAAAACGAGATCGAGGCATCGCATGGCAGCGCTGAGCTCATGGTCGTAGTGGGAGGACAGAGGCTCGCGCTGAGATACAATGTGGTCAATTGCACGGCATATCCGAGGTGTTGCGCGTACAACCATTATCCTACTAGTATCGTTGGAGGCCTCGGATAGGGCTGCTAGCACATCGAGGCTATGTACGAGATATTCGAGGCTCATGCTAAGGGTCGGCCGCTGAATATCCACGACGAGTGACCGTAGGATGATTTCGGACACTTGTTCAAGTTCACGTGTCAAAATGGTTCCAATGGGAGAAAGATATGAGTCGTTGTGCACCACGGAGAGAATTCCAATGATCAGTTCCCGGGAGCTACAGGTACGACCCAGAAACATCCAGCATTTGTAGATGGTCTCGAGAGGACCATTCAACACGAAAAGACGACAGACATCTGGATGAGATGCAATGTAAGCGAGCAGCGTGGCAGCGGATACGACGCCCTCTTCCTCCGTAGAGCTAGCATTTAATGAGAGGATGCTGAAGGACTGAAAGAAATGCAGTGACCAGGAGTGGATGGGATTCCATATCGAAATGACGCCTTCTCATATATCTGGGTACCGTAAGGTTTCGTCGCATCCTATGCAGCATCATTTTACCCCTCGCGAGCGCTGCGATGCAGTCCCCAGCAACGAATAAATTAGCATCTTCATCGGACAGGGAAGGAATGTTGTCGATGGAGAGATGTATCGAGATACTTGATATTTCTCTGTCTTTCCGATATTTGTTCGCAATCAAGCTCGTTGATCCTGGCGGTGGTGCTCGGTAGATGGTAATGGACGCTGGCCAGTCGATAGGAAGAAGAATTGAAGGAGAGACAAAGCAAAGACAAAAATGAGTCAGAGGATTCTGAAGAATCGGCTAGAAACCATTCTTACTCTTCTTGTAGACTTGTACGCCTCTGTCGATTCTTCGTCAATGAAAGAGAAAAGGGGAGGGGGTTGCCGAAATACTTATCGTATGATCTGCCTTCTCGGTTTGGATTTCGGTTCGCAGAGGTTGACGGTTTTCGGTTCCCCCGGCCCGGGTCAAGAAAGTTGAGCGATGCGTCACGATCACGTGCTGTTACAGACGCGCCCGTTACTTATTTTTTCCACGACACTGCACGAGGCCACTTACTCTTTCACCACCATCATGGATATTGAGATGCTTGATATTTCTTCGGATGCTCCACAACTCTCCACCGGCGGTCGCTGCTGTGCTTCATGCAAAAAGCCAATGCCCGATGACGCAATTTACAAGTCATGCTCGCCATGCCTAGCCAAGAAACGAGAATACCAGAGACGCGCTAACCAGCGAAAGAAGGAAAGGATGGGCATTGTGGAAATTGTGGAACTGAAGAGGAAGGCAGAGGATGAGGTACTGGATGCAAAAGCGAAGAAGAAAAGAGTCAGACAGATCTTGCGGGAGGTACAAGTATCAGAATCACGGGAATCCACCCCTGTACGTGTTTTATTGCTTCCTTCGCGTCTGCTTATTTAAAGTTTCTTTCAGAAAGGATCAAGCGGAGCCTTTGTTGTCCAGACAGCGTCCGACCTTTACAAGCTTATCAAAGCTCAACCAAAGCTCGTGAACGCCTGCCATTCCGTAATTTCTGTCCCATCCATCAACAATCAAAAACGCACAAAGCTGGTTTCCAAAGATCTTCTCTCCTTTGCGGGACTCAAATTTGAGTATGTCAACCATCTTTCTGTTACGAACATCGTCTGACAGAATCCTTTCTAGCCGTTACGAAAATATTTTCAACGGGAAGCATCCTCCTGGCACCTATACGCGCATCTTTAAATGCAAGTGTCAGTCAAAGGAGCCGTCTCAGGTGCAGGAGCCTTTGAAGCGGAGGACGAGCGACCTGAGCTCTTGGGTTGTTTCTTCAAAGTCCAAATCGTTGGAGGGCCCTTGCTCGGGTAGGATCACCGTCGTCGCGGAAGATGATAACTCTCATCCGTTGGGTATCTCTGGACAAAAGATCACTGTCACCGTTACGCACTAATGCTTTACTTTGTCTTTTCTTGATGCTTCAACTTAACTTAAACTTGTAGATAGTTCATTAAATAATGTACCCTATCGATCTTGTACATCCTCATCGCTGTATGTAATATAATCGCAGTGGTCGTAAATTCGTATTACGTTCCGTCAAAGACATAAAATAGTACCGTACTCTAGATATCTTTAAAGATGACGAATCCTTTGTTAAAGGAAGTGTCTAAACTCCGGGCTCGCGACGCCAACTGCGAGCGCGGCGGTCGGCACGTCTTTGCTTGACCAGTTCACGCCCTGAGCGCTGTTCCTTCGTCTGTTGTCAAGCATCATATACGTGCGCAAGCCCAGGATAAGGCTTATGCCTGCAGCGAGAAAGCTAAAGTTGACTACGAGGGCAGTGTTGTAGTAAGGCTTTTCTTTGGCCATGAAGATGTTAGAAGCAATGAGACCGGAAGCTGGGTACAAGGATTAGGCACGGAGGAGGAACATTTTGTGAAAGAGAGAGACGCACAATTTGCGAAGAATGTCATGAGCGCCGTACGGAAACCACGTCCGACTTCAGAAGCATCGCTGTAAAGGTAGTCTGGTCAGTTGACGCCTAAATCCCGAATAGCCGTCACTGACTTGCAATTATGCCACACGTGGAAGATAGTAGAAGGCGTAAAGGCACCAAGGCACAATAGGAAGGAACCAAAGTACTGGGTGCCAGTCTTCGATACGTCCACAGCATCAACTAAATACCAATGAATAACCTGCATCATATGAGAAGTGAAGATAAACGCACGAACGATGAACCCTATCATCGTTACAGTCATTGCACCCGCAATATGCAACGACCGCTCCCGGAAATAATCCGATGAAGCAGCGGTGAGCAGCACAGCGAAACCACCAACAAAGTTAGGTGCGACCTAGATACACTCGCTTAGCGCATTCGCAAGGATGAAGAAGACGGTATGTACCGTAAGCAGATTGGTCGTCAACTTGCTCTTTCCCATCCGTCCGATAATTTGAGGCAGGAACGTTCCAGCCGATGAAGCAGCTACACCGTAGCAGATGGCAATCAACGCCCAAACATAGAGCTTCCAGTCTTTGAGGGGAGCGAAGAATGCATGGGAGGTGAGCTTTTCGTTGATGACTGCAGATGAGTCACGGAGGATACGCGTCCGTGCGATATGCTTTTCCTCTGGCGAGAAAAAGGGCGTCGAATCAATATTCGCGGGCAGGATGAA
The DNA here is from genome assembly GCA_022818075.1 of Armillaria altimontana. NCBI lineage: Eukaryota > Fungi > Basidiomycota > Agaricomycetes > Agaricales > Physalacriaceae > Armillaria > Armillaria altimontana. The sequence goes on along the minus strand of JAIWYR010000042.1, from coordinate 116,865 downwards.
TCTAAGAGCATGTCAAGTAGGCGCCTAAAGCAAGGAAGAAGTGACGCACATGGCCAAAATTGAGAAGAAGACGGTTGCCGCGCCCTCGACGAGGAATAGTAGCTAGTAAAAAATATGTGAGAGGGGTTTCTGGGTCAGGAAAGGAGTCTCGCATACCTGCCAGCCATGCAGGCGGACATTCGGTTGGAACACGCCGTAAGCGATCAATCCAGAGAACCCGCCAGCAAAAGCGGAGGCTGAGTAGAACACGGCGACGCGCTTTCCCAACTCACCGCGGCTAAGTATATAATATATCAGATACGCACAAGAGAGATGACAAGAAAAGCATACGTGTAGAAAGTGGTCAGATACCAGATAATGGTCACAGCAAACCCAGCTTCTGCTGCGCCAATCAATAATCGCACCACCAGACAGCCAGCAAAGTTCTTGACTCTAAACGATAGATGAGACATGATAAATAAAAGTTGCGAGAACTGACGTACGCAGCGTTGATCATACACATTCCACCGAAGGTGAACATGTAAAGCGGGAGCGCCACTTTGGCGCCGATTTTCTTGGACAGAGCGATCGCCGGGACGGTAAGAGTACAGAATGGAACATCTGAAATATCCAGTGAGCCAGAAGATTAAAAACAACCCGAGAAGAGGTACGTACAGAAAACAGAGAGCATTGTCGAATAGTCATTCTCTCGGAAATGTAAGTCGTCCTCCAGGCCATCCGTCTTTGCATTACCTGGTGGAATCCAAATATCAGTAAATTTAAACGCTCCGTACTCATCGAATACTCACCTAAATTTGACCGGTCGATGGCGTTGAAAATATACAGACAAAAGATGAGCGGCATAAGTCTCGCATCAAGCTTCCTAACGAGCCTCCGCTCCGCCTTAGGGTCGAACTTGTAATAATCTTGGATGTTGTGACTCGGCTCGCTATCAGGTCCATAAGCTACGTCGGGGGCGTTTGATTCGACGTCGTCTTTGTGGTCCAGCTTCGAGTCCAAGGACGGCGCCATGATCAGTTCCGAATGGACGGATAGCAAAGTAGCTCCCTTCTTATCTGGAGAGCGCTGAAAAGGGGGAATAGACCCTTGGCGACTCCATTGCTGATGATAATGACACAATCCAGGCAGGCAAGGCGATAGGTACGTCTGAGATAGGACCGGAAAAGTTTAGGAAGTAGGAAAAACTACAAGCCGCAGCATATAGGCGACCATTCGTCATTTTTTATAAGTTCGACGAGGGTATTCAATGGAGACCCGTATTATGAAGCGAACAAGAAGCGAGGTCAAAGTACAGTCTGGGTTAAAGCGGTCACTGGGAAGATCCAAGGTAGACATTTATCTCACAATGAGATAAGCGATAAACAAGGAAGGAGATAGGAAGGACCAAGTTCTAATGCCGGAAGAATTGAATGGTATCAATGAGCATACCAGAAGAGCGCAAAATGATGAAATTTTGCTAATCTCGCGACATGCCGAACTTGCCGAAGGAGATCGGCAAGATCGGCCGAGATAGGGCGCTTGTCGTTTGATAACCGTGACCCGTGATGAACAAAGTCCTGTGCTTTCTGGCGTTCAAGTTATTCATCAAACGATGGCCTCGACCAAAAAACTTGGTGTGTTGCAGCTGAATACCCAGTTCTACAGGCCGCCCGGAGATTGCGGTAACCCCAAATCGTACTCGTATCCAGTGGTCATCTCCATAGTCGAAGCAACCACCCGCGAGTCGATAGTATTGGGTGGAAGGGAAGGGCAAATCGCGTTGGTGGACGCGTTCGTCAAAGAGGGAACAAGATTGATAAAGGAGGAGAACGTTACCTGTTTAATTACCAGCTGCGGTTTCATGGCTGCAACACACAGAGAGCTTGCTGAGAAGATGCCCAGTGAGTTTCTCTTCCCACAGTTCCCAGGAGCACGAGATTGATGGATCAATTAGTTCCTATAGGTACTAGCGCGCTATTACAGGTTAGATGGCTTCGGGAGTTATTTGGCGGCTCGCCCGACACCGTTGGGGTTATTACATTCTCCTCGGAGAATCTCACAGATGACCACTTCAAAGGTGTCGCGCTAGATGTCGCACCACCAGTGAAGGGTATGCCGGTTGGGGGTGCCTTTCATAACTGGATGACCTGCACGACAGAATTCGACTTTGCAGCCTGCGAAGCAGAGGTCGTCCAGGCAGCGAAAGAGAGAATCCAAGAATACGTGCAATATGCTTCGAGTGCGTCCGTTCGATTTTTTATTCGTTGTATGCTTATCAAGCAAACTATCAGGTGTACGAACATGGTATGTTAGGTCACTCTGATCGTTCATAGTGTGACTATAACGCTGAAGATGATCATCAGCCACCTTTCACGGCAACAGTCAAGGGAGCTACGGGCTTACCTGTGTACTCCGTGTTGACGTTAGCTGACTGGTTGTATTCTGCCTCAAATGCGGGTCAATCTTTGAGCTGAGCTCCTGTAGGCACTGCTGGAGAAACGAGGCATCTTGCGTCCCATGTTCGCTCATGTCGCAAAATCGTTTAAATATACAGAAGAATATGTATATGTATAACATATCAGTCCTGAGCGTATCGTCCATTTACCAGCATCCAAGTCCCACTTTCCCTGACATTCCCTTCATGAGGGCCACGGTCCAAATCAAAACAACAAAAAGCGAACCAGAGTCATCTCGACAAGAAACTTTTACACCGGACATCCAACATTCCACGCTGTTTTAATCTCGGCAGCTCATCCTCTATTGCAACTTTGAATTGGGCCGTCTCTGCCATCTGAAGCCCATATATCACAACCGACAGAGACTTAAACGACCCCGTCGCAGTGGAGAGAACCTCGTCTAATGAGGACCACGCCGCCAATTCCTGTTCCTGATTCTCGAATTCGGCGCCACTAGAGAGGCAGAGGTGAAACGAAATATCCCGGGGCACATGCCCTGCGGAGCACCTGAATATATCGATCCATGCGTCCAGTTGATCAAACTCGGGTGATCCTCCCCACACGTTGCAGTCCCACATTTCCACTTGGAGGCGGTGCAGGCCTTGAATCCGCAGATCCCGAGGGAATTCAGTCACCAAATCTGTGTCTAGCCAAGTTGAGATAGATTACGAGGAATCGTGGAGAGGTCAATTCACCGATCACTCCGCATGAAGGCACTTGGTTGAGGACCAGCTCTTCCAAATTCGGTCGAGCAGCAAGTAGAATGGACTTGAGACTGCCCAGGTCGTTCAGAACACTCCAGGTGAATCTGAGCGAGCGAAGGTGCGTTAATGATATAGGGCTGAAAGACGAAGCGAGACCGAAGATGCTCATCGCTCCGATGATAGATAGGCCAACCAACGGTACACTGCGGTGCTCATGACCCATGTGATCGCCTATTGTGAGCACATGAGCATCTGATAACGAGAGGTTCTTGAGCTCTGGAAAACCACTCATAAATCCGCAGACGGTCGGGTAGTCGGGAAAGATAGTGTGGATGAGGGAGATACTCCGGAGGTGAGGAAAAGATGTACAAAGTGCTCCTTGCATGTCTGAAGTGAGTTTCCCCCAGTTCAGATGCTCAAGCGTGATGTGGTGGACCGTCAAGTTTGTCATAACATCCAGGAGATGTCTAGAAGTGAGGTCGCTCCGGCGGAAATTGATGGTGAGGCTCCGGATATAGGCAGAGAGGTCGTATGAGGAGGAAGATCGCATAGCCATGAATTTTTGGCATCGTTTGTCGCTTGAAAGCTCAATCGACGTGAACAGATGGACACGGGTTTGGGGGACAAAGGACCGACACGTCAGCGAGCAGGACTTCAAGTCATGCTTATAGTCCTTGAGTTCGTCGATAATGGCATCGACTATCTCTTGAGGAAGTGATTCGGACATGAACTGCGGACGCAGCATCAAGTCAGAACTTGAACGTGAAGATGGGAACAAAACGAAACCTACGAGAAAGATTCCAAGGTCGTGGTTAGAAGGAGAAAGGTTAATGAAGAAGAAGCTCCAGCCTCAGAGGCAGATATAAAAGTGGATGTGCGAATGGCAGTGCACAGTAATAGACCGGAATCAAACCCCGGCCCAGGACCCTGATTGGAACGATGACGTTGCGTGTCCGGGCCGACAGTCACCAGGACTTGCCATTTGAGCAAACAAAGACTACAATACATTCAAAAGCAGGGTCATGGTTTCAGGGTAAGTCAGATATAACCGCCGTATGCGCTACGCCAGAATGGGACGTCGTGGTAAGCCTACGTACCTGTAAACATCGGGCCACCGATTGTACGAGTCGCTGAGGTCAAATCTAGAAAAATTGTGCTGAAGATGGAAGATCATGTCCAACTAGCCCCTAGGCGCGTTAGACAACGAACAACCAACGATAATGAACATACTTATCATAGAGTTTTCCACTGGCCGGCTACATCACTAATAATCGTTAAAATTGACACATTTTAATCAAAAAATGATATCGCGGGAAACCGCAGATGCAACTCACACTCAGTCCGAGTAAAATAATGTCCGACTGGTATCACTTGTGAGGGTAAGGAACGTACTCTTTCATCGTGGCCGATCCACCTGCCGTCGTAGGAATCAAGTTCAGAGACATGTTTTGTTATGGAGAAAACTCGTACATTGTCCCCTCAGCGCTGGCGCACACCAAAATGTCAAGATGAGAAATGATAGGCTCGGGGCATGGTGGGGGGAGTTTTCTTCTCCGGAATTCCCTGAATAATACATGTCGATTTCGAAGTTGTTTAACCAAGCCGAATCATATGATGCCACAGGAAACGAAATCAAGTAAAGCTGAAGGAAAGATACTGTCCAGAGGGCGCCTATTGTAACATGAAATGTGAGCTCATCAAATGTCCAATCCTCGAATATTCAACCTTTAATAAAAGTAGAAACGGCTCATATACGAGTTGAAATGCCAAAGCGCTCGAGGCCCATCATGTTGGAAGCGATTGGTTGACACGGCGAACATGAGTAATCAAGCTCAAGGTCCAAGTGGCAAGTGAACGGCCTGGTGCTGAGTCCGTTGCATCAAACGGACAGAAAAAATCAGGGAGAAATAACACTTCACTAGCAGCAGCGTTTGGGTCCGTGCAACGCTCTCCTGATGAGAGACGAAGAAATCCGAGAATCGTTGACAGCTGGTTTGACGGCTCGGTATATGGCCGGGCCGAACACCTTCCTCGGAGTCTTTCTAACTCCGTTCCTCCATTGGCCCTCGCCTTCATGTTCAGCTTTTCCGTCACCCGTGGTCGGGATAAAACTACATCCTCTGCAGCTTGGCTTCATTGTCTCGAAATTCCTTTTCATCAAGGTCGTATAGATGTCCCACATAAGGGAGCGCCAGCAGCATTCAGATCGGAATTCGGCGTTATTTTTTTTCATGAGTAGGGCTATCATCAGTGAGTGTGTCATTCTCTTGGAATGGAAAAAAAAATGGTAGTGCCCATCGACGTGCGACACAGCGCTACCACTATATCACCCGCATCTCGCAAGAACTCGAATAAAAAATGAAAGGAGTGCCGGTGGAAGACTGGAGGGGGTGTCCGGCGTGTAAAGAAAATTCAAAAGACGCGTCGCGTTGCGTCGAATTCGAGTCACCGGAGGAGCATCAATGAGAACGGTTGAACAGAGTAAGAACGGAGCGAGTCGAAAATTGGTGGCATTACATACTAGAAACTCGGACTGCGATGCCGTTAGTACCATTCACAGACATTCTTCCCACGCAATATTTCCCCATCAACCACGTACGACGTGTCTTGCCCTACTTAGCACAACCGTAACATTGAAGATACGGTAGGCAAAACTCGAGTGCCGGACATGGGGATCCTGTACTATATACTTACCGGTAGGACTTATTATTTTATTTTATTCTCTGTCTTCTCATTACTTCCCTACAGCTTTTTTAATAGATGCACTGCTCCATACGTATCACAGAGTATCAAACAAGCTTTGATACGTTGTTTCTGCTGTTTATTATCACTCGTGCGCTTGGTGATTGGAATAATATGGCTTTGCTTTGGTCTTCTAAATGCTGGAATGAAGCATTTCTTGGCCTCAAGTAATGGATCTAAGCGGAGCTAACTTGAAGCCGTATCAACTTTCGGCAACATGTTATCTTGTTGGAAAGGTGTGGTATCGACTATGTAAGTGGTATCTCTGCTGAATTTTACTTTCCTACTTAGATGCGCCTTGCGCCCGGCAATATACCGTGGAGAAAGCTGTTGGGTCTTCCGAGCATCGTTGCTTCTCCGAGTCCGTTGGATTACTTTCCACGTTCACGTGCACTTGAGGGCAAACACATTAACATTCTATAGTGTATCCGTGTTTCCCGCTCAACCCACGACAATCACGAGTCGTATAGCTACCCTCGTGGATTGCGCGACACAGTTCCACTGTCCAGGAAATGTCCGTAACCACCGACTCTGATTTCTGCGGCAGCCTGGACAACAGCGGCGTTGGGCTCGCCGATCCTGGCTCTGAGTTATCACAGAGCCGTCGTCGACTGCTTGACCTCATAAATCGTCTCCATAGTACAGGGTGAACCTATCCACAGTGTTTCTTCTTCCCGTATGACCGAGTCCTTTCGTAGCGCTCAAGTCGACATTGACCTTCCCCAAATCGCCGTCATTGGTGCTCAAAGTGCTGGGAAATCATCGCTTATCGAATCGATATCGGGGATCACCTTACCACGAGCCGCTGGTACTTGTACAAGGTAGCTTCTTTGATTTCATACCACGTGTATCTAAACTTTCTTCCCAGGTGTCCAACAGAGTGCCGTCTTTCTAATTCCTCTGATGCGTGGAAATGTGTCGTATCGTTGCGATTCACTAAGGATGCCAATGGACAGCTTCTCGGTACTGCTCGCAATGAACCGTTTGGAGACGTCATTGTTGACAAGGCCGAAGTCGAGGAGCGCATGCGGCATGCACAACGTGCGATCTTGAACCCCAGTCGACCGTCGTCAGACTTCCTGGACATGGACGATGAGGATATCTATGAGAACGAGCATTCATTTTCAACTAACTGTGTTTCGCTCCAGATTAGTGGTCCCGGCGTCGCCGACCTGTCATTCTGCGACTTGCCGGGCACGTCTATTCTATTCTTGATAGATGTGACGTGTTTATATTGGAACATCTAGGTCTCATCGCGAGCGTCGGCAGTTCTGGAAATGAACACGACATTAATCTGGTCAAGAGCTTGGTGGAAACGTACATATCCAAGCCAAGCTGCCTAATCCTTCTTACGGTTGCGTGCGAAAGTGAATGTCCGTGTTCGTATAGTAAGGCCGACCTCTGATAAGTTTCTCAGCCGATTTCGAAAATCAAGGCGCCCATCACCTCGCTAAGATGCATGATGCAGAAGGAAAGAGAATTATCGGTATGTCTTACCCTTGCATGACACATCGAGCTTGCGTCTGACTAAGGTTCAGGCGTACTCACTAAACCCGACCGTATCCCTCAGGGTGACGAGCAAGGCTGGTTGGACTTCATCCGCAACGAGAAAGAACACCTCGACAACAACTGGTACTGCGTCAAGCAGCCTTCATCCACGGACATTAAGCGTAATATTACCTGGGCTGAAGCGCGCAAGAGGGAAAGCGAGTTCTTCTCCCTAACAGCACCATGGGTTGACCTCGAGCCTATGTATCACCAGTACCTTGGAACAAACCATCTCGTTGAGCGCTTGAGCGCCACTCTTTCTGATCTTATTTCAAAACGGTTCGTGCATTCAGTTCTACTGGCGAGCCGGGCTTAACATTGGCTATAGACTACCAGAGATACAGCTCGAGATAGAACGCGCAATGCACCGGACCATGCAACAGCTAGCACAATTACCGAAGCAATTATCAAGCAACCCGCTACAGGAGATCTCCACGGTACTTTCAGAATTTTCGAAGGACGTGTCAAGGCACATAAAGGGTGTTCCTCAGGAAGGAGGGCTATTGCAGCGGATTCATTTAGCTCAGGAGAAATTTAAACGTGATATCAGAGATACAGGGCCCGACTTCAGGCCTTACGAGCGGAAACATGATGGGCAAGAATATTCACGTCCTTCCTTCTTAGTCAATGAGGAGGAAGAGGAATCTAGAAATGAAGCTTCGCCTCGTGGTGCTCGATCCAGGTCTACTCCCAGTCCCATCTATGTGGATGATGTGCGCACTCGTGCTTTACAGTACGTGATTTCCTTTACTACGGTATTTTTACTAATACAACTGTTGCAGCTCACGAGCTCGCGAGTTACCGGGACATTACCCGTTTGACGTGCCGGAGTCGTACATCGTAGAGTTCACTGAAACATGGCATATTTCTGCGCAAATCCTTTGCAAGGCCATTTACGCCATACTTGGCGACCATGTCGACAAGTTGATTGTGCAACATCTCAGGTCTTTTGGGGAAAAAGTGCTGGAACAACGTGTTCGGTAAGCCAGCCACACTCTCGGAGAATATCATTCGCTGACGATGACTTACTAGTGTCATCGCTCAAGAACACCTCAGGAAACAGCTCGAGCAAGCGGAGGCCAAGCTCGAATGGCTGGTTGAACCGGAAAGCCTTCCGTTTACGCTTAACACCCACTACTTGTCCGACTATACTGACAAATTTCTTGCGCATTACAAAGGCTTGAGGCAACGACAGGATCACGGGTCAGTGTCGAGTGCCCTGACAAAATATACCCCTCCAAATCCCCTACCACCTGGAAACACTCCCAAGCGTTCTGCGTCGACCAACCCATCAATATCTATTAGCGAAGCCCTGGCGGGACTATCAAGCATTGGTATACATTCAAAAGCATCGGATCTTGCCAAATTACTTCCCCCAGATGAAATGGAGGATGCACTGAAGATCATGGCAGACGTTCGGGGGTATTTCCAAGGTATACTGCGTATATTATTTTCTGATAGTCTTAACCCATGCATGAACTAGTCGCGTATAAACGATTCGCCGATAACATCCCGCTAGCGGTGGATCATGACCTTGTTCGAGGGTTCGACAAGGGTTTGCTTGGATTGTTATACGAAAGGTTAGGCATCCTTGGGGAGAAAGGGAAAAGGATATGTTCAGAACTCGCGCAGGAGAATCCGCTGGTTGCTGGCCGTCGGGAAGAGTTGATGAAGAAATTGGAACGTTTGCAGAGCGCGAGCGAGGAGCTGATGAGCTCGTGATGGTCAAAATGGTTTCGGAGATATCTATGGAGAAGCCGTATTTGATTTCGCATAGCTTGATTCAGTCGTCTATGTTTCAATGTCCCCCATCAGGATGTGCACGAAGTAGCAAATTCCAGACCAGATTAAGAGCGTCCCAGATTTCCTGGCAGCGCATACCCAGCCTAGACGCAGTCTTGCAAAACGCAATAATCCCGACGCCTACATCATCCAGCTCCCTCTCCGTCTACGTCTGCATCATCAAAACAGTGGGATCCCAGTTGACCCGAGACAATCTTTGGCTGTCTCAGGTCCTCTTCTGTCAGCCTCATGACTACAGCCCCGAGAAGGGAGCCCACGATAGAAGAAACTTCGTAAGATCCTCTCTTACTGAGGCTATCGTTGTCTATTTGCGAAAGCCTAAAAACCGGACACAGTACAGAGCATTATCTTCTTGCGATGAAAAACCGGACACTGCGGGAATTTGGAAAAGAATGAGCGCGTATTTCTCATGTGACCGTGACGCGTCTTCGAAGACCCGAATATCGCTGCCTCAAGGAACCGAAAACAAATGCGAGATGATACCATATTTCGGCATTTCTCCTTTTCTTTCATTTCATCCTTCAGACGAAGTATGACTCGACAGCGACGGACGTCAAGGGTAAGCATGGCTTCCACCCCGTGAAACAGAGGCTACTGACCTATCATTTATCTATAGTTTCATGATCTGCCGAGCACCATCGCCAGAATCAATGAATTCGCGTCCGACTCACTGTCTGCGAAACACAAAGAAATTCTGCCCAGATATCTGGAAACATTTCGATATCATCTCTCCGCTGACAAGATCCCTTCCCTCACTGACACCGACGCCGACCTATCGACCGTTCGAGCCTGCTTGGTAGCATTTACCAACGGGTTATTGGTCTTGGAAGCTCGAGAGAAAGGAGAAAATATTCGGCGTCCAGGGATCTGGGAAGGAGTCATTTCTATGTGGAAACCTGTCTACTCCTGGGCTCTTTATTTCTTTCAATCATCCAACATCCTCTCAGGCAATGCTCGTGTTGTGCAGGAAGATAATGTCGCATCCGTTACCATGCTGCTTGCTCAGATGTCTGCACATACAGAGATCGCCCGTATCATCATATCTAATATGGTATTCCTCGAGACACTTTGCAGGTTATGGATTTTCCTCGGTCGTAGCTGTGAACATCCAGCTTATCCTGCCTTCAGGAAACTCATGCACGGGCTACTCTCCAGAGCGCAGAAAGATCCCTTATTATCCAGAACCCTGCGGCCCGTCCTAATCCGTAACCCCGAGCAGGTGTCTAAAGTCGTGCTACGATCCCTCATTACAGAAATACAGCGGCAGCCCACAAACCTCGAATACCTCATGCATGCCATTACCTCATTTCCAGCATTTTCTGAAGCCTCCGACGATGTCTATAACAATTTGTATGCACATTCGGCGCCGTGGCTATGTCGTGCCATTCGCTTCGGCGTGAACCTTACTCCCGGTTTGATGTCGCACCCGCCATCCGCTGTCTCGAGATCGGTTTCGAAGCGGTGTACGGCTGCTGCTGGTCCTTCATTTATACCTCAGTCACCGCATGTGATCACCAGCTGCTCGAATCCATTTTGAAAGTTGATCGTTTCGTCCGTATCAATCAAATTGAGCCTGGAAAGGTCAATTTCTATGATACGATCATAGATGTGTTGACATTGGCAATGGTTAACACCGTATATCGCTCATTCCTGCGCAGAGTGCGCTGGGCAATGGCTCATGCGATCAAGCTTGAACCTGACCTTGATACGGACGGGCCGATCGCCAAGCACTGGTTTCGGTTGAAAGAGATAGCTACCGAGCGCGAGATTGCTAAACAGAGATACGATATTGAACACGACAAAGGCCTACGCTTGTGCAATAATAAGAAGGTGAATAATCTCATTTCCTGGATGTTGGCGTTAAACCTGTTTGAATCCATAGTGCCCCAAAACGTCGCGCGAACCTTCCCGACGGTGCAGTGGTTGCTGGGTTTCGTTTTATTGCTCCGAACAGTGCCAGAAATTCCACTGGGATGGAGATCACAGGAAAGCATGTAAGGACATACAAAAGAGCCGAAAGAGTAGGTACTCCTTCCTTCCGGCGTGATACTTTTCTGATATGCTTTCAGTGGGTGGTACCCATGATACTTGTGCCAGGGATCGCCACCTACAAGGAGAATGGACCAAAATTGAGGTCCGCCAGAACCTTCACCGTTTGGTCACCATGCGCAAGGAGGATATATTGAAGAATCCCGCAGCCGAGAATTGCCCTACTGCCGTTGCGGTGAACTTTTGCCATGAGGATGGAGTGAGGATTAATAGTATTGCTAAGGACGAGGCGCGTGATATTATGGGACAAGATGATTGGGATATGTATACGAGGGATGGCGACAAGGTTGTGATTCTCATGGAGGTACCCTATGGGAGGATTTTCCCGTTGCGTACAGTTTATCCACTCCGTGAAGGTTGGATTCCGCAACGCGCAGATTAGAGGTTCAGCTTGTATATGCTATCGTATCGTAGAGAATATTTTACCTGTATTTTTACATCTTGATAGTTGTACACTGACGAATTACATACCATCAGGAATTAAGCATGGATACCTTTGAGACTTGTAACTGCAGCCTAATTACAAATGTCACGATCACCCTTATTCAAAAAAGCTCTGACCTTGGTTTGACCTCGCATTTTAGCTTATCAGATACCCTTTGGTATACACGCAGAATGAGTGCCAGAGGAACCTGGAAAAGAAACTGTAAGCATACCTTTACACGGGATTATCATACCGCACTAGGACATCCCTTCACCTGGCTTTCTGATATCCAAAGCGGCGAGCATCGAGGCAATGGGCAGCCATATGGAAGACGCCGACAGATTTTTTGATAGTCGTAACTCATATATGAACTAGTCGCGTACAAACGAATCGCCGATAACATCCCGCTAGCGGAGAATCATAATATTATTCGAGGGTTCGACAAGGGTTTGCTTGGATTGTTATACGAAAGGCTGTGTATCCTTGGAGAGAATGGGGAAAGAATTTTCTCGGAGCTCGCACAGGAGAATCCGCTGATAGCGGGCCGTCGGGAACAGCCACCACTGGAGCAGGTGCTGGTCGACGGCGCTATCAAAATTGGAGTGGTATTCCCATATGTGTACGGTGAGGGTTCGTAACCCTGAGAGTCGGAGATGATCAGACGACTCGAGCTGGTTTGATACTGCATAGATAATGTCATGGATAACGCGATAGAGAAGAGACGGTCATACACGTACAATTGGTGCTCCATGGCATGTGCGAAGCGATAAGGTTTTGCAGGGGACAGAGTCCTTCACTGAGCAGATCTTGCAAGCGGTGTATATCTGTCATAGTGAGCAGCAGCACATCGAGAGTATAGATGTGTCTCGGTGACAGGAAGGATGTGTCGTTCCAAAAGAGTTCAGGTGAGACGGCCGAACCATGGATAGTCAGATTCGTTACATTTGGCGCAGACTGCTCGCCTTGCTCGAGACTTCCAGCGACATCTGTGTGGTGTAGATCGAGGGTGTGAAGGCTGGCATGAGACCCGGAAACGAGGAAGAACAAGTCGGAAGAGTTGATACCTGTTACACAGTGAAACCTGATGCACTGGAAGGCATGGGAAGAAAGGGCCACCCGCACGTCTTGGGGCAGCAATAGCCAATCAACGTCAATGAACTCTATTGTTCGTAACTGGGTGAACAGCGACATCACAGCAACAAAGTGCTTGGTGCCTCGCATTTTTCTAATGTCCCCGCCACTGCCAAGGACCAAAGTCTCGACTCGGGGAGGTATGTGAGGAGACTCCATGCACATGTTGTGAAACTTGTGAAAGTGCCGGAAGTTATCGAAGTGTAATTGACGGAAAAGGTGAACTCGAGTTCGACGGAGGAAGGAGCGACAGACAAGAGAGGAGGCCTTGAGGGATTGAGAGTCGTCGATTAAGAACTCGAGGATGGAATCGATGAGCTCTTGGGGTAACCTGGTGAAACAAAACATCTACGACCGTCAGTTTCTCTGCTCAAGTACGGCAAAGGAGAGCGCACCTTCAATCCTCCAGGACTTGGAGATGGGTGTCACGGCGAGAGAAAAGGAGAGACACTGTTCCTCGTGTCTCATGCGAGTACAAATAGGGTCCGTGTGCATGTGTTGACGTTCTGAGAATGGATGAGGCACGAGTAAAGTCTCAGAACAGGGTTTGCGTACGATGAGTGATCGGTTACTAATCAGACTTTTCCTTCCCTTTCCCATCTCGCCTCAAGACAAAACTTGAAGCACTGACTCCTCTTCTAAGCCATCACCCATCTCTAATTTGCGATTCTTTGTACTGTACACTTCGCTTCACTAATACTATTCCATACAAATGTCACCTCCGCCTGAACCCCCTCCCCATCTCATTATCGACCCTCACTTGATCTCGTGCCCTGATTTCTCGGCAGCATTATGCTTTCATTTGTGATGCTCTGAAATCGCCAACAATCTGTCCAACGACGAGGCCATTGCCCAGCTCACCCAAAACTGGACAGCAAGAAATTTGCCACCGAACATCGAGAAAAGGAATTCGGAATGGTTCCGCGGAGATTACAACGACGAAGGTGAGGTTCGATACTTCTTTTGCTGGAGGTTGGACTGCCTCTCGTATTTGCTGCCCTGCTCGCGGCAACGCTTTCCAAGAGAATATCTCTGTCTGGTAGCACTATTTCTGTGACGCCAGACTGGATGCTGTTGTCGAGTTGAATGAATATGGCGGTCACAGTATCTGGCACAGTATTGAGCCAGAGCTGCAGTAAGGGATAGTCGTGAGCATTGGAGATACACCAACGCGACATTGTAGCGCACCTTCCTATTTGTGATGGAATCCCTGAAGCCTATCGTTGTCGCCCTCGCTCAAACCGCCCCCACAATAACTGGTAGCGCTAGACGGGACGCATGCGATGGAAATTCTGGCATGGCATCCAGTCCTTAGCCATAGAGAGGCTGATAATCAAGATTTTTAGGTGATGAAAAGCTGTAACCAGAATATTATGAGAAGACGTACTTCTGCAGGAACCTGTTCGTCTGTCAGCGCCCGACTGAGTTACGACTATTTTTGCCGATCACCTCTCGCTGATATTCGTCGCTGTCTTGGTCCCGCCATCGCTTGACAATATAAGGAACTGGGCAGCAAACGGCAGTTGTCGAGTCGCATTGCACACTATTGGCCAGGGACCGCGACCGACTTTTCAGCTGTAAGGAATAGCTTTGAGCATTCGAATACACTGATACGACACATAGCGCACCTTCAAAATTGAATTTATATATCCCTTCCTAGCATCTATCGTTGCCGCCTCCCATTAAGGGCACAGAAATACGGTAATAACGGGATTCTTGCAGAGAGACCCTGTCGCGACTCGCTACCGTTCTGCATGGTCGTGGTGAGCGTATTCCATTTTCTTGGCAAACAGTAGCGATTGAATTGGCCGCTGTGTGAGCTAGCGAGTCGTGAAGGTGATGGTAACAGTGTAAGCCTCGGATTCAGCGCGCTCAACTCCCTTGACCCTAACCCTAGAAAGGGTATGTAAGCGGACGGGCTTCCGGTCCGAGTCTGACCGACTCCTCCTCTCCTCGTATCTCCATGACTCGACATGTACGCCTTCACGTCCAACCTTTCTGCGGTCGAGACGACACTCCAGATTCTGCAGCTTGGCTTCCTGGTCTCGAAATTCCTATTCACAGGCTGCCCGAGTTCTCGCTAAAACCGTATAGATGGCTATGCTACGCCGGCTACTGCCTTACTAGCCGAGATGCTGAGGTATGGATTACTTGACATCACTATTGTCACCTGTGGCTCGCTGAAACGAAGACTCCAAACTTTATCATGAAGACAAAGGAACGACCCCAGATGATGCTCCGTGGACTTTGCATGTTTTCGATGAACTTACCGTGAGGATCCACAATCTCGTTCCAGCTGGTCAAGCCATCCATGTATCTGGAGGCTGGAGAGCGCAACACCTGGTCACCACACTCTATTTTTGCTGCAGTCTATGCTTCGGCGCTGCTCACATCATAGCCTGCACAGGATTTCTTGACCCAGATGAGATCCCATCGGTCCAACTCGTTCTATCCAGAAGCGCAACAGAGCCGCGACGAGGCGAAGTGTAAAGCGAGGATCTATTCTGATATCAAAGTCAGACAAGTCGACGCCTTTACAGCTGTTTGCATACAGCTTGACAGTCAGCGGGGTTTTCGTGGATGATGAAAAGAAGCTTGGACTTCGTCATAAACCGTGTTTGGGGGACTTCAAGCGCACGAAATGGCCTCCGAGATCGCCGAAATGGCCATAAACCACCCACAAACGCGTCATCAAGCCCTTAAACCACGGTTTATGACCAAGTCCAGATCACTCTCTTCTCTCGCGCAAAACGCCCGCTACTGTCAAGCTGTGTGCAAACAGCTGTAATGTCATTCTGATGTTGTGAGGGATGGCTACTCATAACGCGGTCCATAATGCCCCATTGTCTTAGTCACAGTCTACTCAAAAGGACAACGACGATGTACGGGGGAAAAAACTAGTTTTAGTTGCATTTCATGTATTTATAGGTATTTTCTACCCGTTCAGGTCCTTCATTCATTTAACAAGCGCTTAGTGCCAGGCCCACAATAGCATCGGAACTCTCTAGATATCCCAAAAATTGAAGAAAGACGATCGTTTTGGGTAGGCGAGGCCCAGTAATATCTAACTCGGAATGATGTAGGCACATACAGTACTAATAGCGCGACCGTTAGGCATTCCATGCAGACATTCCTATCTGCCGCTACGGGAGGCATCGTCGTAGATGAGAGATGAACCGTATGTTGGCTCATCCCAAAATTCCCAGCAATGTATGCTTGCAATAATTAACTATCACCTCCACGATAATGATCGCATGTAATTTACACCATTTCAGACCTATACTTCGGTCCAATGAGCATTACTTCATCATCGCCGTCCACACGCGTTACACAGCCTTCTGTTTTTGATTTCGACATGCGGTGTAATGGCCGCAAATGCATATCATCCACCGATATCCTAGACACAACACGAAGGAGTATCAGTGCCGGTGCGATTCCCTGCCCCAAATCCCAGTAAGAGCCTCTTTTGTCAGCAAAAAAAAATCAAACTCACAGTAACCGAATCAAGAACTGCCTGTGGATACATATTATACGGACTATTCATCGCATCGAACACGATAAAAATCGCCAGTACAACGACATACAGCGCGGACGATTCTACCAAGATCTCTATGACGTGGTAGCATGGGTTCCGTATGAATCGTAGAGATTTCGAAGTCGCGCCCGCCTTAGCCAGGCGGTACACAATGAGCATGGTACATATGACCGTCGTGGGGAGTGCCATAATGTAATATGCCATTCCCCAGTTGATGGAGGTTGCCTGTGAATCCTTCAATAGGTCCAGCTCCTGAAAGATAAGTAAAACACCAAAGACTTGGGTCATTAGGTGACTTGAGTTCATCCAAGTTAGAGATCCAGCAACTCACCGATTCCGCCTAGGGTGCATATACAAGGAAGGGTAATGACCCTCCAGTTCCTTTCCCAGATAATCCAGCACCTCCAAATCTAATATGAACGCCATTTCACCGCCAGGTTATCTAGAGGTTTTGGCAGGAGACGTACAGTAACGCAGTCTGTGATAAATATGTTGACGCCTACAGCAATACCGGTGATCGCCATGACCCATGAGGGACCGCCAGGCGTCGCCCGGTCTATGAGGGCGAGGAGCCGTGTTTCTTCTGTCTCTCCTTTGGTTATGAATGCCCGCCTCGTATAGAACCATCTCATGGCAAAGTGCATCGTCGCCATGATGTACATGAACACCGAGATCCCAGCAAGGATCTTCACCTGCACTCTACGGATAGTCGAAGTCGACACTACAGAAAGGACATTCAAAGTTCAGCCCTGCATGCTAGAGTCAGCTGCACGCACAAATTTTCCACAGTACGATGGAAAGCAATGCTGTATATATGCCTAGATCATGGTAAGCTCCTGTGGGCAACTAGTTTAAACTGAAAAAGCTCACCGTGGGTCAGGGACTCGATGATAACTTCGTTGAACCAGGAATCAGAATACTGAGTTGCGATTTTTTGGACAGATGCAAAGTCGGGATTGGGCTGAGACATAGTACAGAAGACCGGTAGCTAATTAGCGAGGAGGATTCAGGAAGTTGTTTGCCTGTGTCCCGTGGAGACCTCGACGTTTAAAGGGTAGAACGCAGTGGCTTTAAGGCTTAGCTTGCCATCCAAGTTATTTTAGGTGCATTCAATTCCGGTGTAACCACCAATACATGACGGACAGATGCTGATTTTGGCGGTCCGCGCTGTTCATTAGACATCACGGGAACCCTGAATGTCAGCAAAGTATTGAAACAGTATGAATGATTTGGGTATGCACCGCAGCACCTGAGACGTCTCCACCGAAGCTACTATATGTGATGGCCTTTTCGCCAAGCAGATTCGTTCCTCTAATATCTATATCGTAGTTTCGAGATCATCTCAAAGGCTAAGAAGCGCTAAATAGAACCCAAGAAGTACAGAAGATTTATCCCGTTGCTTGACGTTACTAAAAAGATATCTTGACTCTCCAGATGGGACCCCGATTGCGGAAGAACGGGTTCTCCTGAATTTAGACAAAAAACAGAATTCATTTGTATGCATTCATAAGAAGTGCAGGACTCACAGCTCGATAACAATCCAAAAGTTGGCAACCTGAAGACAAAGCAATGTCAGATCTTGATAGGTACACATCTCTTGGGCTAACCAGCTAATATATCTGCAAAAACAGGCGGTATAGCGACCTGCAAAACATAAAATTGGCCCCACAGTAGATCCCGTCGAAATATGATCCTCCGGAGGATAAACGTATAAGCCGCAGTCGCCATGGAATGAGCTAACTAGGGCTGGGCGCCGTCGCCGTACTGTACGGTTGTCGGTGACCGTTATACGGATTACGGGCCGATTCCGAATGCCATCTATTGCACCTTTATACGGCACGGTAGACGGTTATTCCGTTGCCGTGGCAGAGTCTTGAGTACGGCCGTCAGACGGCGTAATACGGCTTAAGTTTTGATCTTATCTGCATAGATATCTGGTGAGAAAAGCACGCAAAATGGCGCCATTCACCACAAATCGTCTGATTATCAAGCGATCACTGCTTTGCCACGTCATCCTTGCTCTCTCCCTCTTCCCACTTTGGGTGCGCAGTTAGGCTCTTCGCAGATTCCCAGTTCGTACTCAGGGTGGTGCGCTCAACTACAGTTCAACTCTGGATGATGCAGGCATAGCTTGGAATGCCTGTATAGGTGCCATTTTCGTCTTCTGCAGAATATTCAACGGGCCTGACATATTCTGCAGTTATTTTGGCCTATATACCTTGCCGTTTTGCCCATGTTTTCCTCGCTACTCATTAATACAACCTCTTTATATGGCCTAGTACTCCTAATTAAATACTCGAACCGTGTCAATTCCAATTCCCATCCGTGCCAAACTGCATTGTCATATTCATGACAAGTCCTGAGGACGGAAGACCGCTACTTACGCCTTTTCCCGATTCTTGGTTTCATCCTGACAGACTAGAAGGCCTGCGGATATCATATATAAGCTCGTAAAAATTTCTATTCTTTTGCCAGTTCCTCAGCATGTCTAACTCTTCTGAGCAGTGCGCTCTTGATGCGAACGGAAAACTCAAGCCTGCCGAAAGCATCAATTTCTTCTTTGACAAGGATGACACTGTGCCGATAACTGGACCGGATGCTGCTTCGAGCAAGACGAAGAGTATGTTGTTATTTCTATATCCCTGAAATCCAATACTCATATCTGGTACCAGCTCGGAACCGCCGGGCCAACACTGGCAGTCGGATGAAGGAGGCCTTAGATGCTGAGAAGCGTGATGAAGAAGGAGAGCTGGCTCTGCCTGCAAGGCCTCGACGCCGTCGCAACAAAAAGAGCAAAGGGAAAAAGAAGCGCACTGGCAAGTACCTTTTCACACAGACCATGCATTGCACTGATAGGATATTTCACCAGGAAAAACAGCCAACGCTAATGATACGTCAGAGGACAGTGATTTTTCCGCTAGTAGTGACTCGGACACTGCAACCGACGTTGAGATGTCAGAGCCCGACATCACAAATAAGGAGGTGTGTCTCATCATATTCTCCAGTATCGTTGTGACTCACAGTATATTCATAGCTGGCTGATGTCCTTGTCTCGAAGGCAGTCCCACGGAAGCGTGTTACCGTGGAAGATGTCGAGGATGACGACGACATTGCACCTACCTCACAAACAAAGAAGGCTCGCCGTAACATCGTTGAGGAGGACTCTGGCGATGATGATGCTGCTTCCCTGTCACGTAAATCTTCGGCTACGTCTGGGAGTACTCCAAAAACTCGGAAGGTAGGTAAGATTCACGAGGGTGATTGGACACACGTTGATGGCTATTTCAGGTTGGAAAGCGTAACCCCATTTACTATTTTTATGAGGAAGTAAAGCTCAATGCCGAGGGAAAACCTGGAAATTCAGGTGATAAACATTACCGATGCTACCATGGTAACCGCAAGGTCCTTACCATTACGAAGACAATGAAGGGCAGCTTAAATGGTACGTCTTATTTGCTCTGCTTCTTCAATTTTTGCTAACATTTGCTACAGGGCTTATCGGACACCTAAAGACGTGTTCATCATCAATGTTCCGTATGTTTCTAGCACTACGAGCTCGTCTTGATGCAACACCTAATGCGGTGATCCTTGCCGAGGAAATTGAGGTAGCGAATGGCTCACGGAAGCTTGACCTGGCAACGGCGGAGATGTACCTGAAGCAGATGGAATCTGAGTCGGAGAACATAATCAACGCCTTCAAGAAGCAAACTGTCGATGCTAAGGTTCGTTCGCAATCCTCTGTATGTTATTTAAATTTGTAACTCGCCTTTCAGGGAGTGTGGGATCAAGAGAAATTTGAAAAACTTCTTGCGGAGTGGATCATAGCCTGTGACCAACCATTCGAAGAGGTTGACAGAGCTGAACTTCGAGACCTTCTCTCATATGCCCATCATCATTCTCCTGATGAGCTTCATATTCCTCACCGGAACACCATCCGGAGGCGGATCATGAAGATGGGTGAAGATGGCACTGAGGAAACCCGCAAGATGTTTGCGGTGCAGTTCTTGTTTCTCTCAATAATCTAACCCACTTAGACTTATTGTAGGAGCTTGAAAGTAAAGTGAGCATCTCGCTTGATGCATGGACCTCCAGCAATAATATTGCCTTTCTGTCAATTGTTGCACATTATGTGACCAACGAAGGAAAGCACGGTGAGTATGGATTTGCCTGGGTGGAGTCAAATTCTAATGTATTCACAGAGGAACTCCTGATTGACTTTCGGGAACTCATTGGGAAGCATACTGGCGAGAATATGGCGGAAGCTGTCTGGGAAACCCTTACGCTATATGGGATTCAAGAGAAGGTATGATGATCTTTGGATCGCTGTATAATATAGTCTGATCTCCATGTAGATTCTCGCATTTGTCATGGACAATGCATCGAACAATGATACCATGATCAAGGGCATCGAGCATCGCTGCAAGAAGGAACGTATTCCCTTCAATGCGAGAATCTCCCGCCTGCGGTGCATGCCTCATACAGTCCATTTGTCTGCGATTAAGGTATGCTACATTATATGAGGTTATTGATAATGTAAACACAATATTTAATAAATTTATCCTTATCTCAGCTTCTCGAGGCTATCGGAGTCATTTCAAAGAACAATGCGAAAAAGGCAAAAGGCCAGACATCCAACTATCAGGATGCGGCGACGGCCCCTCTTGATCGCAGCTATGACACCGAAGCGGCACTCCAAGATGACGATGAATCCAGTGACGAAGAGGACGGGGACATTTTCCCTGATGTTTCTTCGAGTGATTTATCTGATGACATTTTTTCGTCAGTTGATAAGGTATTGCTGAACTTACTCTCCTAATATTTTGAATCATTCTGAGTGTCTCTTAGCTTCGAAAGATTGTGCGAGCTGTTCGTTCAAGCCCCCAACGTAAACAAGGATGGCTCCGCGAAGTCCGAGTGGCACTAGATAACCGAGATGAAGCATCAGATGCTACCGAGCGTGTGTTGATGCTTATACTTGATGTTGCCACGCGTTGGTCTTCCACTCATCAGATGATGCGTATGTCTTCCCTTGAATACTCCTTTTATTGCAAACGTTAACAAGTGTATAGGTCGAGCCATTGACTTCCATGAGGTTATTGACAACTATGTCTCTCGTATCCGTGAATTGCGTCACCTGGAATTGAGCACGACTGATTGGACAGCCATCGAACTTGTCACGGGCTGGCTCAAGACATTTCGCTCTGCAACCACACAAATGTCGACAACCAAGATCTCCATGCTGTCATCCATGCACACTATCTTTCGTGGCTTGCAGGATCATCTGAAGGATGTTCTTCGGACGCTTCCAGATGATATCTCTCCCCGACTTCGCAATGGGGTTATTGCAGCACATGATAAATTGAGCGAGTACTATTATAAATATGACGAGTCGCCGCTGTACACATGGGCAGCACGTAAGTGGCCTCGCTTGATTTTCTGGTGCTTCTATTGACTATGTGATTAGTTCTAGATCCACGAATCTCATATGAAGGAATGCGCGATGATTACACTGGTGATCATCTCCTGGCCGACTATCTCGAGGATTCAAAGCGTGATCTTTATGACTACTACAACACCCATTACGCCAATCGGGTACCCTCTACTTTGCAACCCACAGTTCCAGCTGCTGCAATGGCCAGTCTTTTCAAAGCGCAAGGTTCTCCGCAGAAGGTCGACTTCACCTCGAGATACAGGAAGAAGGCTGCGGTGGTTGATGAACTTACTGCATACTTCAACCTTTCTCAGGAGGATTTTGGCTCTTGTAGTCCGGTAAAATGGTGGTTTAACAAGCGTGGGGATTTCCCCAACTTGTTTCATTTAGCGCGTGATATTCTCTCGATCCCAGGTACGTCCTTAGTTGTCTCTTGGCTAAATGATCTTATTCTTAATTTCTTATAGGCTCTGCTGTTGCCGTTGAGCGCATTTTTTCCGGCGGTCGCGACACTATCTCTTTGAGACGTTCTAGTCTCAAGCCGGAGACAATTCGTGTTCTCATGCTCATGAAGCACCGCCTCCGTCGTGAGCGTGCAGCAATCAATGCAGCATTGAATGAATGAGTACTTACTTCATCATATATCTGGCATAAAATAAATAATTTTGGTGCTCTCATTCACGGTCGTACACGACCGTAGACGGCCGTAAGACATCCGTACCGATACCGACAAGGTAAAATTTTCATCTTGACGGTACGGTGTACGGATATTTCCGCAACCGACAGACACTAAGACTTTACGGCCGTATGCCGTATACGGTACGGTGAACAGCCCTAGAGCTAACTTTCTGACAGTGGTTATCTTTGGACATCCGCAGACGCTTCTAGCACGGGAAAAAGAATCGAGTTCAACAAGGGAAGCCGATGGACAAGATGATATCTACATGAAAGCTTTTTAAAAAGAAAGGGCAGATGACGGAACCGCATCGTTTCCTTCCATCACCATCTTGATGATCACCCGCGGCTCTGTCCTCATCGCTTCTCTTTTCTTCTCAGCATCTCAAATCCTTCCTTTATTAAATCTAGTTGTGTTTGGAAGGAGACTACTTAGCTGTGATTGGTGGAGCTCCCACTTGCCTATTTTTATAAATGTTCCGACATCACAGACTTTGGTTCGGGCTCTCGTACTGACAAATATTCGGTATTGCCTCTGTATCGGGAACCCTTCCAAAGGCAAAATTCTATCCCCGATAACTACAATGATATCAGGAAGACGGTAAGGTTGAAGATGTGAACCAAGGCCACTGTTTGAGAACTGAAAAGCAGTCAATATCAACATGCCAATAATGGGTAGGAATTCAAAACAGCGTTTTCGGGTGAATACCAGTCAAAGTTAGCTATTTCTATACATCCTACCGTCCGCGGCATTGGGTAATTGATAAGTGCATATTTACGACCACGAGGCGAATCCTGGTGATATCAAGGTAATGCATTCCGCAACACATAGCGTCATCAGTCAATAGTGACAAGCGTTCCGAGAATCTTAGAAAATGTATCAGCGTGATACCTTGAAGGGCTGTACCACTCATACCTTCGTGATATGCACGTATCGGTGATATTGCCTTCCTTCCGATCACCATGGAGCAACCCCAGATATGCGAAGGAGCTCATGAACGGACGGTCTTCACAGACCATCCCATCGCTCGAGTTACATACCGCGAGACGCAACGCGAAGGACTTCCGGTAACCAAGGGACAGTGAGACTATTCTTGTAGCTGCAGCATCAGTGGATGGTGTTATTGGTAGGGAAAGGGCGAAGATGTCGATGAAATATGATGAATATAGAGAACCGACAGATCTTCGATAGTGGTGTTGGTTGCCAACACCAGTTAAACCAACACCAGACAAAGCGACACAACCTGAAAAAAAAACCCATGTTTGCTTGGCGAGGCGCTCACACAGTTACAGGCTTGGCTTGGCTATTAGTCTGCAGAATCGAGAAAGAAAAGCAAAGAATATATCTCAGGCTAACCTTCCAACCGACAGGCTGGTCAGAATAGCTCCCTCGAAGATCACCTAGCGCCGACCACATAATCCGTCACCTGTCGAAAGGTGATGAAAACATGTAGCCATAAATATCACGAGAAGAACGTACAGTGGGACAAAAACTCGTCGGTCTCCGTACTAAACTCTTCCCGACTAAGGTAGCTCGAGCGCATCGTTGCTGCTACGAATTTCAAACAATTTTGTTGCCAGGTGCATACAGTGATTCTAATCAAAGATGGAAGGCGGCGTTCAATGAGTATGAGGTTGTAGCAGAGACCAGTTTCTTTGTCTACTGTCGGGCTCGCTGTTCGAGCCTCCCTTCGTCGTCGTCACGGTCTGAGTCGTATCTCCACTTGGCAAAATATGGAAGCGGGCAGCGCTGCCCTCCGAGACCGAATGGTGGTCACTGTGCTGAGTCGGACAAGTATGTCGCATTAGACGCTGTTGACGTTGGGCCACTGTTGCGACCGACTTCTCAGCTGTAGGGATTATCCATGAGCGTCAAAATACACTAAGTAATACGATCCCGTGGTGCACCTCAAATTTTAATTCGTGTATCGTTCCTCAGCACCTGTCGCTGCCGCCCTCCGTTATGGGTACAGAAATACTGTATTGACGGGGTATCGAGAAAGTGGTTGCCGTGTGGGATAGCGATGGTGACAGTGTAAGCCTAGCCAACTTCTTTGACCCTAACCTTAGAAGCGGTCAGACGGTCTTTCGGTCCGAATCCCCCGACTCCTCCTTTCCTCCCACCTCCATGACTCGATATGTACGCCTTCACGTCCAACCTTTCTGCGGTAGAGACGACACTCCAGCCTCTGCAGCTTGGCTTCCTTGCCTCGAAATTCCTATTCACAGGCTGCCCGAGTTCTCACTAAAGCCGTACAGATGGCTATGCTACGCCGGCTACTGCATCATGGGTGCTGAGGGCGACCTGTCGTTTACCCCGGATTGGACTACAGACTTTGACTATGATGTGCCTTTTAATCCTTGTGACCTCTATTACCACCCTCGCGATCCGATATTCCCTATCGACCCTGTCGTCGAAAATGCCAGTCATTCGGATGTAGACTCTGTGTCCCCTTTCAGAACTACTATTCTCGAGCGTGACAAATCTTGCGTCGCGACTGGTATGAAGCCTTCCTCTTGCCGAGCTGCCCATTTAATTCCGCAAAGTCAAGGCAGTCAGGTATATTTTGGCGAATGAATACTTTTTCTCTGTGCTGAAAATGCTCCTAGTACATCGAAGCGTTCACAAAAGGACGAGGTGGGGATATCATCGATGATATTGATGACCCGGGAAACGGGGTACTCGTCAATGCGGTTTTGCATATGCACCTTGGCCGACGTGCTGCCATTCTCCAGGTATGGATCACTTCTTATCAGGATTGTCACCTATGGCTCACTTCAGTCTTGCAGACACCGAACTTTATAATGAAAACAACAGATGTGAACCTGAGAACGGCATCGGACGACGCTCAGTGGACCCTGCATTCCTTTGCAGAACCTACCGCTGGGATTCCATACCATGATGTTCCAGCTGGTCAAGCCCTCCGTGTACCTCCTACTGGCGAGCGCGATACCTGGCCACCGCATAGCCTATTTGCTGCCCTCTACGCTTTGGCCTTAATCACGACATGGCGCGCACCGGATTTCTTGACCCAGGTAAAAGTGCATTGGTCGAACTCATTCTATCCGGGAGCACAGCAAAGCCGTGACGAGGCTATACGCAAAGCAAGCATTAGACGAGACGAAGCGGCCGATGATATTGATGCATTAGATGTTCTTCTGATGTTGCAGGACATGGCTGCTCATAACGCGGCCAACGATACCTCATCTGAGTCACAGCCTGCTCAAAAGGTTAACGACGACGCGCGGGAAAAGGTTCTTCCTTGGCTTCACGGTGTTCAGTAATAATTAAATGTTTTATAGTCGCATTCTTTGTATACCGCAAAGTCGTACTTTATTTCACAGAGCTTGAGCCAATCACCCATTGTCCTCCTTCCTCCTTCCGGATGTGCACGAAGCAGCAAATTCCAAGCTAGGTTAATGGCATCCCAGATAGCCTCGCGCCGCATGCCCAGTCTGCCTACAGTCTTCCAGAACGCGATAATCCCCACGCCGAGATCATCCAGCTCCCTCAGCGTCTTTGTCTGCATCATCAACAAAATGGTAGGATTCCAGTTAACCGAGGCAATGTTCGGCTGCTTCAAGTCCTCCTCTTCTATGAACCTCGTCATCTCGAGAAGGGAGCCCATGATCGGTGAGACTTTGTGAGTATAGATGTAGCGAACCAGAGCAAAGGTATGTTCAGGTTTGAACACACGAATCTCGTAGTTTATCAATTCCACTTTTGAACAAATGTCAGGACATGCGGCGTGAAAGATGAAACCGTGAAATTGAATGGTGAACATGGGTAGTATAGAAGGCGAGATAAGATGGGTTAGCAAGGTAAAATTTGGCCTTGGCACCTTGTATTTATCCAGCACATATTCTGTGGAATGATGTTGCTGAGGAGGATAGAGGCTAATCGATGAGCGTTAGCATGCAACATGTGGGTAGCAGAGTGTACCTACGCCAGGGATATTGCAGGCAGCTTGGATAGGGGGATATTGTATGCAGCCAGTCTGATCTCGATTTTCCTGTCAATGTATCCTATCCCACCGACACATGTCAGTTTCCTGGGAGGAAACGGCTCGGATATCTCCGAGTCGTCCAAGGGACATTTCCTCAGGTTGCCCTGGTATTCCATGGACGATGTTGAGACTTGACAATGACAATGAAAAGTAAAGGAGCAAGCGCCACTTAATATAGCACGTGCGACTAAACAAGCGGAAGGAACAGTCTCGCGGGAAAAGGTTCTTCCGCGCTGGCTTTCGTACATAATGACTAAATTTCCATCATACCGTTTTCCAGTTGCTCTCCATTTTCTCCAAGTTCCAGTCCTTCTTGGTCAGCGAGAGCCTAAGATATGGTACTGGTCGAGAGCTAGCAGGACCCTGGCCCATCAATACTCGTCTGATTTAGCAACCCAGTTCCCATTTGTGGATATGAAGCGTCTTTTCCATTGACCAGCACCGTCTCGCAGTGTTGGACGTTCTTCCGGTGAGGCTCAGAACTTCTCTGCGATGGTTGTACATAGGAGGCTTTTACGACATCATATCTGTACGCTAACATCGCCACTCACGTCTTAGTTTTCTCCGGTTTCCTTTCAACATCAATCGTCTCAATCTGAGTTGGATTGCACGCTAGCGGCTAGCCGTCACGCCCAGTGTCGACTTTACGGTTTACCCCTCCTGGATCCTTGTTTGAAGAAGATGAGGCTCACCATTCCCAGCTGCTCACTCTACCCGTCTCCAAATCACAAAAGATTTAGCGATTCGGTCAAGCTACCTCTCATTGCATTCTTACGTTCTCCGAGTCTATTCTTTCAAAATAAAAATAAAAAGGTGCTGCACTAGGCCCGACGAGACGCACGAGGAGCAGCCCGGAATTACCGTATAGGGACGAGAGGGACAACGCGTAGTCGCGCCAGATCGCGACATCTTGTCTCCAGCACTTCTCTATTTCTTCCTGGAATCTAGGTGTTGCGGCGGAAGTGATCGATACAACGACGGATCTCATGTTCTTAGGGGAGAAGTCACCCCATCTACGAAGGTTCTTGCCGCTCTGCACATCCTTTCTTTCGCATGCTCACTTATACTTACAGCAGTCTCGCCCCAAGATACCAGGGCCGCTGAACAAGAGACGGGCCGGGTACACCATTCGACCTCGTGATATCCAATCTCTTATCGTCATGATGCCGGGTCCCTAACTCGAGTGCCTATACACGCAGTACACTTAACGTGCCTGTACCCTTCTCCCTATCTCTCATTATACCCCCATCATCATGGACATCGACGAGAAAGGTGAATCCAGCGTCGACGTTCGGATTCAAACCGTTACTGCGCGTCCCTCCTTCCGCCATGCATTTCGAACCTGGTCGTCCTTCAACCGCTACATAAAGACAGACGCAGGGAGGAACATCCCAGGGAACGGGCATATATGGGAGAATGAAGGTTGGTGTGGTCCTCTTCCTCTCCTTTACTCACGCGGGCTTATCAAGCGCAAGAGACCTTCTCCCTTCCCCCGAAGAGCATCAGGCCTGGGGAACAGGTTCCTTCTTTGCTTTCTGGTTCTCAGAGTCGATGAATACGAGTACTTGGGCCGTTGCGTCCTCGATGATTACCCTCGGTATGTGTGCGTATTTCCACCGGCAGGGTTGGGTGCTAATCAATAGGATAGGTATGACATGGTGGCACGCCATTCTCGTAGTATTCTCGGCGAACATGTTATCTTCAGTTATACTCGTCCTAAATGGATACGCGTCGAGTGGATGGCATATAGGGTATCCCGTACGTTCTTGACCAATGTTCCGCTTTCCCTACCTTCCTAACGCTCCTGTTCTCAGGTACTCGTACGGACGTCGTTTGGCGTTGTGGGAAGCTTTTTTGCTGTCACCATTCGAAGCATGTTAGGGATCGTGTGGTTTGGTATACAGTGTACCTTTGGGGGATATTTTGTCTCCATATGTCTGCGGTGTATATGGCCGTCGTGGTATACCATGGAAAACCACATCCCGGAGAGTATAGGCACCACCTCGAGGGACTTGGCAGGTTTTGGTATCTTCTGGATTATAAGTGTGGGGTTTTTAGTTATACCCCCTTACAAGACGCGGTGGATTTTCATTGTCAAGGTAAGCGCTGATCTCAATGATGAGTCTGGACTGAGATAACATATTCAGAGTTTCCTAATACCGCCGACGGGATTGGGTTTATTGATCTGGGCATTGAAGAAGAACCACGGGTTTACCGGTATGAGCTTCGGTGCTACTCAGTCGAACGGATCGACTCTGGCCTGGGCGGTTATTGCGTATGTGCCATCGTATTCACACAGTGTATGCCTGCTGACATCTCATATGATCTCAGCCAATTTAATGCAGTGATGGGAACTAAGTACGTTCTTCGTAATCTATTGAGACCGCCTTCTAACCAGCTTCAGCTCTGCGCTCCTCGTCACTGTGCCAGACATAACAAGATATGCACGCCGCCGTAGCGCACAGACCCAAGGACAGCTGCTCTCTCTTCCCATTGGACAGACCTTGTGGGCGACGTGTGGGATCATGGTGACTGCGGCGATGAACCGCCAGTGGGACACGGCATATTGGAACGTGAGTACAGGTCCGCACGAGTCGATCCTTGACTAAATACGTGTAGCCGTACGATCTCTTGAACGGGATGCTTGACCACGATATGTCCTCACCTTCCAGAGCAGGATGCTTTTTCGCATCTGCTGCGTTTATTTTAGCGACCCTCGGGACCTCTATCGCAAATGTACGTGTTAATTTCTTCCGTTCGATCACCACGCTGATCCTCCCAGAATACTATCCCTTTCGGAGCCGACATTACGGCTTTATTGCCGAGATATCTCACCATTGTCCGGGGACAGGTATGTGCAACTTGGAGCTTTTCATCTATGGGTTCCTAACCACGTCTCGGTTCAGCTACTTTGTGCCCTGATAGGTTTTCTCATATTCCCTTGGCGAATACTATCTAGTGCCTTAGGATTCCTTACCTTCCTCAACGGGTACTCGATATTCATGGGGCCTGTCGTTGGTATAATGTGCGTGAACTCTCCTTCCTTTTCACGTACTCCAATGCTGACCACTGCATAGGATCATCGACTACTTTTTAGTGCGCAAGGGTAACCTCCAGCTCGCGGGACTATTCACTGGCGCTCGGAATGGCCCGTATTATTATACCTGGGGGATCAACTGGCGAGCTATCATAGCGTTAATTGCAGGAACAGGTATACCCTTTCCTGGGTTCGTACAGAGTTTTGGGAGCGTGGCGATAGGCCAGGTGGCTGAGGAGATGTTTGACTTTGGATGGCTTGCGAGTTTTGGGATTGGGGCGATAATATATTGGGTTCTTTGTAGGGTATTCCCAGTGGAGAATGTCGATAGGCATTCGGCATTTGAGGCCGAGTTGGAGAGGATAGAGAGGGAGGAAGTAGAGAGACGGATAAAGGAAGAGTACCCGGATGGTGTACCGTATATTTACTAGTATCATGATAATAAAGGGTTCCTGCGTCGACCATGCAATCCGTTGTGGTCGTCGCAACTCGTTTTTTTATTCTGAGCACACATGAATTATATAGCGGTGCCCGTGTGCCCAACAGACGTCACAATCACACGAAGTCGCGGTCGATTGACCGACTTGTAATCAATTATAATAGTCCTGGCCTGCTTAAATGATGTAGGCGCAGTAGTTCAGGCGGCAAGACGCTCTGGCTCGAACAAATTTGGGTTCAAATCCCATGTCTGTGAATACAGGTATGTTTTCTTTTGTAGTTGGGGTGCACTACCTTTTTTTTCTACACGGGATTTATGATATGCGACCAGCTAGAATTTCGATACGGTTCTCATGAGGTAAATGAACTCTTCAGTAGAATTAATTTTACGTATCGGAAGCTATTTGTCCAGATAAGCCTCAATGTAATGCACATGACACAACAGAGGGATTCGTCAATCGTTCATCGCGAGCAGCTGCACCACGCATACGCATGACTCTCACGAGGGCCCAATAAAGATCGCACAGCTTAATATCAGGTCCTTCGCCAAATTTATTTTCTGGACCAGCGCCAAAAGGGATACGGCCATTAGGCTCAACGGAGAAAATGCGTGCCTTTACGGAAGTTTTATTTCCAGTGATACTAGGCAAAAGTAGTACTGAACCTATTGGTGTTACTATCGACGAGGGCATAAAGCTTTCTATTTTCATATTTTATTGTTCTCCTTCAAAGCTTCAATAGCACCGATCAGTGCTGACTCTGAGTTCGAGGCAAAGAGGAGCGGTGATTCATTTTCGTAATTCGATGGATTGATAGGACTTGGAGCACTGTAGCGTGAACGAAATCCGGACTTGAGGGTTGGGCTGAATGAATCTTTCGTCCAGTCACGAGGTCGACCCTTCCATTTGGAGCAATGCGTCGGGATTCCCTTTAGTGGTAAAGCCGACGTAGCATGTGACTTGTAACAAGTATCTGACTGTTTCTCGACAAATCTCGAGGCTGGAATCCTTGATACCTTTCCTTATCGGTGCCCTCCTGAGGCTTTTTGGCCGCTGTCCTTCCGACTGAGTGTACTTTTTATGGTACTGCATTTCAAACCTCCTTTGTGAAGTACTTCGAAAAAGCTCGGCCAGACGGTGTTGTCAATACTGCCATTTTCTGGGAAAGAAGTAATGAACTCAAATCTGGGAGTCGTCGCAGACTGCTCCGACAAATCCTTTTCGATGACAGTCGATCAGGCGCCCTGTTAATCCTCGGTAACACTGCTACCTTGTCTTCAAATCTGCACAACGTGATAAAGTCGTCGCTACCAGCCTGCTCTTAATTCAGCGCGCGAGAATAATCCTGCATTCCGACGTCAACGTTTGACGTGGGAGAAAAGGTAAATTCCGATTGATTCCGTACAAAAAGGAAGAAAGCTGTTGTTATATGGAGAAAAAGTAAAGACAGTCAATGAAAAGAAGAAAAAAAAGCGCCACGAATGTGTACGATAAGAAGCGGAAAGATGATAGAGAGAAATCCTGTTGTGTCGTAAGTAGAAAATCCGATGAGAAGTTTCTAGAGAAGTAAAGGATGATATAGTGTTACATAAATGCAGTTTCTTTGTAGATCCGTCTACTTAGGAGGGGGAGTCGGTGGCCCTGAATTTGTAGACACGTTAGAATGAGAATATGGCTCTGACATTAAAGACGAACCGAAAAGGCCTGAGCGAGTAGGCGGTGGGGGAGAAGTAGGGAGCGGCGCAGCTGGCGCTGCCATGACGGGAGCCGCTGAGAGGAGAGGATTCGCTATTTCCAGTCATTAATGAGAACAAAAAAAAAGGAAGCAGTCAGGACGTACGTCTCCATTGCGCCCACGCCGGTAACTTTGGCGGTGGAGGCTCAAGAACCGGAACAGCAGGCGGCGCTGGGGGCATGAGCTTCGCGATCGCTTTCTCTCTCCTTTCTGCACGTTTATGCACCGTGCGCCATGCCGGACGTGCTGGACCCGGAGGTCCTTCTTCCATTGGAGGGGGCAGGGGCGGGGGCGGAGCGACAAACCCTTGCGGCTGGGGGGGCTGGGAGTCATCAAGGACTGCATCGAAAGAAGAAGAAAGAGTCAACGTACCGGTCGCCACTCTGGCGAGTACTCTCCCCCCGCACCGTGCTTCGACTTGACACTCAAGAGCTCTGCTATTTCACTGATAAATACTGATCAAAGGCGGTGTCGGCTGCAGCAGAATGGATGGACATACTACTGCAGCGCCCGTCGTTCGTCCCTCAGTTTCCCCACCTCTTCCAACAGAATCCGAACTTCACCGGCAAGCGCCTTGCTAAAGTCATTGATATACCTGAGAAGTATATGTCAGATGACGATCATATTACGATGGGTACGATTTGACTTGGGGGGATTTCCGTTTAAATTCTTGCTCGACATAGGGTAGAAAAAGCACCAATAAGAAGGGTATCACTGATACACCCACGATGTGGCGATTATGTACAGCATCGATGTAAAGAATCAGAATTTCCAGTCGCGTGTAGGAAAGCACGAGGTAGCCGTTCGTACGGATCCTAAAGAAAAGTAGAAGGTTAGGAAGGTAACACTAAGGGAACAGCCATCCAGCCTACCGCCAGCCACGCCAGCAGTCGCCCTTCACTGCAACTTCTCCCTTGCTTCCGTGGAAGTCGAGAACAAAAGTGTCAACCCTCACGTGGACGCTAACCGGAAAGATTACAAATTAAATTTCAAATTGTAATACGTCTGGACTTCATGTGGCTGTGTAAATAGTATCTCACAGTTGAACGACGATACTTATATTCGGATTTCGTTCACGCTGTAGCGCCTCGATGGTACGGTACGACGAAAACAGCAGTCAAATATGTAGAGACAAGTAACATTGCCAGGCCGTCTCATCAAATTACTCCTCTTTGCCTCAAGACATAATTTCCTCTTACAACGATCTCTTCCAAATGTCGAATTTCGACGGGATGAAGTATGAAGAATCTTGGCCAAAACCTCAAGGCATACAAATGGTACACCACGCACTCAGTCTTCTCACCTTATTCAAAGGGATCGATCCGTATTGGAAGGCGTCTGACAACCATTCGGCGAAATTCAGCGCAATCGTTCTTAACTTATTAAGTTGCACCATTCAGGAATCTCTGGACCGCTTCGGCTGCTGGGGCATGGCCCAGGCTCTCTGGAAAAGCATTAGCGAGTGTCACCCCGACGCACCAAAATTGGGTATGCTAACAGTATATTGAATCTTCATTCTTTTACTTACCACCGCTTTTCAGTTGCGCAACTGTACAACAATAATTGTGGCCCAGAAATTTTCAAAGACATCATTGTCGGGAGCGACACATCTGACATGTCCCCATTACCCAGCTGGCGGCCGAAGTTTTCACACATCTGTGCGTCCCTTGTAAGTACACCTTTGTTGCATATTACTCACTAGAACTAATCTTTCACCAAGTTATGAATCCGTGCGACTTCCGACCCATGCCCGACACCCCGGAAACGATACCGAAGCCGACGGAAAACGCAGTAGACCGTATTTTAGCAGAGTATGCTACAACTGAGCCTTGGGGACAGCGTCGGCAACAGGTGCTGAAAAAGCTTGTAGGCGAATGAGGTGTATTCCACTCAGTTGTCATCGTTTTGAATCTTATGGATAGGTTTATCTTCGTGACGGCGGGCGCTGTCCGTTGACACGCTTGGCTTTCAAAGGGTTCAGTATCCCATATTACAGCAGAGCTGCGCTGTGCCATATCATACCCAACTGTATTGCCTCGCCTAACAAGGTACGTTCCTGCATCTGCTATTAATTTTGTCGTCGAATATTATGTTCTTCTAGCCGGACCCGTTTAAAATGATATCTCTATTTGCAGGAACCGATATTGCCGAGAGCGTGCAAGCAGACCTCAACTCGCCAGGGAACGTCATCAACCTTGATACCGGTATCTCTGTGGTTTTTGACGATCTCATGTTTGGCATTGAAGCTGAGGAGGAGAACAGCGAGGTATGCAAATGTATAACTCATGACTTCCTCGTCGATACCAACACCACCTATAGGTCCAGTACTACTTTCGCTATGCACCAGGACACCCATTTCTGGAAC
Organism: Armillaria altimontana; assembly: GCA_022818075.1. NCBI lineage: Eukaryota > Fungi > Basidiomycota > Agaricomycetes > Agaricales > Physalacriaceae > Armillaria > Armillaria altimontana. The sequence continues at coordinate 82,807 of JAIWYR010000042.1, read as the reverse complement.
ACAACCCGTTCCGCATCCAGCCTAACGGCCGTATTCCTTTCGGCGCCGGTCCGTTTGGGGAAAAGCTGGGCAGAGGACCTAATCCCAAATTATGCAATCTCCACTGGGCTATAGTGAGAGTTATGAATATGAGTGGCGCGGCTGAGATCTTTCGGGAAGAAAGGGATGAACAATTGGAGAATCCGTCTACCCTGCTATCCGTGCATTACATTGACGCTCAATTGGACAAATTTGCGATAGAAAGGGAAATGGTTTCCTAGTATTAAATTGTCCCGACCAAGGTTGGTACTTGCTTTTATATATAGCTATAGTAGGAGCCGTCTATTATCATAAATCCATGTAGATGTATATTATCCTTGCAACTCCTTACATATACTGCGAGGACGACTGGTCGAGGCGTAAGTATGTCGAGATAGATCGATTTCGAACCGGTTAGCCAAAGGTCTAATCTATCTTCCACCATAGGCCTCGCCGATATAAGGTCGATCTCTGCGCACCTTTGTTCCATGACCAGCGAAGCCATGGAATACAGATCTTCATTGTGTATATATATGCTAAGTGCCAGAACGGTCCTCTTGGTAGTACCATATCCTCTCACCGGCGGCAAGCGCTCGTTTTCGACGCATCAGGAATATGCGGATAAGGAATCATTAACAAGATCCTGAGACCTATCCTGAACGTGGGACATTTAAGGAAGTGACCCTCGTCACTGAGAGGCCAGGCGCGCCTGCTTCCTTTTTCTAAATTCAACATTATAGCTCAACCCGTTAATGTCATTAACCTTTTTGTCTGAGTGATGAATCGATGAGTGCCTCCAGGGCTGGCTGATTAAATAAAAATGATATCGACACCATCACACATATCTTCTACTGCGGTAAATGATGCTCCTGCTCGGGTCGCTTATGTCTTGCCCAATATACATTCTCGCCGGACCCTATCAAGGAAACGAAAAATAACGGCACAAGAAGGCGATGGAGGCTTTAAATAAGCTCGCGCAGCATCCTTTGTGGCTGTACCTACAGGGACCAAGGCGAGCGTCGCGGTGGTGGAATGGAAGCCTTTTAACCCAGGTGATTTCCAGGTATACGGCAATGATATAGAGAAAATGCCGTATGACCCACCGCTTGGGGAGTCTCACCCTGAGATTCTAGAGCCCGAGAGAAAAAAAACTATTTTATTATGACGTTGTCTGAAGCTAGTGATGGGAAGAGCTGGTCATGGTACGAGGTTCGGCCTGACGTCGTGGTATGCTGTATGTACGGCACTATATGCAGCTTGGATTCGTGCCAAACAATAACGTCTACAGCTTGACTCTTTGGTAAAAACTTGGCCCCATCTCTCTATGCTCGATTTGAGGGGAAGGGTAGCCAAGTGCATCGATGAAGAAATGAACGCTCCTCTCGAACATGTTTCTCAGGATGCGGATGATGATCTGGGGCTCGTTGAACCCATCCAAGACGCATGGTACTAAGGCTTTCAACGTGGTGGCCGATCAAGCGAAGCCGATGGGAGATGGGCGAGTATTTTGGCCTCGTGCCTCTTCCCCCGGACTATGGGGGCACCTGTGGATTATATGAAGAAGCAAGCCCATCAGAGGAAGGAGCTCGGGGTGGCGATTAAGGGTCCTATAAACTTTGGAGTGGATGGCTTGGTCCTATTTTAATAGGTACCAGTCTGTGGAACGGGTGCTCGAGGCTGGTTCATGGGAGAGACTGACCAGAAGACGGCGTGTTATATGGTTTTTGACTGATTTGAGGCAGAGAGCTACGGTGTTAGCGACACTCCGTGCATCCGAGCGCTTCGGTAGTATGCAACGACTTGTTCATTCGGGACATTGGGCATTCCATTAAAATGCTGTGTACGGTGAACTGGCATCAGAGTACAGAAAAACTCTAGATAACCGTCAGGGACGTGTTGTGAACTGCCCTGGTTTCGATAGACTCACAATGTGAGAAGGATTGACATGATTGGAACGGCAGGAGCATCGTTGAAGGCAGCATCACGGTGGCTGGCCCTTCTTCTCACTGATGTCACGATTATAGTGAAACCGGTCATCGGACTTAAGAGCATTCTCAACCGCTATATAGCGAGCGAGACGCCCCGTTTTCATTTCCTAGTTCTCCAGCGGCCAAGGTGCTAGAAACGAGGACTCGATGCCTACTCCAAACTCTGTGTTGACCCTTCAAATGAAGGTTTGATGAGGGTGTGGCCGGACCTTTGACGCAAGGACGCCGCGACACAGCTAAGCACAGCTAAGATTGGCCGATGATCACACTTCCTAGCACGAGGCGTTCGCGAGGCTATAGCTATATGACTATTGCTGGGTGCCTTTTCACTCTCGCCATCGTCTCCCAGTGCCATGCCGTCTGAACTACAGCGCGAGCCCTCCGATGCCTGGAAGGCCCAGCTTCGAAATCGAATCGCCGAGGCGCTCCGCCCTTCGTACCACTTTACCCCATCGGGGGAGATCAAATTCACCGTCCCGTGGTCTACGACGTTTGGGGGAATTGGGACGCATGTTATCAAGGAGTATGTGGAGGTTATGGGGAAGCTGTATAGGCTGCAGAAGTCGACGGAGGAGATGGAGTTGGAGCGTGTGAGGCGGCAGGCGGGGGATGAGGAGGATTATGGGGAGCGTGTGGTGTGCCCGTCTCCTGCTAGGTTGCGGGCGGTGGCGGAGGATGAGAAAAGGAAGGAGGAGGTGCAGGCTATAAGGAAGGAAGTGCAGGAGGAGGGGGATAGGGAGTTAGCGTTGCTGTTGAGGGCGGAGGAGCTTATTCGGTGGGAGAAGAGGTTGCAGGCGAAGGAGAGGGCGTTGGAACGGTTGGCTCAGGAGCATAGTATGAAGGAGAGGGGGTATCACGAGAGGTTGAGGGTGATGGAACAACGGGAGCGGGATGTGCATGAAAGGGAGAAGGCGTTGGAAGCGAGGGATAACAGGCCGGAGCGCTTCCGGGGATGGAGACAGCGGGAATCTGAGAGTAAAGTTCGAGGAAGGGAACTTCCGAGCTCGTGGCTCAACCGTCGACCGACAGTGCCGCCGTTGGTGAACGTCAGCGTCGGTTCGAGGATACAGGAGTGGGAGAATATAAGTGTAAGTGTCGTTATTTGATCTTGTGGTTATTGTGTTTGACGACAGCTGCAGCCTCCTGGACGGTTCTGAGTAGGGAAGCTATGAGTCTGGCACTGTAGTTATGCATCGTCATCGTTTGTTTATTTTCACAGCGGCTTTGTACATACAGTAGATGTTTTTTTATTCGCGTTTTGAATTTTCTGGCAATTGACGTTGAGTGAGTTGCATTGCCTTCAACCATGAGACGGCCTATCTAGAGCCTCGAGACATTGCTATGTTCATCTGAGAAGGCATACAGACAAATATGTTCATATGCCGGCTATAGCCATTGCTTTCGAAGGACCTCCTGATCGAAGAGTTGATAGGCGGACCTATGAAAGGTCACCGTTAGACGCGAAGAAATGGATATTATACGAAGCCTACCGGGTGGGATAAACGTCTCGCTCTCTCTTTCGATCTCATTTGCGCCATTAGCTCCGTATCCCAGCGATCGACGATAAGACGGAGGACGAAAAAAAGCTCAAGAGTCGGAAAGTGAAGGGCTTTCAGGATTGGTTGCTCGAATGAACAGAGCCCTCCTTCGTGTCTTCCCTAACATCACAGTACATGCCCGGGAAGTTTCGACCGTGGCCGTGGAGGAGACGCCTGGAGCGATCGGTCCCAGCTGTTCTCCGGGATCCTGAAATAAGAATAAATCAATTTGAAGGATTTGCATGATAAAAATCTCCAAACTTTCGTGCCCCGCGAACCACACCATTTTACTTTTTTTCAAAATGAGTCCGTCGCCTGACATATTGCCGATATGTTGTGAGTTCACCGGCAATCGATCGTGTACAAAACAGTTGTGCACCGCATGGAGGTTGCGAGGCAACGTTTCCACGTTCCAGTCGTCGCTTGGGTAAATCAATTCCTGGAGGTAGACAAAAATTAGGAGACACGAAGTAAGATATTTTTTACGGAGGACGTACTCAGTATCACTCGTCCAAGTCTGGAAGCAACTCGTGTTGAACCACTTTAGTCATGCTTTGGTACCAATTTTACCCATATTTTACCCGATACTTTCCATAAGTGGAGCAAACGGGCAGTACCCTGCCACGTGAGGTCGTCATCCATCACGGCGACGGCGTTTTTCATCCTCCCACCGTCAACGACGACGACGAGCCCTTCTGCTGTCGCTTCCCTGTGCTCTGCTGCCAGGCTGCAGCATCTCTAACGACCCACTGACGTTCGACTGGCCGTCGCTTTGCCACCATGTCGACGATGAATCGTCAGTCCACCATCCACCAACGCCTGGAGGCGGTGACAGACCTCTCCAAGCTGTCACCCATTTCCGACGACATTATCGTTGCATGCCTTAGAGAACGGTTCATGAACGACAATGTGTACACGGCTGTCGGTACCTCTGCCCTCGTCGCCCTCAACCCCCACAAATATATCCCATCCAACTCCGACTCTGTCATGCAGAAATATGCAGCAGAGCACCGCGATACCTCTCAAAACCAGGAGCCGATGCCGCCTCATATCTTTCAGATGGCGAACAACGCGTACTACCATATGCGACGGACGACGCAGGATCAGTGCTTGCTGTTCAGGTGCGTTGCTGTCTATGTCTCTTGTTCCCATTCTCACGGGGCCGTAGTGGCGAGACGGCGAGTGGAAAATCAGAAAATCGACGATTGGCTATCAAGAGCATTCTGGAGCTCAGCGTGAGCAACCCAGGGAAGAAGGGCGCCAAGCTCGGTAGTCAGGTCCCAGCCTCGGAATTCGTGCTTGAGACTTTTGGCAATGCTCGCACTCTCTTCAATCCGAACGCCTCTCGCTTTGGAAAATACACAGAGCTGCAGTTCAGTGACCGGGGCCGTATTTGCGGTGTCAAGACCCTCGATTACTATCTCGAGAGGAATCGAGTCGCAGGGGCACCCTCGGGCGAGCGTAACTTTCACATTTTCTATTATCTCGTCGCCGGTGCCTCTGACGAGGAACGGCTGCATCTCCATATTCTAGACAAGACTACATATCGCTACCTCGGCCAAAGAACAGCAGCCGCCAGACCCAACGCCGGCGCTAGAGATAACGATGCCGTCAGATTTGACCAGCTCAAGGTGGCGCTCAAGACAATCGGTTTCTCAAAGCGTCATGTCGCCCAGACTTGTCAGCTCATTGCAGCTATTCTTCACCTCGGTAACCTCGAGTTCACTATCGACCGGCATCGCAACGAGGATGCAGCAGTCGTCCGGAACATGGATGTCCTCGCAATTGTGGCCGACTTTTTGGGCGTGCAAGCCTCTGACTTGGAGTCTGCACTATCGTACAAGACAAAGCTATTGAAGAAGGAGCTTTGTACCGTCTTCCTTGACCCCGATGGTGCATCTGACAACCGGGATGACCTCGCTAAAACCCTCTACTCCCTCCTCTTCGCCTGGTTGAATGAACACATCAACCAGCGCCTCTGCAAAGACGATTTCTCCACCTTCATCGGTCTCTTCGACCTTCCCGGTCCTCAGAACATGACCAGTCGCCCCAACTCCCTCGATCAGTTCTGCGTTAACTTCGCAAACGAGCGCTTGCACCACTGGGTGCAGAAGCGTTTGTTCGAGAGCCACGTCGATGAGTACGCTACCGAGGGTATCTCCCGCTTTATTCCCCAGGTCCCTTACTTCGACAATTCTGAGTGTGTACGTGTCCTACAGAACCGGCCGGGCGGTCTCATCCATATCATGGACGACCAAGCCCGACGCACGCCGAAGAAAACTAATCACACCATGGTGGAGTCTTTCCAGAAACGCTGGGGTAACCACTCGTCATTCAAGACCGGCGGCGCAGACCGGTCCGGGTTCCCAACCTTCACTGTGAATCACTACAACGGCCCAGTCACGTATTCGTCAGAGGGCTTCTTGGAGCGGAACTTGGACGCAGTGAATCCCGATTTCGTGTCATTGCTCCGAGGAACTGCCGATGCAGTGGAGAGGTCGGGGTCTATCAACCCCTTCGTGAAAGGCCTGTTTTCGACCAAGGCTATTGCGACACAGGCTCATCCTAGAAACGAGGATACCATCGTCTCGGCGCAGCAGGTTGTCAAGCCTATGCGTGCGCCATCGACGCGTCGCAGGAGTGGTGTCCGAAGGATGCCGACGGTTAGGGAGTCTTTGGCTGATGTAGAGGAGACCGTGCGGGATGAGGAGGAGGCTCTCGTACCATCTGGTGGGAACCCTTGTATCGCCGGAGAGTTCAAATCGGCGCTCGATACCCTGTTCGATACCCTAGACGACACACAACCGTGGTATGTCTTCTGCGTCAATCCTAATGACTCGCAACTGCCCAACCAGCTCGAGGGGCGGAGTGTCAAGGGCCAGGTCCGGAGCATCGGTCTAACTGAGGTCGCGCGGAGAAATGTCAATGTCTTCGAGGTTGGCATGTCGCCGGAAGAGTTCTGCGAGAGGTACAAGGAGGCATTGGAGGGTGCCAGCGTGGAGGAGGGTGATCCTAATGACCGGGTGGAGAGCGCTGCCATGGCCTTTGGTTTAGGAGAAGCCGACGTTGTTCTCGGACAACACAAGGTGCGCTTTTACTTTTCATTTGTCGAGGCGACAGCCACTGACTAGTATTCACATTCTCTAGGTGTTCCTGTCACAGTCAGCGTTCCACAAGTTCGAGGATCAGCTTCTTACCCGCGACATCGATGAGCAGAAGCGCAATCGTCTTCGGGATGCTGAGGCTGAAGCTGGGCTCAACCCCAGATCTCTTGTCGATCCTTATGGTCCTTATCCTCAGTCTCCCGACCCTGAAGGGCCTTACCAATCAGGATACGGTGATGCGTACAATGCATCTAGTCAACAGCTGCCACTCGTTGCCAATGCCTCCCCCTTCCAACGCGCCGACGCCTATGGTGATGAATTTGACGAGAACCGTTCAGTTCGTAGCGACGACTTTGATGCTCGCAGCAGGTTTACGAGTCAGCCAGCCGACTCTGTGTCCAATCTTGGCTCGGAGTCATATGCCCCCTCTCGGAATATGTTCCAGAACGCTGACAAGAACGCGCTCCTGGACAAGGACGCACTTCCTGGTGAGATCCAGGAGGGCGAGACAACGGAGATCTTGAAGGAGAGCTCTACTCGTCGACGTTGGGTTGCCATATGCTGGATGCTCACATTCTGGATGCCAAACCCTTTCTTGAGATGGATCGGTCGAATGAAGCGTATGGATATCCGGCAGGCATGGCGAGAGAAGCTAGCGCTGAACATGCTGATCTGGTTCATTTGTGGTTGCACAGTTTTCGTCATCGTTTTCCTTGGAAACTTGATCTGTCCAACAGAGCATGTCTACAACTCGGCGGAATTGGCGTCATACAACAAGAATGCCAATTTGGTGTATACTTCTATTCGAGGAGAAGTGTTCGACCTTTCTATCGTCGAGGCTACGCATTTACGGGTGGTCAGCGTCGTTCCGAGCAAGCAAATTCTCAACTATGGTGGGACCTCGTCGGATGCTATCTTCCCGGTTCAGGTATGTGGTCGCTGCAGTTACTTAACATCAATTGCCGTAACAACGCGGTTTTAGGTTAGCGCCTTGTGCAGCGGTATAAATGGATACGTCAGCCCATATGTTACCCTGGACTCGTCGAACAACACCGACGAAAATTCGGTGTACCATGATTTCCGAGTATTCTCCAACGACTCTCGGCCTGATTGGTACTTTGAGAACATGATCCAGATGCGCTATACTTCTCGCGTCGGTTTCGTGGGCTTCACCCCGAAGGAAATCAGCAACAAGGCTAAAACTGGAAGCTCCGTCGCTATCTACAACGGCATGGTCTACGATTTATCAGATTACATCAATTATCCTCCTGCTGTCAAGGCTCCCGCAGGTCTCCAAGCGCCGGCCGACACTGACACCAATTTCATGCACAGTAGCATTTTGGACGTGTTCAAGTTCAATGCTGGCGGTGATGTGACCAAGAAGATCGACAGTCTGAATGTCGACAGTGATATTTTGACGCGTCAGAAAGTCTGCCTCCGAAACTTGTTCCTCATCGGCAAGGTCGACAATCGAAACTCAGCGCAATGTCAATTCGCGACTTACCTACTCCTCGCCATCTCCGTCGTCATGGTTTCCGTCATCGGGTTCAAGTTCTTGGCCTCGATCAACTTTGGTTCAGCTCGCGCGCCAGAGGACCACGATAAATTCGTCATTTGTCAGGTGCCTTGTTATACTGAAGGTGATGCTTCGCTCCGCAGGACTATCGATTCGCTCGCCCAGATGAAGTATGACGACAAGCGGAAGCTGTTGGTTGTTATCTGCGATGGTATGATTGTCGGTTCCGGTAACGATCGTCCAACCCCCCGGATCGTGCTCGACATTCTTGGCGCCGATCCCAATCTTGACCCGGAGCCTCTGAGCTTCCAGTCGTTGGGTGAAGGTGCAAAGCAGCACAATATGGGCAAGGTGTACTCTGGTTTGTATGAGTGTTCGGGACATGTCGTGCCCTATTTGGTGCTGGTGAAGATTGGCAAGCCTACGGAACGGTCAAGACCGGGTAATCGTGGAAAACGTGATTCTCAGTTGCTTCTTATGCACTTCTTGAATAAGGTGAGAGCGATGTTATATGTTTATTTCTTTGGTTCTTATTACGGCTTGTTAGGTACACTTCAACTCGCCCATGAACCCTATGGAGCTGGAGATGTATCATCAAATCAAGAACGTTATCGGTGTTAACCCGACATTCTACGAGTATGTGTTCATGGTGGATGCCGATACAACAGTCGATCCTTACTCGGTCAATCGGCTCATTTCTGCGTATGTCATTTTTTGCCTCAGCTCCGAGATGGCCATTCTGATGGTGTTTTTTTTTCTTTTAGTATGATTCACGACAAGAAGGTGTTAGGCGTCTGTGGCGAAACAGAGTTGGCAAATGCTAAGCAATCCATCATCACCATGATGCAGGTCCGTGGTTGTCTCCACTCTTTGCTCACCCCATTTCTAATTATGCCCCTATAGGTCTACGAATACTTCATTTCCCATCATATGGCCAAAGCGTTTGAAAGTCTGTTCGGTTCCGTCACTTGTTTGCCCGGTTGTTTCACCCTGTACCGCTTGCGCACGCCGGATACGCACAAGCCACTGCTAATCTCCAACCAGATGCTCGAGGACTATTCAGAAAATCGCGTAGACACTCTCCACATGAAGAACCTGTTGCATCTGGGAGAGGATCGTTATCTGACGACGTTGCTTCTCAAGCACTTCCCGTTATTCAAGACACAGTTTGTGCGGGATGCTCATGCGTACACAGTGGCGCCGGACGATTGGAAGGTGCTGTTATCTCAACGTCGGCGTTGGATTAACTCCACAGTTCACAATTTGGGCGAACTCGTCTTCTTGGACCAGCTTTGCGGTTTCTGTTGTTTCTCCATGCGGTTTATCGTCCTGATTGATTTGGTCTCAACACTGATTCAGCCTGTTACGGTGGCTTACGTGAGTGCATGATGCTTTCTTTATCTGGGTTCCAAGCTTATTGTCCTGAACAGATCGTCTACTTGATTGTCCTCGTCGCCGCCGAAGGCAAGTCAATACCGACGCTCTCGCTGGTCATGATCGCCGCTGTCTACGGTCTGCAAGCGTTAGTTTTCATACTACGACGGAAGTGGGACATGATCGGCTGGATGTTGTTCTACATCCTTGCTATCCCCGTATTCTCGTTCATGCTGCCGTTGTACTCGTTCTGGAAAATGGACGACTTCTCGTGGGGTGCTACTCGTGTCGTCATGGGTGAATCTGGCAAGAAGATGATTGTCCACGTATGTATCGTCTATTTTCGATGTTAACATCCTCCTGACGTGCTGCTCTTTAGGACGAGGGCAAGTTCGACCCACGTTCTATCCCCCTCAAATCATGGAACGACTACGTGAGTGCTGGGCGTTTCCAATACAATTGATGACTGACGTCTTGGTTATAGGAAAACGAACTATGGGACAAAGAATCCAATCACAGCATTGGTTCCTGGGTTCCGCCCTCGAAGTTCAAAAATGAAGGAGGATACGCGGAGTCCCACACAGCTTCCTTATATGGCCGCGAGACGTACTACGAGCCAGGACCCCGCACATATTCTCCCGCGCCATCGGTCGGAATGTACCCTCCACCCGGATATCAATCAGGGCGTAATACCCCGCAGATGTACATGCCTCAGCCTCAATCAGGCCTCGCAAGCGACACGCTATACCAGCCAGCACCATCACGACCAGCCACAAACTACCTCGATATTCCCATCCCTACGAGTCGCAGTCCTGATGCCTCTCCGGGTCCGAGCGACGCCGAACTAGAGGGCGTGCTCCAAGATATTCTGCGCACTGCAGACCTGAACCTAGTGACCAAGAAGGATTTACGGAGACAGCTGGAGGATCACTTTGGTGTTGACCTGACAGCGAGGAAGTCGTCCATCAACGCGATGGTTGATCGGTTATTGAATTTCTGATTCTACTGCACCTTGCTTTCCTGTTTTTCTGTTGTCGGACTTTCTTGGATTTTTATTATGACTCGTTTATGACTGTGTATGCTTTGCCACTGTCTTTTCTTTAGTATAATCAAGGACCCCACGGTACATGGACTTTGCATTTCTTCTCATACCTATACGTATAACATTGCACTTGGCGTTTGGTCCCAGTTTTAGTTATAATTACCAAGACATTCATTGCTGTTCGTCATTATAGGTCAAAATCGAGCGATCTCTATCATCATGCAAGCGTATTGTGACTGCAGCTCCTGGCGCTTCACGCCGACTTTTTTGTGGCCGCCGTGACTATTCCTCAAGAGCTCATCTACGACGCTGGAGAATCTCTACGAGCATGCATACCTGCTTCTCAATCATTCTTCTGGGTCACTGGCTGCTCTACTGTGAGGTCATCTTGATTCCAAGGACGAGCTCTATCATCTCGGTAAGGCGGTGTCTGTGGCAGAGAATTTCGCATCTTTACTACTTCGGGCGCCGGGACTCTGGCTTGGTCGTCGGACGGAAGAGACAACATCGCTTGTTTGCGTACTGGTGATATACGGAGAAATGTTAATTCCATCTGTTTTCAAAGATGCTACGCTCCTCCCTTTCAGTCTGCCATCAGCCTTTACGGACGTGCGTTGCTTTCAGCAGACGCGTGATTTTCAATCGAAGGAAGGCGTTCGCCATGTTCTATGGGCCCAGTATGTTTTCCGTCCTAAATTTCACTGCGCTAGATTAAAGCCTCATCGTGTTCGCACCGTCTCATCTGCATTTTACCTTTCTCAAACACCTGTCCGGCTCGGGGGTTGATGAACCAGCTTCATGCTGACCCGACTAGCAGACTGTATCAGAACCCGATTCCCTCAAAATAGACACGGCTATAGACGCCCATACCAAACCTTATGCCCTCCCTCGATGTCTTGGTTTATCGTTTACGCAAGCTCGAGTTGCTTATACCTTTTCCCCCCGTCTCAACGGAACGCCAGTCTAATATCCCTCACCATGGGCGTAAACCGAAGGATGTCGCTGTTGGTGAGTTTCAAGTTGGGTTTCGCTTTAACTCAGACTCCAGCGGCGCTGACGGCGTAGTTGGACTTCACTGGACCCGCAAAATATACTTAGATCACTGTTCACCGTAGTAAATAACCATCGTATCAGTGTCTGGATACCTTGACAGAGACGCTGAAGATGATCACGATTGATTTCGTTCAGTGTAACGATGGTGATATTTTGGGACGAGGTAGATTCGTACGTCGGGGAAGGTGTGTCACCGAAGCTAGTGAATGTCACTTTTATAGAGACTGCGCAATTTTAATGTTTATTGCGAAGGTGAGAAGCCCGTCACCGAGGCTGTCGCTGAGAAGATGCCGAAGCGTGAAGAAAGAGAACCCTTGAGGTCAAGCAACAGCGATGCGAGTTCCGCTCACTCAATCCAGACTCCATTAAGATGTGTTGATTGTTGACCGCTAGTTTCACGGCGATCATACAGAAAACAGGAACGGGCCACTTGAATGAGCATTACTATATTATCATGAAATAAGTATTATAAGACGGCAACCCTGATAAACAAAAGAAGAATGTAGTAAATCGTACGAATCGCCTGGACTCTAAAAACCTAGAAATTACGAAAAATATATAGATATCTATTCAATACGTAGCAGACGAAAATACTTGTAGCATATGGTTTTTCATGTCCTTGGACCCCTTCATCGCGACCGTGACGCGCACTCTCCGATGATGGAGGTGCGAAAAATGACTCTCGATCTTCGCTCTAGCATTATCGACATTCATCGACGCCAGTAGTCCTTCATGTAGGAACGCGTATATCGAAAGGGCGCGAATCTGCGTGAGCGATAATATAGCAGCCAATTTCGACCAGACCGAGTCGTATACATCGGTCTCGTGCCCGAGCCTCACGCGCAAATTGACGTTCTCGAGGACACTCCCTGCCTGGCGGAGGTGCTCAATCCACGTCCCCATCTGCCCGAAGTTGGTCGTTCCGTATTCAAGGATGAACGGGGTAATATCAAGTTGTCGTAATCGTGGCAGGTTTAGGTACTGTGAGAGATCGGGGATGTCGTCAACTGTACAGTGCCTGGTTTCAGATACCCGAGAAATGTAATTAAGATGCGACGGGTACTCACTGAAGCTTCCGAACATGAGATGTAGATGCTCAAGGGTTTCCGCCCCTTGGCTGATGATTTGCTGTGCAGAGTCGCGGTCTCCTCCGCTGTGGAGACAGAGAGCGAGTCGACGAACGCGTGATACGGTCATAATATTCGACTTGAGGACCAGACTTTCGTATATGGATGGAAAGCGCTGAGACACGGAAAGGCCCTCCAGCCTTAGAGGACACGGAACAGGCGGAAAACACCGCTCCAGCTCCACGAAGAAAGACTTGCGTACTTCTACGTTTAGTAACGTGAGATGCCGAAGAGTAGGGAAGGCCCTGATGAACGCGATCACATCGCAGAAAGCGTGGAATGTGACACACTGGAGGGCCAGGGAGGTAAACGGATAATTGGTGAAGGCGTGGATGCAATCTGAGGGGGTAATCGGGAACGACCAGCCTTGGATGGTGAGATGGCGCAAGTTACGCAGATAAGTCGTGAGGATCTCGACGAGCGCCGCGTTTGTTTCCATGCGACAAGGATCGCGCTGCGAGGGCGTGAGGTGAAGAGCCACGATAACGGGGGGTACAGGAACTGCATTCATTGACGACAACCGACACATATCGAGAAACCTCTCGCAATCCCGGCACGTCCGAAGTTCGACACTACGAAACATGTACCCACGCGTACGGGGCACAAAAGCTCGCGAGACGAGTGAGCAGGATTTCAGATCTGCTATAGTTGTAGATTTGGAGGAGCGCAACTCATCGATGATTTCATCAATGATTTCCTGTGGGAGTTCAGGCATTTTGGGCTGTGGGAAAAAGTAGAATTAGTACTTTGTTTCCGAGCGAGAAAATGTAGGGAATACCTCTAGGTTTGGGAGCTAGGACAGAGCCCTTTAACGAATGAGGCTCGTTGTGAAAAACGGTGTGCTGGTGGTGGTGCTGGTGGTGGTCCCGCACGCCGCACAAGGTCCCCTTTGAAGAAGCCATGTGCCCGCAGCCCTGGCTCGGACTTCCAGACCAGTGTAGGCACACGCCGCATTGATAGAGGTCGACAAGAAGAATCCAACAGAATTCGTTATTATCATTCCGAGTACGTAAAATGACGTCGTGGCAATCTTCAATAGTTCGCACAAGGCTTAAAATCCGCCTCTAATACCATAAGCACCCACATTTATCAGGCCCTCAGTGCCTGCAGAGCAGAGAATATAAATGGCATGCTATCCAGAATCGCTTACCCTTGCGTGGCGCGAGTCGAGACCCAAGGGCTGTGGCGCTAAAGAGGCTTCTGAGCTCGCTTTCCTATCGATAGAATGACGAATAATCAACGATACAGAATTTATTCATGGGGATCCACTTGCAAAGGATGCAGAGCGTCTGGCCCGACTTGCGGTTTACACAAGAAATAGAAGATGATGGTCAACAAGAAAAGAGGGCTCCCTGACCTTGCCCTCAAGTACACGTGACGCGAGGCGCGCTCTAAGCGCGACCCGAAGCACGACTGTCGGCTATCTCTTCGTAAACCCATGCCGTCAACCTGCACAATTAATTTTTTTCATTTCTCACGTAGAACGGTATGGATCTCGGAGGAACATTTGTTATTGACGTTTTGATTTTTCTATCGAAGGCTCGCAAGAAAGAGAGAGGTACGTTATTGCAGAAATGCATTTCGAGGGGCGGCTGAGAAGAAGTGTGGCGTACTTCCTGTCTGTTAATGGACATGAACATCGGGTGTAATCTCCGAGACGACGTGATGTCATGCCCTGCCCAAGGTCAAGCGGCTGCATTTCGATGATAACGAACCTTCTTTGGGTCCTGCTCCATGGTCTTATCTTCGACAAATCATTACCTTGGTCTCCTAACGTTGCAGGTCCTTGTTCTTTGCTACCTCTAGGTCAATTTGCCGCCGGCCTTGGCAGAAAAACATCCTGGCAGTTCCCGATCAACACCGTCGACAAGATCATGATCGATCGCCAAGGAGATAGATAGCAATAGCGTCCGTGAATCGCCACTGTACCGGGACAATAAATTATCCTGTCAGATCCCGTTCTTGGAGTGCCTTGGCATTTACTTACATACAGTCAACCCTTCCCGTAGAACATACACACTCCACTCCGAGACTTGAGTCCCCCCTCAATCTGATCCGCGCGAGAATCTGAGGTCGGGCGCCGTATCCCAAGGCTTGGAAAAGAGATGGCGCACCCTCGGTTGGATCTCATCACGGTACACGTGTTACAGCACCTAAATGCTGCGCCGCGATTTGATTGTCGAGAAAAACGCCGCCGAAATTTTAAGATATTCATGCGCCCGATCTGGAGCAACGAGCTGTGCATACGGCGCTTTGTCGGCAAGATGAGTTCGGTTCCAAGGGACTGAATAAATTGTCCAGAGATCCACGCATTAAGTCTGGATCAAATCTCCGCGACCTTGCCGAAACCGCTTTTCCAATCAGAATTGACCCTGCAGCTGCAGTGCGGTGCAACTTAACGCAATGGACTAGGTGCTCGAGTCGAAGAACCAGAACACGCATGTCCGAGCAGGTCCAGGGCGCGAAGTCTTCTCCGTAGGAAAAAATGCAGATGTGGTTCCTAGTCACCTCGAGGGGGTGGTGGTGTCGAAGTCAGCAGTCCATCAGCACGAGTGTCGAAAGATGAACAGGGTTGGAGTTAATGCAAGTCAGGGGACAGTCGCGATAAGACAACATTGGGTATCACGAGGGGATGGCTCGTCGGTCCGTCCTATATACTATCATCGTAGAACAGGAACAAGGAACGCTAGGCACCTTCAAAGCTGCCACTACGCCGGAGGGGTATAGTCCTGCTGTTGTTCCTTTCATCCATCCCTCCACGATGTCAAGTGCCGATTCCAGGACCGATGGCGTACATACGTTATGCGGGTTCTGACAAGAAGGCGGCTACACTGTATCAGTTAAGAAGGACATCGCTGAACAGAGCACCGGTCGTACCAAGCCCTATCTCCCATGATTTCCTCACATAAAGTCCGTAAAATCAGCCGAGATATCAGAAACCGAGTCCTCGTTGAGTACTGCAGCACGCGGAGAGGTATTGGTGGGAGGAAAAGAACGCATGGGAATGTTTTCCGGTTATGGCCGTCTCTCGAGCGGTGTAGAATGATGATAATGACGCCGCTTACGATTATCTCGCTATATTACCCGCAGGCAACTTGAACACATGTGCCGTCCTGAAACCAGCTAATTGCGTGCTCGCCGAAGTGGGAGTTTGTCCAATTGTGATATTGCCACTGAGAGGCTACGCGGTATTGGACCTAAATGAAAAAGGTCGACCAGAGGAATTAATATTGGTAGTATGGTGGTTAGAGCGTCGGCTAATAATGCGAAGCTTTGGGTTCGATTCCCCACTTGGCCGTAAATGGTAATGGTTGAACTGTTTTTTTTTTTGTTGTAGCCATACATGAGTACTACTAAGTAGTGAGCAATTATCAATGAGATGAGAATTGAGCCTTGCAGCGCTCAGCGTGCGCAATGTGACAAAATGAATTTCAATACTCTACACAAATTCTTCTTGAATGACTTTGCCTTGAAGCGACGCCAGCTGTAAGTGCTTACAGACCTGGAATGATGTTCAGGTATTACGACGACGCGAAAGCTCTCCACCAAGTGGTAGTCTTGCATTTAAACAATGTCGCACGCAGCATGACATTGAAGCGACGCAGTCCCTGCTCATCAGACTTTCAGGCTTAAGCTTAGACTCTCAATCATGTAGTTCCTTGTCAGATTGGCAGGCATGGAGCGAAAAGCCCTCAGGTAGGACCGGGCGAGTAAGTATCAATCCCTGCATAGCACCTCTGAACACGGACGGACCTAATCGTAGCGCTATTTGATTTGTACAGGAGCGGTCTAGCACCAAGCATAATGAGCACGAGCATGCAAACACACGATTAAAGCGTGGGATCCGTGGTAACAAATATTCCCTTTTTGTATTGTCCGGCAGTGCTCGCTTTCAACTGGACGCTGAACGTGGAAAACTGGCTGCTACCGGCTTGCATGGATAGGCATGTAACCAGTTCTTCGCGCGCAAAGACCCTACCTCAGGTATTACCGGGTCTCTCTGTCTGAAAGGTCTTCAATTCTTTGGAATATCTAGAGCTATCGGAGGACCGGTATTAAGCGCTTGTTAAACGACAGGACTGGTATGGATAGAAATTACCTATAAACACAAGGAATGCGACTGGAAACCAGCTTTGCCTGATCACCGAACACCATGAAAGCAAGGAAGCGCCTTTTCCCGTACATCGTCATTGTCCTTTTGAGCAGGCTGTGATTCAGATAGTGGGGCATTAAAGAACGCGTTATGAGCAGCCATCTCTCGCAACATCAAAAGGACATCAAACACGTCGACTTGTCTGACTCTGTTATCAGAATCGGTCCTCGCTTTGCACTTAGCCTCGTCGCGGCTCCGCTGCGCTTCTAGGTAGAACGAGTTGGACCAATGTGATCTCACCTGCGTCAAGAAATCCTGTGCATGCCATGACGTGAGCAGCGCCAAAGCATAGACTGCTGCAAAGATACAGTGTGTTGGCCAGGCGCTGCGCTCTCCAGGTACACGGATGGCTTGACCGGCTGGAACGAGATTGTATTCTGGATTCTCGGCGGTAAGTTCACCGAAAACATGCAAAATCCACGGAGCGTCGTCTGGGGCCGTTCCTCCGTTGTCTTAATGATAAAGTTTGGCGTCTTCATTTCAGTGAGCCACAGGTGACAGTAGTGATAACAAGTATTTCATACCTGAAGAATGGCAGCATCTCGGCCAAGGGATCTATATAACATCAATTGACGAGTAGGACTGCTCGCCTTGCTCGAGACTTTCAACGACATCTGTGTGGTGTAGCTCGAGGGTGTGAAGGCTAGCACGAGACCCGGAAATGAGGGAGAACAAGTCGGATGTGTTGATACCTGTTACACAGTGAAAACCGATGCACTGGAAGACATGCGAAGAAAGGGCCGCCCGCACGTCCTGAGGCAGCAATGACCAATCGATGTGGATGAACTTTATGGCTCGTAACTGTCGACGGCGCCATCGACATCAGAGTGGTAGTCCCACATGTATACGGTGACGGTTCGTAACCCCGAGAGCTGGAGATGGTCAGAAGACTCGAGCTGGTTTAATACTACATTGATAATGTCATGAGTTACAGCATTAGACGACAGACGGCCAATACACGTACAATCGGTGCTCCGCGGCATGTGCGAAACGATAAGGTTTTGAAGAGGACAGAGTCCTTCGCTGAGCAGGTCTTGCAGGCAGTGTATATCGGTCATATTGTGCAGCAGCATATCGAGAGTATGGACGTGTCCTGGTGTGAGGAAGGATGTGTCGTTCCAAAAGAGTTCAGGTGAGAGGGAAGAGTCGTAGATAGTCAGATTCGTCACATGTAGCGCGGACTGCTCGCTTTTCTCGAGACTTCCAGCGACATCTGTGTGGTGTAGCTCGAGGGTGTGAAGGCTAGCATGAGACCCGGAAACGAGGGAGAACAAGTCGGATGTGTTGATACCTGTTACACAGTGAAAACCGATGCACTGGAAGATGCGAAGAAAGGGCCGCCCGCACGTCCTGAGGCAGCAATGACCAATTGATGTGGATGAACTTTATTGCTCGTAACTGGAAGAACAGCGATATCACAGCAACGAAGTGCTTGGTGCCTCGCATTTTTCTATCGTCCCAGCCACTGTGAAGGGCTAAAGTCTCGACTCGGGGAGGTATATGAGGAGACGCCTGGCACATTACGAAACTTGTGGAAGTGCCGGAAGTTATCGAAGTGTAATTGGTGGAAAAGGTAAACTCGAGTTCGACGGAGGAAGGAGCGACAGACAAGTGAGGAGGCCTTGAGGGAATGAGAATCGATTAGCTCTTGGGGTAACCTAGTGAAGCAAAACATCTACGAACGTCAGTTTCTTTGGTTGAGTACAACAAAGGAGAGCGTACCTTCAATCCTCCAAAACTTAGAGATGGATGTCACGGTATGAGCGAAGGAAAGACATTTTTGCCCATGTCTCATGTGATCACAAATAGGGTCCGCGGAACATCGAGAGAAGGACGACCAGCGAAGATGCGAGTACAACGACGAGGATGAGGACCAGCATTTCTACTATTGGTAGTTGGAGGCTCTCATCTTTGCTACCTCGCTCGTGCCCGCCGCTTGTCAACAGTGGTAGCATTATTTCTGTAACGTGAGATTGGATGTTGTCGAGCCGAATGAATATGCTGGACATCTCGAAAATGACATCTTGAGAGGCCATATCGGTCTTTGCAGTGCCTGGAGCGATATGGGAGCTTTCTGTGGAAAGGTGAAAAGATGTAGCGATGTATATCGCGAGAAGACGTACTTGCGCAAAGATTCGTTCGTCCCCCAGGACATATGTCTTCCAGAATAAGATATTGGGTAGCTTGAGCGCATGGACGCTGCTACAAATTTTGAACAGTGTTGTTACCAGGCGTCTTCAAGGGTGAGAGGGGCAGATAAGGTTGCAGCAAAAACCAGTCCTTTGTCCATTGGTGGGCACCTGCTGGCCGTGTCTCGTCTTTGCTTCCCCGCTTTCATCAGAGTCTTCGTCTTCGTTGTGTCTCCGTTTGGCAATATAAGGTACTGGGCAACGAATCGTGGTCGTCGAGTAGCATATGTGTATCGTATTGCACGCTATCGAGCCAGGACCGCAACCAAGTTCCAGCTGGAAGGAATAGCCATGAGCATTCGGATACGTTAATACGACACCGTAGCGCACCTTCAAAGTTCTAATTTGTGTATCCTTCCCCAGCACCTATCGTTGCCGCCTCCCGTTATGGACACAGAAATACCGTATTGACGGCACAGAGAGACCCTCAGACTGTCGCGACTCGTTGCCGCTCTCCGTGTCGTGGTGAGCGTATTCCGATTTCTGGGCCTTCAAAGTCGAGGGCAGTGGTCGCCATGTGGGCTAGCGAGTCGTGATGGTGACAGTGTAAGCCTCGCAACGTGCTTAATTCCTTGACCCTAACCCTAGAATGGGCATATCAGCGGACGGACTTCCGGTCCGAGTCTGCCGACTCCTCCTTTCCTCGTACATCTACGACTCAATTCGTTCGCCTTCATGTCCAACCTTTCTGCGGTCGCGATAACACCCCATCTTCTGCAGCTTGGCAACTCATATACACAGGCTGCCCGCTAACACCTCATAGATGATTATGCTACGCCGGCTACTGTATCATGGGTGCTGAGGGCGGCCTGTCGTTCACCCCGGATTCTAGTAGTGCGGACTTCGACTATGAAGAGCCTTTCCATTCTTGTGTCCTCTATTACCACGCCCACGATCCGATCTTACCTATCGATCCCGACATCGAAAATGCTAGTAAACCCGACCATTCTGATGTAGATGCGTCCCCTTTCGGAATATCGATCATCGAGGGTGACAGATCTTGCGTCGCTACACATATGAAGCGTTCCTCTTGCCGAGCTCCCCATTGGATTCCGCCAAGCCGAGGCAGTCAGGTATATCTCGAAAATGAACACCCTTTCCCCGCGCTGATTCAGCTCTTAGTACATCAAAGCGGTCACAAAGGGGCGAGGCGGGGATGACATCGACGATATAGATGACCCACGAAACGGGCTACTCGTCGATCCGATATTACATAGATCCCTTGGCCGAGATGCTGCCATTCTTCAGGTATGGATTACTTGACATCACTATTGTCACCTGTGGCTCGCTGAAACGAAGACTCCAAACTTTATCATGAAGACAACGGAGGAACGGCCCCAGACGACGCTCCGTGGACTTGCATGTTCTCGATGAACTTGCCGCTGAGGATCCAGAATACAATCTCATTCCAACTGGTCAAGCCATCCGTGTACCTGGAGAGCGCAGCGCCTGGCCGCCACACTGTATTTTTGCTGCTGTCTATGCTTCGGCACTGCCCACGTCATGGTCTGCACAGGATTTCTTGACGCAGGTGAGATCCCATTGGTCCAACTCGTTCTATCCAGAAGCGCAGCGGAGTCGCGACGAGGCGAAGTGCAAGCGAGGTCCAATCCTGATAACAGAGTCAGACAAGCCGACGCATTTGGTGTTCTTTTGATGTTGCTAGCCGAGGTGGGAGTTTGTCCAATTGTGATGTTGCCACTGAGAGGCTACGCGGTATTGGAGCTAAATGGAAGAGGTTGACTAGCAGAATTAAAGTTGGTAGTCTAGTGATATAGTTAGAGCGTTCGGCTAATCATGCGAAGCTTAGGGTTCGATTCCCGACTAGGTTGTAATTGATATTTGTCAAATTGCGTTTTTGTTGTAGTCATACATGAATATTACTAAGTAGTGAGCGCTGAGCAATGAGTATTGCAGCGCTCAGCGCGCGCAATTTGGCAAAGTAAATTTCATTACTCTGACGCGGATTCTTCTTGAATAACTTTGCCTTGAAGCAACACCAGCTGTAAATACCTACCTGGAATGATGTTCAAGTATTATGGCGACTCAAAAGCTCTCCACAAAGTTGTAGTTTTGCATGTAAATAATCTCGCATGCAGCATGCCATTGAAGCGACGCACTCCCTGCTCATCAGATCTTCGGGCTTAAGCTTAGACTCTCGATCATGTCAGGTTGGCAGGCATCGAGCGAAAAGTCCTCAGGTAGGACTGGGTGAGTAAGTATCAATCCCTGCATAGGACCTCTGAACACGGACGGACCTAATCGTAGCGCTATTTGATTTGTACAAGAGTGGCCTAGCACCGTGCATAATGAGCACGAGCATGCAAACACACGATTAAAGCGTGGGATCCGTGGTAACAAATATTCCCTTTTTGTGCACTCGCTAGCTTTTCGTTCTCTTACAGCTGGACTCAGGTATTACCGGACCTCTCCTGTCTGAAATATTAGTTTTTCTTCAAATTTTTGGGAATATCTAGAACTATCGTAGGCGGCATTAGGCGCTTGTTAAACGAAAGGACTGGTATGGATAGAAATTACCTATAAATACAAGGAATGCGACTAGAAACCAGCTTTGCCTGATCACCGAACACCATGAAGGCAAGGAAGCACCCTTTCTCGTACAACGTCGTTGTCCTTTTGAGCAGACTGTGATTCAGATGGTGGGGCATTATAGAATGCGCTATGAGCAGCGATCTCTAGCGACATCACCAAACGCGTCGACTTGTCTGACTCTATTATCAGAATCGATCCTCGCTTTGCACTTGGCCTCGTCGCGACTCTGCTGCGCTTCTGGATAGAACGAGTTGGACCAATGGGATCTCACCTGCGTCAGGAAATACTGTGGAGGCTATGATGTGAGCAGCGCTGAAGCATGGACTGCAGCATAGATATAGTGTGTTAGTCAGGCGCTGCGCTCTCCAGGTACACGCATAGCCTGAGCAGCTAGAACGAACTTGTGTCCTGGATCCTCAGCGGTAAGTTCATCAAGGTCCACCGAGCGTCGCCTGGAGCCATTCGCGGATTCACGTCCGCTGTTTTCATGATCGTTCGGTAACTGCGTTCCGGTGAGCTACAGATGGCAATAATGATGACAAGTAATCCATACCTGAAGAACGGCAGCATCTCGGCCAAGGAATCTATATAATATCGGTTGACGAGTAGCCGTTTCGTGGGTCATCTATATCGTAGACGATATCACCACCTCGTTCCTTTGTAAAGGCTTCGGTGTACTATGAGAGCAGCTTCGGCACAGGGAAAGAGTATTCATTCGCCGTGACTGCCTTGGCTTGGCGGAATCCAATGGGCAGCTCGGCAAGAGGAACGCTTTATATGTGTAGCGACGCAAGATCTGTCACCCTCGATGATCGATATTCCGAAAGGGGACGCATCTACATCAGAATGGTCGGGTTTACTAGCATTTTCGATGTCGGGATCGATAGGTAAGATCGGACCGTGGGCGTGGTAATAGAGGACACAAGAATGGAAAGGCTCTTCATAGTCGAAGTCCGCACTACTAGAATCCGGGGTAAACAACAAGTCGCCCTCAGCACCCATGATACAGTAGCCGGCGTAGCATAACGGTTAATAATCTATACGGCGTTAGTGGGCATCCTGTGGATAGGAATTCCGAGACAAGGAAGCCAAGCTGCAGAAGATGGAGTGTCATCGCGACCGCAGAAAGGTTGGACATGAAGGCGAACGAATTGAGTTGTCATGATGATGGTACTATGAGAAAGGAGTCGGCAGATTCGGACCGGAAGTCCGTTCGCTTACATACCCTTCCTAGGGTTAGGGTCAAGGAACGGCGCTGCACCGAATTAGAGGCTTACACTGTCACCATCACGACTCGCTAGCCCACAAGGCGACCGCTGCCCTCGATACTTCAGGCCCAGAAAGCAGAATACGCTCACCACGACATGGAGGGCGATAACGAGTCGCGACAGTCTGAGGGTCTCTCTGCGCCGTCAATACGGTATTTCTGTGCCCATAACGAGAGGCGGCAACGATAGGTGCTGGGAAGGATACACGAATCACAACTATGAAGGTGCGCTACGGTGTCGTATTAGCGTATTCGAATGCTCATGGCTATTCCTTACAGCTGAGAAGTCGGTCGTGGTCCTGGCTCGAATAGCGTGCAATACGATACACATATACTGCTCGACAACCGGGATTCGCTGCCAGTTCCTTATATTGCCAAACGGGACACGACCAAGACCGTGACGGCGATGAATGCGAGGCAGCAAAAACGAGACACGGCCAGCAAGTGCCCACCAACGGACAAAGAACTGGCTTTGCTGCAACCTTATTTACCCCTTCCACGTTCCACCCTTGAAGACGCCTGGTAACAACGCTGTTCGAAATTTGTAGCAGCATCTATGCGCTCAAGCTACCCAATATCTTATTCTGGAAGAAGTAATTCTTGGGGGACGGATTTTTGTCCAAGTACGTCTTCGCGCGATATTCATCGCTACATCTTTTCACCTTTCCACAGAAAGCTCTCGTATCGCTCCAGGCACTGAAAAAACCGATATGGCCTCTCAAGATGTCATTTTTGGGATGTCCAGCGTATTCATTCGGCTCGACAACATCCAATCTCACGTCACAGAAATAATGCTACCACGGAGGTCCTCTGTTGACAAGCGGCGGGCGCGAGCGAGGTAGCAAAGATCAGAGCCAGTCCAATTACCAACAGAAGAAATGCTGGTCCTCGTCCTCGTCCCTCGTCGTTGTACTCGCATCTTCGCTGGTCGCGATGTTCAGCGGACCCTATTTGTGATCACATGAGACATGGGGGAAAATGTCTCTCCTCTTCTTTCGCCGTGACGTCCATCTTCACATCCCGGAGGATTCAAGGTACGCTCTCCATTGTCGTACTCGAGCAGAGAAACTGACGTTCGTTAGATGTTTTGCTTCACCAGGTTACCCCAAGAGCTCATCGATTCCATCCTGGATTTCTTAATCGACGACTCTCAATCCCTCAAGGCCTCCTCTCTTGTCTGTCGCTCCTTCCTCCGTCGAACTCGAGTTCATCTTTTCCGCCAATTACACTTCGATAACTTCCGGCACTTCCACAAGTTTCGCAACATGTGCCAGGCGTCTCCTCATATACCTCCCCGAGTCGAGACTTTGGCCCTTCACAGTGGCTGGGACGATAGAAAAATGCGAGGCACCAAGCACTTCATTGCTGTGATGTCGCTGTTCTCCCAATTACGAGCAATAAAGTTCATCCACATCAATTGGTCATTGCTGCCTCAGGACGTACGGGCGGCCTTTTCTTCCCATGCCTTCCAGTGCATCAGTTTGCACTGTGTAACAGGCATCAACGCATCCGACTTGTTCTCCCTCGTTTCCGGGTCTCGTGCTAGCCTTCACACCTTCGAGATACATCACACAGATGTCGCTGAAAGTCTCGAGCAAGGCGAGCAGTCTGCGCCACATGTAACGAATCTGACTGTCCACGACTCGGTTCTACCTGAACTCTTCTGGAACGACATATCCTTCCTCTCACCAAGACATGTTCATACTCTCGATGTGCTACTGCACAATATGACTGATATACACCGCCTGCAAGACTTGCTCAGCGGAGGGCTCTGTCCTCTGCAACACCTTGTAGTCTCGCATATGCCGCGGAGCACCAATTGTACGTGTATTGGCCAAGTGTTGTCTAATGCTGTAACTCATAACATGATCTATGTAGTATTGAACCAGCTCGAGTCATTTGATCACCTCCAGCTCTCGGGTTTACGAACCGTCACCGTACATATGTGGGACTACCACTCTGACGTCGATGGTGCCGTCGACCAACGCCTGCTCGAGTGGTGGATAGGTAACCTCAGGCAGTGCGACGAGATTGAGCGTATTACCTTTTGCATAACGCTTGGTGTCAACACCGGTGATTACGCCATGTGGAATGGCTTGGACAGCCTTCTGTCTGAGCGTAGGTTCCCTGGTTTGACGGCGCTGGTCGTAGAGTTGAATGTGACATGGGCGACGACAGATGTTACCTCAGTGAAGCGGGCCATCGAAAGCCAGTTTACTGACGCTCGGGTTGATGTAATTCTGGGTCGAGAAGGTTAATCGAGCCATTGTTCAGTGTTTCTCCTTGTCTCAGTCGCGCGTGTTGTATCCTCCTTTCATCTCATTATCATCATGAAATACCACGGGTGCCTACATGAATCTCCCTTGGACAATCCGGAGATATCGAAGCGATTTCTTCCCATAAATGTGAGCGTCGCAAGGGAACGTCACAAGCAGAAGATTAGGTACAGATTGGTGGGATTAGATTTCCCCCTATCCGAGCTCTCCACGGTATCCCGGACGTATGTACGTTCTGCAACTGACAGGAACCCTCATGCTGACGCACATCTATTAGTCTCTATCCCCCTCATCAGCATCTCTCCACCAAGTACGTGCTGGATCGGTACAAGGTGCCGACGCCGGACATAACCTTGGAAAGTCGTTTCATTTCTCCCTCGGCCCCACCGGTCTCTACCATTCAACTTCACTATTTCGTCTTTTGCATCGTATGTTTCGCTTATTTCGAGAAAGATGGGATATATCAGATCACACTCTTCAAACCTGAAGATTCCATTGCTCTGGTTCGCTACATCTACACTCGCGAGGTCGTGCCTATCGTAGTCTCCCTTCTCGGGCTCGGTGTGGAGAGGTTAGTAGAAGAGGAGGATTTGAAGCACAATAGCGATCGCATTGTCTTGTTTCTGATGCAGACAAAGACAGAGAGGGAGTTGGATGAGGCAGGGGTGGGGATTCTTACGTTTTGCCGGGCTATGGAAAGTCTGTGGATGTACGGGGAGGATATTTGGGATGCGATTAATCTGGCTTGGAGTTTGCTGCCTCGTGCGCATCCGGATGGAAGGTGTAGAAGAATGGAGGATTGGTTTAAGCTATATTACAGGTGTGAGTGGTATACATGAATTGATATCATCGTCATGTTACACAACCTAGAGACGGCCGTGGCATACCGCACAAATAACTGGCTAGGGGATCTATAAGCACTCTCCATTGCGAGACTCTCGTCGTGCACCTTGGCGCAAGAAATGGAACCGATTTTGCGTGAGTCTGATGCTCTGAATCACAAGTGTATTCGAGTCGTACACACGCCACACCACCTCAAAGGACCCCGGTTGGGTCTAGCTGGTAATACGTGCGTATTATCGTGCCGGTATATCGACATTCAACGATCGGAAACGGCCACTGCTTGGGGCGCCAAGGTGTAAACTCGGGCTATTGTATTACTACTAGTGCAATTTGTGAGGAAGCGCAAGATCATGAAACCCTACAAAGCACCAATCTCCATGGATATTCGCGACATTCGACGCGGTGTTGACCATGGCTTAGGAACTACTTGAGAGATCCTCAGTGCACAGGAAATCGGATCTCGAGGCAAGTGTGGGACAAATTTAGCGGGTACCGTTACTCGCGAAGAGAGGGAACAACGGTATGCGGTTCACTGAATGGACTAACCATGCTAGCAACAGGCAAAGGCGCTGAATGTGAGACACCTCGTCGACGAAGGAAGCTAGCTAGATGCGGCGCAAAGAATGAGTATGAAGTATTGAGTTGACATATACGATGGAGCCATCATCCTCGGGGTCGTCGGTCTCTGCACGCCACGAAAACCCATATATATACGCTGATACGGTCCTGACTAGGGCGGCCCACGGTTCGTAATGATCTAAAAGCGGTATAGCTCGACATCCAGTAGTGCCGGCTTGATTGTAAGTATCCTGCCGAACGGCGATGACGGGTAGCAAGGATAACAGAAATGAATTTAAGGAAATTTTCCGTTGCCGTCGTCGCCCGCTGCCTTTAGACTCGGAGTATCTAATGTCCTCCCAAATGGCACGTGACCGTGCCATCCAAGGCACTTCTGTTGAGCCTTCTACCCAGGTGGCTTGACTGGGACTCCATTGCATTGAAATCAATTGTCTCCTGAAACATTAAAGGCCCTGCAGCTGCTGAAGGACTGAGATAAGTATAGTATCATCAGTGTAGCGGGAGAAGCGGTCTTGCAGTGGGAAACTCAAACAGTACAGATCAACGTGTAACGACTGGTCGACTTGAACCGTATCCAAACGGGTTCTGAGCGTGAACCAAACGCAGTTGGACGCGAATATTCGTTCAGTTCCCATTTCTGTTCCCCATTTTGGACCAGCGCGCGCGCACCTGAACAGGACAGAACTTCGGCAACGCTACACAGGACCGTGCCTCCGAGTCTGAATGTCTTCCCCAAGGCCGTGCTTTCCGGAAAGTCCTATAAAGCTGTCGATATGAAGCTCTGAGAGGATAAGCCAGTCTTTGTTACACAATGCCTCGTTGGTCGCAGCATGCTGAGGTGCGTACGCAGTAGTAGACCACGGTGTTGCTGAAGCCTTTATTTTTTGGTTAGGATTCTTCTCGCCTTCTGGAGGGTTTTCGAAGGATAGGGTACGATGCTGATACCATGCAGTACACCTTCACGGACGAAAATGGGAAGTTGTATCGGAGCGCGCCTGGTGAGAAGTACGGTATGTTGACACCGGTCATTGGCTCTGTGTCGACAGATAGGCCTGGAGCCTTGTCAGGTTCGTCGCCTCTTTTTTTCCCCCTTCCATGTCAATAACTTTGTACATCTCCACAGATGGAGAAAATCCGACGGTCGAGTCAACTAGTCCCGCCTCGAAGTTGGCGTTCAGCGACTTCCTGCCTCCGTCTGCTATGACGTCCGCGTCAGCGTCTTTAGACCAGTATACGCCAGCGCCCCCACTTAGTGCGTATTTGACTGGCGCGGTGGGAACTGCACTTCCGATAATTCAGGGCGTCGTGCAGAGCGTCCGTCAGTCCATCACTTGTGCGTGTAGCAAGGGATCCGTAAATCACGCATCTCCACCTCCTCTTTGTGAGGCAGACAAGATTTCTGCCTCGAATACGGCCAGCCCAGTTGACGCTAGTGTTGACGAATCGAAGAGTTCCGAACCCAAGGCTTAGTGGCTTGTCGAGCAGTTCACTTTACTATATATCATTGGAAAGTAATTTGACAGTGACACATACATTGAGTAGACGTGCGGCTCTGCCGTTCTTACTTCAAAAAATATGAGAGATCTTTTGCAGGGTTAGGACCTAACGGAACGCGTCGCCAAAATCGATGGTTGAATTTTCAATGTCGAGTTGGGTCGATAGGGAATATAGACCATGAATATGGTAACAGAGGTCGTTAATAACGTAAAGGTGCATCGTAGTCGAAGTCCACATTAGGAGGTCGCCCTCAGCACCGACTGTGAAGATGTAGCTGCCACTGTAGCATAAATATCTAAGTAAATGGCTTTAGTGAGGACTCGGCCAGCCTGGGAATGGGAGTTTCGAGACAAGGAAGCCAGGCTAGAAGCAAGAGTGTCGTCTCGACCATGTA
The DNA here is from genome assembly GCA_022818075.1 of Armillaria altimontana. Classification (NCBI taxonomy): domain Eukaryota; kingdom Fungi; phylum Basidiomycota; class Agaricomycetes; order Agaricales; family Physalacriaceae; genus Armillaria; species Armillaria altimontana. Next base: position 54,296 of record JAIWYR010000042.1, on the reverse strand, counting down.
ATAGAGGAACATGAAGGCGAACGAATTGAGTCGCCATGGAGGTACGAGGAGACAACAGGGGTCGGCATACTCGGGCCGGAAGTCCGTCCGCTTACATACGCTTTCTAAGGCTAGGGTCATTGGAACTGCGAGGCTTTCACTGTCACCATCACGACTCGCTACCCCACATGGCGGTCACTGCCCTCGATACTGAAGGCCAAGAACACGGAACGCGCTCATCACGACACGTAGAGCGGTAGCGAGTCGCGACAGTCTCTCTGTGCCAGAATCCCGGTATTTCTGTGCCCATAATGGAGGGCGGCAACGATAGATGCTGGCGAAGGATACACGAATTATATGTTTGAGGTGAGATACGGTGTCATGTCTGTATTCGACTGCTCATGGCTATTCCTTACAGCTGAGAAATCAGTCGCGGTCCTGTGCCAACGATCCGACAACTGCCATTAACTGTCCACTTCCTTATTTGGCCCAGGAGAAACACGATCAAGACAGCGATGAAGACCGACGGTAGGCGGTCGGAAATTATAGACAAAGCAATAGGCGTATTTCAGTCAGGCGTTGACAGGCGAACAGGTTCCTGCTGAAGTGCGTCTTCTCGTGATATTTCTGGTTACAGCTTTTCATCACCGTTGCACAGAAAATTTTTCATCGTTGGTGTATTATATATCATCTTCAATGCTCCTACGTGGCCCTCTCTGTGGCCAAGGGCTGGATACCAGGTCATCGTCGCCAGCCTACACAACAACGACCATCCTTGGACCCAAACAACGGCTGACCACCTTGCGGCGATCCACCAGCACCTTTGTTCAAAGGCGAACATCAGAATCCATCGCATACATACCGCCGTTTATTGTGGGGGCGTTTTGAGCGGGGGCGACCCCAGGGCTTCCATAACAAGTACGCTAAGATGTCACGTCGGTGTATCCCCAATGCTCACGATTATTCCTTGCTACAGCCCTGGCTCGATACCGTGCAAGATACCGACAACTGACGATTCCAGGGTATAAGCTGCGATGATGAATACCGGAATGGCCTGCTGGCTACTCTCACTCTAGAAATAGCGTCAACGACAAACCAAATAGCAAGACAATGTCACTGCTCCGATGTCTACCCTTTCCCAGTGACGTCCATCGTCTTCGTAGAGGAACCAAGGTACTTTTTGTGTCGCCTTTCTCGAGGCAGAAACTAACTTTTGTAGATGTGTCGCTTCACTAGGTTACCTCAAGAGCTGGTCGAATCCATCCTAGAATCTAATCGATGACTTTCAATCCCTCCTCTCTTGTCTGTCGTTCTTTTCTCCGTCGGACCTGAGTCCATCTTTTCCGTCGATTACATCTTTGGAACTTTGGATACTTCCGCAAGCTTTACGGCATGTTGCAGTCGTCTCCTCGTATACCTCCCCTAGTCGAGACATTGGTCCTTTACGGCGGTTGGGAGATGTAATACGAGACAACAAGCACGACGTTGCGGTTATGCCTCTGCCCTCACGCATGAACTCTTTTTGAATGACGCGTCTTCCTTTTTTCCCCTGAAAAATGCTTCATACTCTCGATGTGCTGCTATACAACATGGCAGACGTATGCCGTCTGCGAAATGCGCTCAGTGAAGGACTTTGTCCATCCTGGAACCTCATCGTAGTACGTATGCGGCGAAACGTCGGTTGTAAGCGTATGACTATCCCTTCTGTCATCATTACTCATGGTATATCTTCTTTAGTGTTGACCGGTGTCGACTCTTCTCATTCCCTCCTAGCCTCAAGATTACGAACCGTCACTATTCATATACGGGACCACCGTGCTAGTGCCGTCGGCCGACGCCTACTCGATTGGTGGATCAGGAATTCCAGACAGTGCGATGAACTTGAGCGTATCACCTTCTATGTCACATTGAGGATGAATATGGATAATTGCGCCCAGTGGAAAAGTTTTGATAACCTTTTGTCCACCCGAAGGTTCCCTGCTTTGATGGCGGTCGTCCTATGTGGGAGACGGATTTAGTGCCAGTGAAACACGTCATTCAAAGCCAGTTCACTGACGTTCGAGTTGATGTGGTAGTTACGGGTCGAAGAGGTTGGCCTTCTGTCGTATGTCAAACATCTGTGGCATGCTAATGGTGGTCTTTTCGGGTGTAGAGTGCTTAGGGTTCCTCTGTCACAGACCTAATCACTACAAGGAGTTGATAGGTTTAAGCCGCACTCGTGATTGACTTTCGGCGCCTTTGAAAATAGTTACAGCCACAAGTGCTGCGTTCTCCTTTTCTCTTTTGAACTACCACGAAAGCCTCCCTTGGACGGCTCAGAGATGTGGGAGTGGTTTCCTCCTAGAAAGGGATGGCACGATGGAAAACTTGGCTTAACCGACGATATACTGGCATTCACGTTGGCCAGATTATAGATATCCGAGTTTCTACCGACAGGATATCCAGGGACCTTCACGATGACATATATTTGTCCACTCGCGTCAATTAGGATGACACTACTTCTAGCCGTGTTTCAAAACTGGCGCGTAAGCGGAATGCTGTGGACAGTTCCGTGAATAATGATATCCCTGACGCGTGCCAAGCAAGCCTTCCTATTGTTAGTGTTCCTAGAAGACCACTACTATTTCTTGTTTCTAGCTCCATTCAGGAGCATCGTTAAAAGGAGAAGTGAACGGAGGAATGCCACGAGGCCAAGCTGTACTTGGTCCAAAAGTTCTTCCCATTCTCGCTGCATCTATTTTACTTCCCTTTCTCGGGCCATGTCACTTGCTGATATGTGTCTTTAAAATTTCAAGGTGCAATCATTCATATGGCGCCAGCTTTAGTAATATATGATGCCGTGAAGGGCGGAGGCGGAATATTTCATCGTGCGATGGACTGAAATGCTTTATAATGGACGCATTTCTTTGAGTAAATACTCCCCACTCCCTTCCCCCACACATGCTTCCTAGCGCCGCACTTCTACTAAGTCTAACAGGATCCGTGCTAGGTTTCCACGCGTGTCAGCGTATTGCGGATAAAGTTTCATCTGCGACAGATGTTTACTATCCTGGTGAGTATCAAGCCACCTTCTCCCGCGATGCTTGACTGACATCCTGTAGGATCCTCGTCATACGCAGCGGACAATGAGCATTACGCGCCGTCAAGCTCACAAGCCTCAAAATGTAGTGTGGAACCTGGGTCTGCTGAAGATGTCGGCATCATTGTTCGTACTGTCATCTTTTTGCTCGTGCCTGGTGCTCATTTGTGTCATTCTAGCTAGGTATTTTGGGCAAAACGAAGACGGCATTTGGTGTACGTGCCATTTAAGCGGTCCCATCTTTAAATATGCCTGAGTGCCTTTCACTAGGTCAAAGGCGGCGGACATGCTACGAACCAAGGCTTCTCTTCAACGACCGGTGTCCAGATCGCCATGACGCGATTCAACGAAGTCACGTACGACCCTGCGACACAGACGGCGGTGATTGGTGCTGGTAACGTTTGGGAAGATGTTTACGAGATATTGGATGCTCAGGGTGTCAACGTTGTCGGCGGGAGGGTAACGGGAATCGGTGTGGCGGGTCTCACTCTCGGTGGTGGTATGTATGATGATTATACTTCAACGATCTGTTTGAATGGATATTTATCTGCAGGGTATTCGTGGCTGAGTAACCAATATGGTCTGGCTCTGGATAATGTGGTCGCATACGAGCTTGTAGTGCCTAATGGTACTGTGCTGACCGTAACGGAAGGGAGCGATCCAGATCTGTTTTTCTCACTCAAGGTACGTGCTCTTCTTGCGGGTATTCATTCTTGTTATAAATTTATTGTAACAGGGTGGCGGCAACAACTATGGTATTGTTACTCGGTTTACCTTGAAGACATACCCGCAGGGTGCTGTTTGGGTAGGTGCGATCTTGAAATTTGGGTAGCGATGACTGACTAGTATCTGTAGGGTGGATCAGCCTCATATAATGCAAGCTATATATCCGCGTTCACTGCAGCGTCCGTCAAATTCTGCTCAGAGGTCACTGACCCCAAAGCTGGAATGATCATAGGATATGGATACACCAGTGGTCAGGTACTTCAAGTTCACATCGTCTCTCACTGTCCAACTTTGCGAGTCCTAAATCACGTTATCACTAGGTATACCTTTCCAGCCAAATGTTCTATAACGGCCTTATCCCTCCAGATGGCATCTTTGATGATTTCCTAGCCATACCCGCCTTGGCCCTGGATGTTACGACCCGTTCCTTCTTTGACCTCATCAACGGTACAGTTTCATTCGTAGATGCTTCGACTGGATATCGGTGCGGTTTGTTTACTTCCAGATATCTACTAGTATTACTAACGGCTTACGCTGACTAGGACCGTATACAACCATATCCCCACACTCGAGTACTCTGCGTCTAACATTGAGAGCGTCATTGATGAGCTCAACGTCGGTCTGCGTCCTTCTTTCGACCTGGAAATGCTCTGATTCTCTTTCCTTAGTACTGGGGCCCCACCCTATCCGCACACGGAGCGTTTTACGTCGGCTATGCTATGGAACCCTTCCTTCCGAGCCTTCTGACTCACGCTCCTGCGGGCTCCTCTGCGTACCCGGGCTCGCGGGATCATGTCGCCTTTCCTACTAACCTCAACTTGCAGTGGTTGTCGGAGAGCGAGGACGATGTATTTCATGACGCTGCGAGACAGACTACGGAGAGGCTTGGGGCGGAGGGTGAACCGATGTACCCGAATTATGCGATTTATGACACTCCTGTGGCGGATATGTTCGGCGAGGTGGGAGTGAAGAGGATGGAGGCTACGAGGGAGAGGGTGGATCCCCACGGTGTCATGATGTTGACGGGAGGGTTTAAAGTATAGTGACGGAGGCCAGTTTGTTTTCAGGCTGACCCAAGTGTCTTTATTCGTCTAGCATTGAACCGCAGATACTGGGCTTTCTCATTGCGGCTGAGTTCGCCGTGTATCTCTGCTGTCAAAGATCAATACAACTCCCGCTTGCGTTGAATTTCTATCCCCACAAATGGGGGGTAGCGCACGACAAACATGCAATGCTCGCGGTGCGTCGTCAACGAATAAATGATCGTTTCCCTTTACCATACCTGAATCTCTCGCGTGGCAGCTAAGTAAAAAGTTCACCGGAAATTACCATCTTCATAGCACTGGTTGCTGAGCATGTTAGCGGAAAAGATCAAAACAAGGTTTTGTGAGGCCATAAAATGGTTTATTGTAGACAGCGAGTATAACTCGGACCGGCCCGAATTTTTACACGCCCATAGCGTGCCAAGCAAAACAACTATTTCTTGTTCCTAGCCCAAGTTAAGACCCTCTTTAAAAGAAGAAGTAAACGATCACATACGCGAGGCCTGCTCCAAAAACTCTTCCCGTTCCCGCTGCGTCTATTTTACTGTCCTTTCTCGAGCCGGGCCGCTCGCTGATATGTATCTTTATCTTTAGAATTTCAAGGCGCAATTATTCATATGGGCGTCAGCAGGTGATGCCGTGAACCGGGCGGAGGTTGAAGTCTTTCGAGTACGTACTCCCCACTCCAGTCCTACCATATGCTTCCTACCACCGCACTTCTGCTGGGTCTAACAGGAACCACAATAGGTTTTCACGCGTGTCAACGAATTGCGGATAAAGTTTCATCTGCTACAGATGTTTACTATCCCGGTTAATATCAGGCCACCTCCTCCCGTGATGCTTGACTGACATCTTCTAGGATCCTCGTCATACATAGCGGATAACGAGCATTACGCGACGTCAAGCTCACAAGTCTCAAAATGTAGTGTGGAACCCGGGTCTGCTGAAGATGTCGGCATTATCGTTCGTACTATCATCTTTTTGCTTGTGCTTCTTGGCGCTCATTCGTGTCATTCTAGCTAGGTATTTTGGGCAAGACGAAGACTGCATTTGGTGTACGTGCCATTTGAGCGGTCCCCTTTTGACGAACCACGATGCCTGAACGCCGCCTTTAGATCAAAGGCGGCGGACATGCTACGAACCCAGGCTTCTCTTCAACGATCGGTGTCCAGATTGCTATGACGCGCTTTAACGAAATCACGTACGACCCTGCGACACAGACGGCGGTGATCGGTGCTGGTAATATTTGGGACGATGTTTACGAGATATTGGATGCTCAAGGTGTCAACGTTGTCGGCGGAAGGGTAACGGGGATCGGTGTGGCGGGTTTTACTCTCGGCGGTGGTACGTATGATGATTGTACTTCAACGATCTATCTCCTGAATGGATGTCCATCTGAAGGGTATTCGTGGCTGAGCAATCAGTACGGTCTGGCTCTTGATAATGTTGTCGCGTATGAGCTGGTAGTGCCTAATGGTACTGCGGTGACGGTAACGGAAGGGAGCGATCCAGATCTTTTCTTTTCACTCAAGGTACGTGCTCTTCTCCCGGGTATTCATTCTTCTTATGGAATTGGTGTAAAAGGGGGGCGGCAACAACTATGGTATTGTTACTCGGTTTACCTTGAAGACACACCAGCAGAGTGCTGTTTGGGTACGTGCGCTCTTGAAATTTTGATAGTGATGACTGACTAGTATCTGTAGGGTGGATTAGCCTCATATAATGCAAGCTATATATCCGCGTTCACTGCAGCGTCCGTCAAATTCTGCTCAGAGGTCACTGACCCCAAAGCTGGGATGATCATAGTATATGGATACACCAGTGGCCAGGTACTTCCCATTGTCTCCCGCTGTCCGAATCCATGAGTCCTCAACTACGTTATCAATAGGTCATCCTTTCCACCCAGATGTTCTACGATGGCCCTGACCCCCCAGATGGCATCTTCGACGGTTTCCTCGCCATACCCGCTTTCGCCCAGGACGTTACGACTCGTTCCTTCTCTGAGCTCATCAACTCTACGGTTCCAACCATCAATGCTTCGACCGGATATCGGTGCGGTTTGTTTACTTCCGGACACTCACTGACGGCTTACGCTGACTAGGACTGTATACAATCATATCCCCACACTCGAGTACTCTGCGTCTAACATTGAGGCCGTCATCGATGAAGTCAACGTCAGGCCGCGTCCCTCTTCTGACCTGTAAATACTCTGATTCTCGTTCCTTAGTTCTGGGGCCCCGTGCTATCCACTCACGGACCGAACGTCGTCGCCTACGCTATCGAACCCTTCCTTCTGAGCCTTCTAAGTCACGCTCCCGCGGACTCCTCCGCGTACCCGAGCTCGCGGGATCATGTCGCCTTTCCTACTAACGTCAACTTGCTGTGGTTGACAGAGAGCGAGGACGATGTGTTTCATGATGCTGCGAGACAGACGGCGGAGAGGCTTGGGGTGGAGGGTGAATCGATATACCCGAATTATGCGTTATATGGTACTCCTGTTGTGGATATGTTCGGTGAGGAGGGGGTGAAGAGGATGGAGGCTACGAGGGAGAGGGTGGATCCCCATAGTGTCATGATGTTGACGGGAGGGTTTAAAGTATAGTAATGGAGACCAGTTTGTGTTCAGGATCTCCATTCGTCGTCGCATTGAACCGCATATACTGGGCTTTCACATTTGTTGTGGTTAATGTCCGCAGTGTATTACTGCTGTTGAAGACTTAATACGCCTTACAGCTCCCGCTTGCGTTGGCCTTCTATTCTTACAACTCGGTGGCGGCGCACGACAAACCCTGGTGTTCACTTTAACAACATCTTCAATATACGCCAAGGGTCAGCTTGACGAACAATAATTGACGAGAGCCATGAATCCCACTTCGCAGTATGTGGAGTATCAACATAAACCGGAATAACTAGAAACGGCTTTAGGCGACATTGACAAACGGGTAATGGCGGGACGTACGATTGTGTCGAAGCCAGAACTCTTTCCGGATGGCTGGGTTTGATCTATACGAGGCTCTATTAGCAAAGAGCCCACTCTGCCGTGGAGGATGATCATTTCCGTCGAAAATGTCATCGCCCGCCGTAGTTGAGGAAGAAGGTTTCTGCTGTTCGCCGTTTAGTCGATCGAATCAGCCCATGCTTTATACTGCTCGACTCACCCTTCTGGACAAACGAAAACGGGGCTGTCGAGATAATCTTGGAGATGCATCCGACCAGGTATCGCAGTGAACTGAATTCATCTTTGGGAGCGCTTGAAGAAAGGAGTATATCGCTCGATCCAACGGCTTTGAAGAGGTATAGGCTTGTGGTACCGAGGGCAAAAGGTCCAAACCATGAAAAGCATTCGCTTCTCACAAGATGCAATCGCGACAATGATACGCGCACGAAAACGCAATGCTCGCGGTGTATCGTCAATGGATAAGTGATCACTGCCCTTTACCATACCTGAATCTCTCGCGTGGCAGCCAGGTAAAAGTTCATCGGAAATTACCATCCTCCTTCATAGCGCTGGTTACTTTCTCAGCTGAGCTGAAACGATCAATAAGAGGTTTTGTGAGGTCACAAAATAGTTGATTGTAGACGGCAAGTGCAATCAATGAAAATCGAGCTAAGAACATCCTACAGGCTCTAAAAAGTTTATGAGAGCAAGAACGAGGAAGACATAATAGGACATACCATAATTCACGATCTGTAAGTATCTAACTACAAAAGACAGCGTATTTCCATGGAGTTGCCCTTGGAGACTAAATCATCTCCATAACCTAGAGTGTCAAATAGATCATCAATGACAGGCAACATATACATAAGAAAAGGGCACACCTTAGTCAAGTCAGTAAACAACGCACCCATTGCATGAATCCAAGACATGTCCGTTAGAGGGGGGTGAATGTGCATCATGGAACGATATTCGATCCCGGCCTAGTCCTCCCTCGATGTGAGATGCTCTTTCCTCGAATGAGCGTCATGGCGTACAGCAATATTGAACCTCGCCGTGGTAGTCACTAGCAGATATCAGCATCGCATACGAGGACGAAGAAAGGACACACACTGGGTGCAGTTCACTAGCGAAGGTGGTGGACTCGACGTGCCTTCAGACCTTGTTCAGACCTTATTTGTTTAGGCGAATTTGGTATTCTTGAATGATTGTTGACTTCTTTGGCAACATCTAAAACATGTTGTTGCGCGCGCGTCACCATCGAGAATATGAGCCGTACAGAAGGACAAGAAGCGAACGGAGAGAAGAAATCTAACAGCACTTGCCTGAGAGTGACAGCAAAAAACGGTGTCACAGGGGTGACTACAACGGTCATCCCAGCTTACGAAACGGATAAATACCGGCATCTACACCGCCACCTAGATGGATAATTGCCGGCACCTGCACCGTCACCGAGATCCTCAGGTTCGAAGCATGAACAGTATTCTATGTGCACAGGACTCAGAAATTTGTGGCTGGGTAAATGGAAGATCATTTTGAAGAATGCATACAGCAGCGCTCACTCAAGCTGTGGTCCCTTCTCTTCAAGGTGGAAATTGGGTACTTACTAGTTATTGCCAATCCGATTCGATCGATTCGTGAAGTGTCGTTGATCGCGCGTCTCAGAACCTTTTTGTCGCGACAAGTCCGCGAGGCACCTCATATTTTCTTCACGATCGACATTGGTAACGCAGACGCCTCACGGATAAGCGGATAACGATGCCACATGCGCGTCTATCTCTGACTAGGGTCCCCCAACTTGGGTTTGATCGGCATCTCAACAAAGCGGGTAAATAGTTTATTCTGTGAGGATTCAGGAATAGACTTCGTAGCTGCACCGGCCGGCGCGGAGGTAGTAAAAGCACGCGGATGGATGATGAACTAAAGGTACCAGGGCTTAAAGGTAAATATCAACCGGGTAGTCAGAACCAAGGTAGATTTCTGTCATTCGCGCCATGCCATGGAAATTCCAGTGTTGATAGATAAAGTTTGATTATTCGCCTCGGTAGTCCCGAACCAGCCGTGCTGCGGGAATATAAAGGACCTGAGAAATATTGACGAATGGCTTGGCAAATGAAGTTCCGGCTGTGTAATCAAGAGTTCGCTCTGAGGGGTTCACCGGCGGGGTACTACTCCGAGAACTTTTGTGGGATGGATGATATCGTAGCGTTGGACGGCCTGTCCTATCTACAGGGAGATGCATTCAAGCCGCATCTAATGAGGGAGCAAAATTCGTTCAGTGAGGTCCTGCCAGATGCGGTCGGTGCGTCGGACACTGGTAGATCAGTCCTGGACTGAACTGTAGCATGTATGGCGATTATTCAGCTGATCGATATCCCTGAGAAAGCGGTATAGGCTCGCGTGTGGGCCAACTACGCGAATCCACTTTTGCCAACTCCGTGCGAACGTAGCGGCTGGACATCAGGACAGTGCCCTTCTTGATGATGAGGCCGTGCACTCCGGAAAATCATATATAACCGTCAATATGAAGCTCTGAGAGAGCAAGCCAGTCCTTGTTACATAATGCCTCGTTCGTCGCAGCATGCAGAGGTGGGCACGCAGTAGTAGACCACGGGGTCGCTGAAGCCTTTTTTGTTCAGGATTCTTCTCGCCTTCCGGAGGGCTTTCGAAGGATAGGGTACGATGCAGATACCATGCGGTATACCTTCACGGACAAACAAGGGAAGTTGTATCGGAGCGCGCCTGGCGAGGAGTATGGTACCCTGACGCCGGTTGCGTTCTCTGCATCGATGGATAGGCCTGGAGCCTTTTCAGGTTCGCCGACTTTCTGTCCTGTCTTCGAAGGTTAATTATGTGTGTCCCCCGCAGATGGAAACAATTCGAAGGTTCGACAAACTAGCAGAAAGATGACATTCAGCGACTTCCTGCCTCCGACTGCTATGGCGTCGGCCTCATCATCTTTGGACCAGAATTTGCCAAAACCTCCGCCTACTGCTCATTTTAATGACGCGGTCCGAACTGCTCTTCCGAAAAGGCTGGGTGTCATGCAGAGCCTTCGTCGATCTATCACGTCCGCGTATACCAAAGGATCCGCAAAGAAAGCTTCTCCTCCTCCTCCTCCTCCTCCTCCCCTTTCTCAGGAGAACGTCAAGAGCACGGCTAGCTCAGTTGGCGCTAGTGTTGAAAAATCGAAGGGTTCTGGTACAAAAAGCTTGGAGGCTCGCTAGGTCAAGCAGTTCATTTCACTATATATTGTTGGGAAGTAGCTAGACATTGATTCGAGGGGGGAATGGATATGTGGCTCTGTATATTGAATATTGTTGATCCAATTTAACTCGACTTGCGAGTTTGGTAAAAGCAATGTTGGACAACTGGGGCCGAGGGTTCAAGTTTGAAGAACGGAGAACGCGCCTGAAATGCACCAGACCGACAAAAAATTTGTCATCAATCCGAGCGTTCCGACCATAGAAAGGACAAGAGAATTTTCGCCGACATAGAGCGCAATGGAACGCGTCGATGATTGAAACTAAAAGACCGTGGGAACTTTGACGTGTTGTTGACGGCTATTGATGCTGAAATTCCTTTCCGTCTCCATATCCTCTTTCTTCTTGCCACGTCTTTCCCTAGCTTCTCACTTAACGAACTCCTCTCTGAGCATAGGAAACCCTCACATTGTATACTGAAGTACCCTATTGGATGCATATATCGATGGAATTTGTTGGAAGGATTGACTTTTTCTTAGCATATGTGAACCAGTTTGAGCTCATTATCGTCACTTTTGGCAACTTTAAAGCTCTCATTGTCCGCCACGTTAACACAAGCTCGTCCATCATGCAGACCCTCACAGCCAAGACTAGGATTCTTTGTGAAACAGCAAATTCTGAGAGGGAATTCTGTGACATGGCGTTTCTAAGTGGACTATAATGATCGCCTATGGATTTTTGGTATTCTAGTGAAGCGAGTGCCAACGTTCGCAGTTATTCGCACACCACCTGACCGGTCTGAAATTTAGGTTGTGCAGATTTGACATCAGTTTTATGTCGGCGATCTCGGAGGGCCTCATTTACATTACGTCCTGAATGTCCCAAATTTCGGACTGCGACAAAGTCCCGTGCTTCGTTCGTGATCCCCAAACCGACCATCAACTATCACAGGTCAACGTTTCAACATTCAATCGGTATGCGAACGGTTGTAATTTCACTGTCGAAATTCACAGATGGTTCGAAAAGGGTTTACTCGCAAAGGGCTGGCCGCTCTGTCCCACAGGGAGCGGGACCAGCCATGACCGGGCTTCGAACTTCTCCTTCGGTGTGTGTCCTTATCACTCGTGTTTGATTACGCGCTAATTCGCATCTCCTCAGGATGTACTACTGCTTATTTACATAATGCCCCCTTCCTACACTGCGACGCTCACTCAAATCCGATTAGAGGTGTTAACGTGTATTCGCGTAACCCAAAATCTGCCTAAACTAGGTCCAAACCACTCTTTATCAGCATCCACCATTATCCATGCTTTCTGCTGCCCTTATCTTGGGACTCGTGTGGAGCGCCTTTGGGATCGACTCGCCTGCCGGACTCGATACACCCATGAATTGATTTACTCACTAGAATCATATCTAATGATATCCCGGTGTCCAACTATTCCAAACATACCATCGATAGTCTCGTCGAAGAACTGAAGGTGCGGTGATTCTCTACGTGATTCCCGTTCATCTGTGCTGAGGACCAATATCAGCACTGGGGCGAGAAATTAGTCTTCGATAACAACGTCTATGTTACGTATACCCTCGAACCTTTCCTTCCTACACTTTTCAATCACGCGGGAGCGGGCTCCTCTGCGTATCCGGGCTCGCGGGAGCGTCTCGTCCTTCCCACTGAGGCCAACCTGGGGTGGGTATCGGAGAGCGAAGACGACGTGTTCCACGATGCTGCGAGAAAGATGACGCAGAAGCTCGGGATGGTGGGTGCATTGAGGTACCCGAACTATGCGATGTATGGTACTCCGGTGGTGGATATGTATGGTGAGGAGGGGCTGAAGAGGATGCAAGATACGAGGGCAAGGGTAGATCCTGATGGTGTCATGCAGTTGACGGGAGGGTTCAAAGTGTAATGAAATGTTTTGACTTTGGAATATCGAACGTGTGTTTGGACCAGTTTCGAACGGTGTGGACCTTAATCGCTTTGGTCAAGTCGTCTTTTCAGGCTCTAGATGATGGTCCTCGTCAAGGACCTGAACATATTTGAAGGATAAAAGATAATGCGACGTGGAAGGAGCCGCAAGATTGAGGCTGATGTGCTCGATGTCGGCTTTGCCAGCCTTCGGGTAAATGCAGAGATTACAGAGAAACCTTGCTCTTTTCGGCCTGTGCTTATTGTCATTGAGAAGATGTTCGACATTCGTGAATTCAAATCACAGCCAAAGCAAGTGTTCCGCATAAGGGTCCTTCGGTCGCTGTTGGCTGGGCTTTCTCGGATAGTTAGGGGTTAACGGAGACGGAGAGCATAGATAATGTGGCTTTATATACCGAATCTCCCTGATCCCAGCGTGGACTTTGCGTAAAAAGTGGCAGCGGGACAGGCTGAGGCTAAAATAAAAATAGAAGAACGGCGAACGAAGTGCCAATTTCAATGGTATCTAAGCAATACGAGCGTCGTATCTACCCTAAAATAAATCAGAAACGTTTACCAGCTGCAGTGAGACGCGTCATCTGGTCGATGAAAGATCGTGGGAATTTTGGACGCGTTGTTGATGACTGTTGGCGCAGACACCCGGCATCCACGCGACGTCTATCCTCCCGAAAGCTCGTGCTGTCGATGACGATGGATGACTTTGAGACGTCAAAAGGCATCATCTCGCTTTGTGCGTCCTATCTCTCTGGGGCCTTCGCGGATCAATTCACATGGGTGGGAAAGGCTCTTCAGGCCCGTCTGCTCTTATCCATCATGAAATGCCAAACGTACTTTATGCTTGCCGGAGGAGGGCATACGCCTGATCGCACGACGGGTAACACGCTCAATGATGTGCTGATGCATCTTTTGAATGAGGTCAACTGTCATTCTGTTATTCGGGCTATTCTACAGCAGGCCACTAGAGCCATACGCGAGGTGGAGTGGCATCCATTTTCGCTGGAAAAGGGTATTGAGAAGGACGCGCCCAAGCTCTGGGAAGCGTGGGTAAGATTGAAAAATGCGGTAGGCACTCGTATGGAAATGAGAAAGAATTATCTTTGGAGGGACAAAGCGGAGTGCATGAATGCGGAGATGCGTTACTTCATGACATGTTTGAGCTGGTCCGTCTGAGATCAATTTCCAGTGTCCTTTGCCTCCGCAAGTAACTCCTGAAACCACGTTCCCTCCGCTCAAGAAGTGTGTAGGATGCTGCTATGCATATTACTGCTCTAGAAAATAATGCCAGAAGGAGGCGTGGAACAGCGGACATCGAGAGATTTGTACTCACATAACAAAGAATCGGAAAAGTAAAATTATATTCTTCAAGATGAACACAGTACTCATGTTATTTTTCTCAATAGAGGGACATCCGCCGCATATGAACCCACGAGATGGTGCTTTCCTTTCGTACCTTGTAAAGTGCGATATGAAGAGGAACCCTAATCATATCAAAACTCTGAAGAAAGAGTATAGACAATCACATCCGGCCGACTCTCCCTTGTAGTCGTCGTCAACTATCTTATTGTGCCGAGGACGTTCAGCGTGTTTTCGGCATCCGTGTATGAGGGAAAGCCCGACTGGGATCAGCATGTTGCAGACGCGAGAGCGGGAGAGGGACAGCTAGTTTTTCTATCTGTTCCCTATGGGCCGAACGTTTCACATGAGCTGATACTTATACGTGGTATTTGAAGGAGTCATCACGGAATGGTACACTATTCGATTCGGCACCGACGAGTGCTGAGGATATCGATATCTATATAAAAGTTGTTTACTGAGGGACCATAATAACTATCATGTCGTAAGGCCTTTCACCGTTGCCTCCATATACGCTTTGGGATCATCCCAGTGGACCTAGAGACGTGAATGTAAATCAATCCGGACCTGAACAACGAACAAGGTCGCCGTACGAAATGGTTTGCTCCTGGGATCTCGATATAGCGGATAGGCCGCTTGGGAGCCAAGCGCTTGTTCTCAAAAAATGCCCACGCGCAGTACCAGGGCGTCGCAGTACAAAACTGATGTACAATTTCCAGCTTTGGCAGAATCTTCTTGATCGCCTCTTCGTCGTATAGCGCTGTCTCGGTCTGCTGCCTGATGGTAGGTTGCATCGGAGGGAAATACCTGATTCGGCAGACACTAATGGGTCAAACAATGGTCGGGGAGACGAAGAAGACGCACATGGGAAATTCCATCCTTCCAGCTGCCTCGCCGTCAAAGCCAACCTTCATGTCATCTGGCGTCATGTTCTCGATTGACGGACGTGTACCACGTTTGCTGAAGTCAAGCCCGTCTGGGGAACGCGACGCAAGATCTGGATGGTCATAGTACGTGCTGACCCAGTATCCAAAGTTAGCAAACATCGCTTCAGTTGTCTTGAGCTCGGGATCATTGAACGGGTTATATCTTTCTGGTGGTTGATCGTATCCGAAAGCGAGATGAGGCGGGTCTGACAAAAAATGAGAAAACTGAAAGTCCAGATAGAAGGGAAGAACTAGCCGTAGAAGATCATCTGTCGGAAGTAAGGCTCCAACGCGTCGTAGGTCTCTGTGGGTATAACTTCCGGGTGGGAAAGAATGGCGAGAGGACTGAAAATGGAGTCAGTATCAATATGTGACGGCAAAACTTAGAAGCGGCGAACATACGTCGTAGTCCCAAAACTCCATCCAATGGTAGCCAATCCTCCAGACTTGCCGTCTGCGCCGATCTTGGGAATATCGTTGGTCTTGATAAACCAAGCCAGGAAGTACGCCGATTCGGATCCCAGGCGCTGTAAAAATTCTGTCTTCCCCTCTCTTAGCTCTGCGAGTTCCTCGTCAGTATACTTCGTTGAGCCGGCATAGTCACGCCTATTCAGGATGACGAGACGCAGATTATTTTCCGCCGCCATCGGGAGGAGCTTGTGGAAGGTATCTAAATAGACGAAGAAATGAGATATACGCGACATCGAGCATCAGAAGAAAAACTTGCGGCCCGTGAAGGCACTTCCGTGGAAAATGACAACAGTGGTGTAGTCAGTAGACCCCGCGACTGGCCCGCTGTCGGTGAAGAAGAGCACTGTGCCATTGGCGTCCACAGGACCAACACCGGTTGTATATGACATAGAGATCAAAAGAGGGGGATACAAAGTTGGTGATGAACCATGAACCGTCAACTGAAATATTAATAAGGTAGACAACATCCAAGATCCGCCCAGGTCGCGTGATCATTATGACACGACCAAACTGAGCGAACCAGATGCTCGAAGAGTTGTAGAACTCGCTACAGGCTCAATGTTCCAGATATGAAAAATAGAGGTTGTTATAATATAGGGTGTAGCTGGAATGAAACAGATTTACGAATGGATTAGGATTCATGAAGGAATTAATGACGAAGGATATAAGTAAGTATCTAAGAAAGGAATGGGTGTGAGTAATATACTAGCGAAGCACTGTAAGGTATACATACCTCAGTCGGCACAGCGAATGTGTAAATGAAGTTGTTCCCTCACCCCTCACACTCGCATTATCATCTTTAAGCAGCCCGCTCCGTTGTTATTTCACGCGACTAAAAATTGCTGGCGTGACCAGAGCTTGCGACCAACCTATGAACATTTGGTTGTCTTGCTTATATCCTTATCAGGGGGACTTCCTACCGCTGTCTGCGTCTCCGGACCATAATTTGCCAACGCCGCGCATTTTAATGGCATATTGATGCGAACTGCTCTCCCGAAAATGCAGAGCCTTCGTTGATCCATCATGTACGCGTGTACCACGTTTCTGTTCGTGAGGGGGGCCAGAGTTCGACCTCGAATACAGTTAATGCAGCTGACACCAGTGTTGATTAGTAATAAATCATCTGAACCCGAGGCCTAGAGGCTCACTAGTCCACAGTTGACTGTGATATACGGTTCTTGTGAAGTAGTCAGGCGTTGACGGAGACGGAGAGTACTAGATAGGTGGTTCTGGATATTGAATGACGAGGGTTGAGATTTTTTTTTAAAAATAGAAGAACAGTAAGCGGGCTATTAATTCAATAATATCCCAGCCGTACGAGCCTCGTACCTACCCTAAAATCAACCAGAAACGTTTCGCAGCTAATGGGACGCGTCGTCTGATCGATGAAAGATCGTGGGAATTTTGGACGCGTTGTTGATGGCTGTTGACATCGACCTGACCATCCAGCTGGCAGCGACGAACTTCTCGCGACCCGTGCTGCAGTCACTTTCCGCAGTCGAGCTCCGACATTAGGTAGAAGGTGGAGGATTTTTTCTACAAGGCGTGCTGGCTGGTGAGTCAATGAACCCTTACGAAGTGCTGATTTGTTCTAAACGGCAAGGAAAGCTCACAGGTACCACGGTAAAAACCGGCGATAATCAACACGGACGACTTCAATCACCCACTCTAGCGCGCGCTTCCTTGCGAACAACGATCACCATCATCGAGCAGGAAGTAAGAGCAATAGAAGCGCAGGACTACGAGCGGTCAGCCGAGTTGGGTAGTCTCGCGTCGATGCGCGTGTAATGCATTCCGTCATTGTCGTACGAATGACGTCGACTGTGGCTGCGCTACCTCTCAGGGTATAAAAGGGCGCGAGGATTCAACAACCCACATCGCCCAAGTCTTCCCTCTACTCCCATCATCTCCACGCTCTCTAGTCCAACTCCATACCATCACTATGCTCTTCAACGCCAACGTTGCCGCAGTCGTTGCGCTCGCTCTCGCCATGTCCGCATACGCGGCGCCAATTGAGGGGCCATCACATTCCAACACCGCAGCTCCCGCTGTAAGTTAACTTTGTTCTGCGCTGTTGTATTCTGACGACAAGAACAGGCCGGCGCACCGGGCAGCCCTAACCCTAGCGCGAGAGTCAACGATTCCTATGACAGCAGCCCCAGCTATATCGAAGCCAAAGGCAATGACAACCACTCGAGGCGTAACAACATCGACAACTTCAGGAAGAACCACGCCGGCAACGTTGAAGGTATGTTTACTTCTGTACAGTACAGCACTTCTCTGATCAATAATGTTCGCAGGAACTCGTAAACACGTTGGCGTCTGAGCGTGAGCTGTTGAAGTGGACGTCTCGTTTTGAGTATGTTTGGCGCTCCTCTAGGTAGCTCGTTACTTGTTCCGCGCGTTTTCGTTGTACATCAGTCTTTATATATCGTAGCATTCTTTTATTAGAGTGGCCTTGAACAGACAACACTCGGATAATCGACATACGAATCTAGTTCGAAAGATCAACGAACGGATAAGCGCAGACCATCCTTGGGGACATGTCGCGCAGTTATCTTAATCTACGAAGTGCATCCGGAGCTGATATTGCCTGTTTTATTTTTTCAGTTCTTCGCGCGTAACTTCACAGATGAAACTTGGGAACTGTTGTTTCGACGATCATCACAGCACCACCTGGGTGACCATCACTTCATACGTATCCTGCGAGTTGCTAGGCTACTTGGGAATTATGCTTCAGCGGTAATGCAGGCGGAAATATATATTTACGGTTCGATTCCGTGAGACCGCTCTAGATATCGTTCGCTTGATGTGGGCCACATTTTCGTATGAGCCTCCTGCGTAGACTTGCCCTTCCTACTGACTTCTTACTTGACCTGAATAAATGAGCTATACGAAATTTAATTCTTCGGAGGATAACTTGGATTCCATGATTTCGTTGGCTGATGAGAACTTCCAGTTAAGTTAAGTTGCTACTACACACTGTGGTGTGCTAAGTATTATGGGTCAGTGGCAAGCAGGTCATGGTGAAAATGATACTATCCTCTGTATAAGCCTTGGTTCGATTCCAAGCATTGGCGCCTAGAAGGGATTCCTCGAGTTTTTGTTGCGTCTGGACCCTGGTCAGTGAACATTCAAGTTTTGACACAGCGAATGTGATCTATTCAAGCTTGCCATATGTGCGTCTAGGCCCGAGTTCTTTGAGCAGAGTTTCAATCACAGTCTGAGAATAGTCAAGTGCAGTGACGCAGGTGGTGAAGATGCACGTGGCAGATGGGAATGGTGCTCATGGATGAAACGGCGTTGGAAAATGGAGCCAAGTATGCGCGCGTAGGCCGTCGAAACAAGGGTTTGTTATGGGGGCCCTTTGCATTGAGCTATCACGGTCCTGTAGAAGCAACGCATTCGCTCTTCACAACTTGCGTGCAGAAGACGTTCCCATCAGCTGATTTAAGCACGCTGTGCCACATTCGGAGGTGATATGGACCACTGGGCGTTGTGGTTCCGGGATGGCAGTGATCTAGTGCACGAACTCGTCGAGTGACCCGCGGTTCCCATTAGGTTACGCGCCAAACAAACCTTCTTGGGCACGAACACGATACTTCCAAAGGTCTCGCGACGCTTATTACCGGTCTATAGACAAATTGGTATTGATACTATGAATAATCAGTACACGTCTACGGAAATAGCAAACAATACATTTCGCTATACTTTGAAACCCCCCCGTCATCTGCATAACACCATCAGGATCTACCCTTTCCCTCGTAGTCACCATCCTCTTCAGCCCCTCCTCACCATACATATCCACCACCGGAGTACCAAAGATCGCATAATTCGGGTACCTCGGTGCACCCGCCGTCCCCAGCTTCTGCGTCATCTCTCTCGCAGCGTCGTAGAACACGCCATCCTCGCTCTCCAATACCCACCCCAAGCTGATCTGGGTGGGGAGGACGAGACGCTCCCGCGAGCCCGGATACGCGGAGGAGTCTTCGGCCGCGTGTTCGAAGAGTGTAGGAAGGAAGGGTTCGAGGTAATAGGTAATAAGCTTGGTGCTGTCGAGGTCGAATTTTTCACCCCAGGACTAAAAAAAAGGAGTTGATCTTCAGTACAGATGAACGAGAAGAGAGAGTATCGCCGTACCTTCATTTCTTCAACGAGACTATCGATGGTGTCTTTGGAATAGTTGGAGGTCGGAATATCATTGTATATGATTCTAGTGAGTAGATCAAGTCAGCACCACTATGCGGAGAGTGAAAAAGGCATTCACGGACCGTGGTCTAACAATCGGTGCTATTGCCAGACGCGTGGACTCGATTAGGTCAACAAAAGTTCGTTCCTTGACATCCAGCCGGAGGCTTGACATATTCAAAAAGGCGTCAAAGATACCACGAGGAGGGACGGGGCCGTCATATACCATGATCGTCGTGAGGAAGATCTATTGACACCGCTCAACACTTTGACATGACCCAAACACCGTGACCTTACCTGTTGCGCAGCGTACCCAAACGCAATGATCATCGCAGCTTTAGGGTCAGTAACCTCGGATGAGAATTTGGCCGCCGCTGCAGTAAAAGTTGATACCACAGTGGCGGGGTACAGAGCGGTCCCACCCTGCAGATATAGTTCAATGATATACCAAAACGTGGCGAGCATACGGACCCAAATGTTACCCTGCGGGAACGTCTTCAAGGTGAACCGTGTAACGATGCCAAAATTGTTGCCCCCTCCCTATCCGAGTAAGAATGTCAGGGATAGAAGAATGCTGGACGGAGGCACGCGCACCTTCAGCGAAAAGAACAGGTCCGGATCGGAGGATACAGAGACATTTGTCACATTACCATTAGGCAAAACCAGCTCATACGCAACCACATTGTCAATGGCGAGGCCATACTGGTTGCTGTGCCACGAGTATCCTTCAGAGGTGCGAATCATTAGAATACGGGCTAGAACACATACACGTATACATACCGCCACCAAGAGTGAAGCCAGCCACACCTATCCCTGATATTCTCCCTCCGAGGACATTGACACCTTGGAGGTTCAAGAATTTGTAGACGTCATCCCAGATATTACCGGCACCGATGACCGCCGTCTGGGTCTTCGGGTCGTATGTGACATCCTTGAAGCAGGTCATGGAGATCTGAACGCCAGTTGTAGACGAAAACCCTGGGTTGGAAGCGTGCCCGCCACCTTTAACCTACGATAAACAATGATCAGCATCACCAGAGAGACGGGCTTTCTAAGAACACACCCCAAAGGGCATTCGTGTCTGTCCTAGTATACGGAGCTAGAAGGGTAACGTGTCAAGCGAAGAAGCGAGTGAGCCAGCTCGATACGAACAATAATGCCAACATCTTCGACGGATCCAGGTTCTACGCTGCAGCTTGATATCTGAGAGCTTGAGCTGGCAAAGTGTTCGTTGTCCACCTCGTACGAGAGGGATCCTGCTTCCATTTAGCAAGGCGACAAACAAAAAGGTGACTTTCACGAACCAGGGTAGTAAACATTTGTTGCATTCGAGACCTCGGCGGCGATGCGCTGACATGCAATGGGTGTAACGAGTCCAGGAGGCGAGTCGAGCGCAAAGGCGGTCCACGCAAGACCTAAGATAAGCGCAGTAGAAAACATGGGCAGTCGTGGGTGCTGATGAACAGTAGTTTGGACCTAGTTCGGGCGACTTTTGGATTACGCAACACCTCTAATCGGATTCAAGTGAGCGTCGCAGTGTAGACATGGGGCATTATGTAAATAAGCAATAGTGCATCCTGACGAGATGCGAATCAGCGCAAAATCAAACTTGAACGATAAGGACACGCACGGAAGGAGAAGTTCGAAACCCAGGCCACGGAAATCGCTCCTTGCAGGCCAAAACTTTGCAAGTGAAATCTTTCAAACTATTAGTCAATGTCAACAGTAATATTACAGCCGTTCGTATACAGGTTGAACGGTGACAGTCGATGGTCGTTTTGTGGATCACAAAAATCGGACCTTGTCACAAACCGAGATTTGGAACTTTCAGGACGTGAACAGGCGCCCCGAGATCGCCGAAATAAAGTCCTCCCAAAGTCGGCACAACCTGAAGTTCGGCCCTGTCAGGCGGTATGCAAACAGCTGTGAACGTTGGTACTCACTTCAATAGGAAGTCAGAGATACATAGCCGATCATTAAAGTCCACTTGGAAACGCCCCGCTACAGAATTTTCTCTCAGAATTTGCCGGTTCTAAATCCTGGCATTGGCTGTGAGGGTCTGCATGATGGACGGGATTGTCAATGTGAGCTTCTCAGCTGATGAAAGTGACAATAATGAGCTCAGACTTGTTCTCGTTTACCAGAAAGCACTCACCGAGGAGCGACTTCGAATTACGGCTCAGTAGTGGCTTCCTACGACGAATTCCATCGATATATGCGTCCAATAGAGTAATTCATCATATAATGAGGGGGTTTCCTGTGCTCAGAGAGGAATTCGTTTACATGGAGAAGCCAGGGGAAAAGGTAGCAGGAAGAAGGAGAGTATGGGAGAAGAGAAGGAATGTCAGTAGCTGGTGACATCAACAGCCGTCAACAACGCGTCAAAGTTCCCACGATCTTCGAACATGGACGTGTTCCATCAGGCCTTTTGTCTGCGTATTGCTCTCGTCTTTTTTCGAGGTATCATAGGAACGCTCGGATTGCTGACAATAGTTTCGACAGCGATGTACATTTTCAGCTCGTTCTCCGTTCTTCAAACCCTCGGCCCCAATTTCCAACATTGCTTTTACCAAGCTTAAAAGTCAACTTGAATGGGATCAGCAACATTTGATATCCAGAGACATATATATTTCCGTCTCTACAGATTCCTAGCTATCATCCAACAACCATATATCTGTGAAATCGACGAGTCTCTAGCCTCTAAGCCTTGATTTTAGAACTCTTCGATGTGTCAACACTGGCGTCAACTGGGCTGGCCGTATTTGAGGACGAGCCCTTTTCATCTTCACGAGGACGGGGAGGATGAGGAGTAAGAGGGAACACATGGTGTGCTGATCCCTTGGTATACGCGGATGTGATGGTCCTATGGATGTTCTGCACGACGCCCTGCATTTTAGGAAGTGCAGTTCGCACCGTGCCAGTCAAATACGCAGTAGGTGGGGGCGCTGGCGCATGATGGTCCAAAGACGACGTGGCGGACGTCATAGCAGATGGAGGCAAGAAGTCCCTGAACGTCAACTTCGGAGCGGGACTAGTGGACTCGACAGGCTTCGGACTTTCTCCATCTGTGAGAATGTACATAATCATCGAAGTGGAAGGGAAAGAAAGAGGCGACGAACCTGAAAAGGCCTCAGGCCTATCCGTCGACGCAGAGAAAGCAACCGGCGTCAGCGTACCGTACTCCTCGGCAGGCGCGCTCCGATACAGCTTCCCATGTTTGTCCGTGAAAGTATACCGCATGGTATCTGCATCATATCCTATCCTTTTAAAGCCTTCCGGAAGGCGGAACGAATCCTGACCAAAACAAACAGAATTAGCAATACCACGGTCTACTGCTGCGTACACACCTCAGCATGCTGCGACCAACGAGGCATTTTCGATCAACGTATAAAGGACTGACTGTGTTGTTCCTCAAAGGTTCATATCAACGGCTTTATAGGATTTTCCGGAGGGCACGGCCACACGAAGATATGCAGAGGCAACAATGGTCCTGTGCGATATCCGTATGGGCTTGGCAAAAAGTCGACGGTTGGCCTACACGAAGGCTCATGTTTCCTTCTCAGGGACCCGGCCCCGGACACCGATCAGTTGAATAATCAAAGCCGCAGACCTACGGCTGTATGGCAGTCCAGAACTGATCCATAATTTTTCGCCGCGCCGCCG
Organism: Armillaria altimontana; assembly: GCA_022818075.1. Lineage (NCBI taxonomy): Eukaryota > Fungi > Basidiomycota > Agaricomycetes > Agaricales > Physalacriaceae > Armillaria > Armillaria altimontana. Next base: position 30,803 of record JAIWYR010000042.1, on the reverse strand, counting down.
GCATCCAGAAGCCCGCTGGACGATTTTTACTATCCTCTCATGAGATACAGTCAGAATGCTCACGCTTATATCTACATGTAGAGCGTCCAATGCTATTTAGCTCCAACCCGCAAATTCTCTGGAAGTACCTTAAGTCTTCTAGTACCTTGAGGATGAGCAACCCCTCGAGGGTTCTGACTCAGAGCGAGCCCTCATTACACAGCCAGGAAGTTCATTTGCAACCCTTTGCCAAGCCATTCATCAATTTTTACACTCAGTTCACTTCGTCCCACGGCACGTCTCTAGGTCGGGTAATAAAGCTTCCCATCCTTCCTGTCTTTTTCCCTCTTGTTGCCGCCCGTCATCTTATGGCAACACCGGAATTTTGACATTTGGCTTGTAATTTCTATGAGCGAACCTTCCTGTCGTGATTCGTGATGTACAACTGGCGCTGTGCAGTTGTCCAAGGCGTGTTGAGCTCATCCAAGTTTATCTGGCCCTCTCCTATGGTCACTCGGCCGGAGGTTTTTGCTATTCACCTCAGAGTCTATTTTTGAAGGAACAAACATTCAACCGCAACCATCACAGTTGGGCGATGCAGTGATGGGCCGGATTTGATCGAAACTTGGATTATGGATGCTTATTTCCTATTCAGATAGACAGATTTTTCTCCGGTTTATTATTGAGGGCGTCTGTGTCACGAAGGATCCTACCGCCGACTCTGAAGAAAATACATGAGGTCTCTTGCAGAATTTGACTCCATAAAGGGGTTTCAGGCGCGCGATCGACGAATTGATCGAAATGGATTGGCAATTCCACCTTGAAGCCTGGTATACCATGATTCGAGGCAAAAGGAAGTCGAGAGAAAGGCGATGGCCCAGTAAATACCAAGATCACGCTCCGCCATCGAATTCTATACACGTTGGTGCTGTCAAGTTCCAGGTGTTTGAACCTCATGTCGTCCGGTATTGTTTTTACGAGGCAAAAATACACAAAGAACTCTCATTCTTCAAAATGATCTTTCATCCACCCAGACACAAAGTTCTACGTCCTGTACACACAGGATCTCCTGTCCATGCGTCGAACCTGAGGATCTCGGTGGCGATGCAGTTGCCGGCAATTATCCGGTTCGGGTAATCATGATTGCAGATCTTGGTGGCAGTGTAGATGCCGGTAATTATCCGTTGCGTAAACTGGAATGACCGTCCTAGTCACAGCTGTGACCCAGTTTTTTGCTGTCACTATGTTACTACTAAAGTGCTCTTACGTTTCTGCCTCTCTGCTTGGTTCTTGTCCTTCTGTAGAGCTCATACTCTCGAAAGTGACGCGTCGACATTTTGCCGAAGAGGTCAACAATCCTTCAAGACAACCGAATATTCGTGTAGACAAAATGGAAGTCTGAAGGCACGTCGAGCCCACCGCCATCGCTAGGGAATTGCACCCAGTGTGTCTCCTTTCTCCGTCCTCGTATGCGATGTTAATTTCTACTAGTGACTACCACGGCGAACTTCAGTATTGCCTGGATGCCGTGGCACCCATTCGAGGAAGGAGCATCTTGCGTCGAGGGAGGCACTACGTCTGGATCAAACATCGTTCCATGATGCACATCCCCCCGCCTCTCTGACGGACATATCTTGGCTTTATGCAATGGCTGCGTTGCTCCCTGACTCGACTAAGGTGTACCCTTTTCTTATGTATATGTTGCCTGCCATTGATGGTCTATTTGTCACCCTAGGTTATGGGGATAATTTAGTCTCAAGAGCGATGGCACACGTATAAATTCATGGAAATGCGCCGTCTCTTGTGGCTAGATAATCACGGTTCGTAAATTTTGGTATGTCATATGAAGTCTTTCTCGTTCTTACTCTCATAGTCATTTTAGATGCCGCAAGATGTTCTCAGTTCAATCGACGTATGATTCTATCGAATATACACTTGCTGTCTACAATCAACTGTGTTTTGCGCTCTCACTAAAGCTAAGCCTTCCAGCTAAGAAACGTACCAGCACCAGCTAGAAGGAGGAAGGGAATTTCCGATTAACGTTTGCAGCAAGCATGGTAAGAGGCGGCTGTCACTCATGTATTCATGCTTCAGCGCATCACATTTTCGTGGGCATGAGCTCAACGTGATGATCGCTCATTGTCGCGATCGCAAATTGTTCCTCCGACTCGCGACTCGCGACCCGGCCCGGCAGTACCGCAAAGCCATTTTTTTCAAAGCCTGATGGAGCGTTATATCCCGTTCGTCAAGTATTGCCAAACGTCACTTGAACAGAGGATCACAATATGACGCTCGTTCTGACAAATTGCCGCGGAGGTTTGTCGCCGGGTCCTCCGTTTTGCTTCGCAGGTACCCCCAGCCTGAGCGCTGACACTTACATTCAATGCCTTGCGAACATGTGTCTACTTATTCCAGCTTATAGAGACAACCTTTCAATAAGGTGGTACTGACTCTGCACACTGCGTGATGTACATTGGAGGCGTTTTCAGAGTGAACGTTTCAATGGTTTGTCGTGCGTCGCCTCCGATTTGTGTTAATAGATGGTCAACGCAAGCAGGGGCTGCAAGGCATATTAATCCTTGAACAACATAGATACAAGAGTACCCAAGTGTGTATCAACTACAACGAATGTGAGAGCTCAATAATCCGTGGTTCAATGCTACGGCGAACGAAGACACCCGCCTCCACTACTATACTTTAAATCCTCCTGTCAATAGCATGACACCATAAGGATCCACCCTCTCCCGCGTAGCTTCCATCCTCTTCACTCCCTCCTCGCCGTACATATCCACCACAGGAGTATCATAAATCGCATAATTCGGGTAGATCGATTCACCCTCCACCCCAAGCTTCTTCGCCGTTTGCCTCGCAGCATCATGGAACACATCGTCCTCGCTCTCCGACACCCACTCCAAGCTGACGGCAGTAAGAAAGACGACATGATCACGCGAGCTCGGGTACGCAGAGGATCCGGCAGGAGCGTGTGTTAGAAGGCTTGGAAGGAAGGGTTCGACCGCATAGGTGACGGAGAGCCCTCCGTGTGTGGATAACGTGGGGCCCCAGAACTAAGGACAGAGAATTAGAGCTTTTACAGGGCAAAAGAAAGACGGAATCTGACTTTGAGTTCATCAACGATGCCTTCAATGAAGGACTCAGAGTACTCGAGCGTGGGGATATGGTTGTATACAGCCCTGGTCAGCGCAAGCTTCTAGTAATGCTGATGTATAGCTGGAAGTAAACAAGCCGCACCGATATCCAGCCGCAGCATTTATGGATACAGACGTAGAGTTGATGAGGTCAAAGAAGGAACGAGTCGTAACGTCCTGGACTAAAGCGGGTATTGCGAGGAAATCGTCAAAGATCCCATCTGGAGGGGTAGAGCCATTGTAGAACATCAGTGCGGAAAGTAATACCTGTAGATAATGTGACTTGAGACTCGCGAATTCGGACAGTAGGAGACAATGGGGAGTACCTGACCACTGGCGTATACATATGTCATGGCCATCGCAGCTTTAGGGTCAGTGACCTCTGAACAGAATTTGACAGTCGCTGCATTGAACGCGGATATATAGCTTGCATTATACGAGGCTCCTCCACCCTAGAAGTAGAGATACTAATCAGTTATAGCTACCAACATTTCAAGGGCGCACGTACCCAAACAGAACCCTGTGGGTAGGCCTTCAAGGTAAACCGAGTAACGATACCATAGTTGTTGAAACCACCCTGTTGCAATAAATTTATCGCCAAGAGGGAATACCCGAGAGAAGAGAACAAACCTTGAGTGAGAAGAAAAGGTCTGGAACGTTCTCTTCCGTTACCGTCACCACAGTAGCATTAGGCACCACCAGCTCATATGCGACCACATTATCAAGGGCCAGACCATATTGGTTGCTCAGATACGAATACCCTTCAGATAAGCAACTATTCAGGACGTGTATTGTTGAAGTATAATCATTATACATACCTCCACCAAGAGTGAGACCCGCCACACCGACGCCTGTTACCCTACCCCCGACAACGTTCACACCTTGAGCATTCAATACCTCGTAGACATCATCCTAAATGTTACCAGCACCAATCACCGCCGTCTGTGTCGCAGATTCGTACGTGACTTCATTGAAGCGCGTCATAGCGATCTGGACACCCGTTGTTGAAGAGAAGCCTAGGTTCGCAGAATGTCCGCCGCCTTTGATCTAAAAGACGGCATTCAGGCATAGTTAAAATGGAACGGCTTAGATGGCACGTACACCAAACGGCGTCTTCGTCTTGCTCAAAATACTGAGCTAGAATACCTCGTTAAAGCGAGGTACGAAGAAAAAGGTAGTAGAACGAACGATGATGCCGACATCTTCAGCAGACCCAGGTTCTACACTACACTTTGAGACTTGCGAGTTTGATGTCGCATAGTGTTCATTGTCGGCTACGTATGGCGAGGATCCTACTGGAGGTCAGCCAAATACTGCGCGAGGAAATGGCTTGATAGTACTCACCGGGATAGTAAACATCTGTTACAGACGAGACTTCATCCGCAATAAGCTGACAGACGTGGAAACCTAGCGTAGTTCCCGTTAGACCTAGCAGAAGTGCGGTGGTAGGAAGCATCTGTGTGAGAGGGGAGTGGGGAGTACCCAAACAAGCGCGTCCTTTATAAAGCATTTCAGTCTACGAAGAAATATTTCCCTTCCGGCCCGTCCGCAGCATCGCATATTACAAAAGCTCGCGCCTGTATGGATAATTATCCTTTGAAAAGATGTATGTCAGCAAATAACCAGGCCCGGACCTCAACTTAGGGCGGGTATTAGAATGAATGCAGCCGGAACTGGAAGAATTGGTGAAACGTGTGCGCACAGTTCCTCCCGTGCATCTGACCTTTTACTTCTCCTTTTAACGAAGCTCTTCAATTGGGCGGGAAACGAGAAACAGCGCATCAGTAGATTGAGAAAACAATTGCCGGGCATTGCGGCGATCACGGTCCGGCGGAATTCTTCTCCGCCTTGTCAAGGTGTTACAAGTCCGTATACTAATCAGCAATCTCACAAATGGTATAGAGGGTATAGGAACCATGCGGCTATAGCACTCTATACCCTATAACGCGGTATAGGGCTATAAGGGACATGCATGTTTCCTATAACCATTTTCATAGGGCTACGGTCGCCCTATACTCATCTATACCCACTGTATTTGGCCCTATGCGGGCAGTTGCACCGGAATATTTCAATACAGCTCGACATTCGATCTTTGAGATCGACACAGTAGATGTTCAATGGTTATTATATTCACTACATGTCTACCCTGCAGAGAGAGAAAGTTCAATCATATACCACGAGACCAAAACATGGCGAGCGCACGGACCCAGATGTTACCCTGCGGGAACGTCTTCAAGGTGAACCGTGTTACGACGCCAAAATTGTTTCCTCCTCCCTATCCGAGAAAGAATGTCAGGGATAGAAGAATGCTGGATGGAGGCACGCGCACCTTGAGCGAAAAGAACAGGTCTGGATCGGTGGACGCAGTGACGTTCGTAACTTTACCATTAGGAATTACCAGCTCATAGGCAAGTACGTTATCAATGGCGAGGCCATGCTGGCTGCTGAGCCACGAATACCCTTCATAGGAACAAACCATTAGAATTCAAGAGGCAATATATAAGCATTTACATACCACCACCAAGAGTGAAGCCAGCCGCGCCGATCTGTGACACTCTCCCTCTGAGGACGTTGACACCTCGGGCGTTCAAGGCTTCGTAGACGTCATCTCAGATATTACTGGCACCAATAACCGCCGTCTGGGTCTTCGGGTCGTATGTGATATCCTTGAAGCGTGTCATGGCGATCTGGACGCCAGTTGTAGACGAGAACCCAGGGTCGGTAGCGTGCCCGCCACCTTTAACCTACGATAAGAGCGATAATCAGCGTCGTCAGAAGGTATGGGCTTTCAAGAACATACCCCAAAGGGCATTTGCATCTCACCCAATATGCATAGCTAGAAAGATACATGTCAAACTAAAAAGCGAGTGAGCGAGTTTGGCACAAAGAATAGTGCCAACATCTTTGACGGATCCGGGTTCTACGCTACAGCTTGATCTTTGAGAGCTTGAGACGGCATAGTGTTTGTTGTCCGCCTCATACGAAAAGGATCCTATTTCCATTCAGCAAGGCAATCCTGAAAAAGGCGACTTTGACGAACCAGGGTAGTAGACATCTGTTGCATTCGAGCTCGGCTGCGATGCGCTGACATACGACAGGTGCATTGAGTCCAGGAGGCGAGTCGAGCCCAAAGGCGGTCCATGCAATAGCTAAAATGAGTGCAGCAGAATACATGAGGAATGGTGGATATTGATGAAGATTGGTTCGGCCCATTTTTGGATTACGCAAATGAACGTCACTGCCTCCGATCGCGTTCAAGCAAGCGTCACCGCGTAGAAATGGGGCATATGTAAATAAGCAGTAGCACACAATAGCACACCCTGAAGAGATACAAATCAGCGCGTAATCAGACTTGATGATAAATACACACACCAGAGCAGAGGATTCAAGCTTAAGTCTCCCAAGCCTAGGAATCGCATGTAAAAGTATTGAGGTCACGATTGGTCTTGCTCCCCCTGCGCTAGAGCTTCTCGATTGGAACCTGTCTAACTGTCAGTGAACGTCAACAGCGGCTCTGGGGTAGTGTCCTACCAACAAATTCCATTGATATATAGAGCGCGTCGCTGTACAAGGGGAGGTTTTCCTGCACATAGAGATGTATTTTATTACTGAGAAGCGAGTAGAAGGGGCGCAGAAGGAAAGAGCTTGAGGGAGAAAGGAAAGAGGGGCAGCAGCTTGTGACATCATATTGTCAACAATCATCAATAACGCGTCAAATATTCCCACGGTCTTTTGGTTTCAACCGTCGATTTCACTGAGGCGTTACATTAGACCCTCAGTGTCTGCCACAAATATCTCGTCCCTTTTGAATTAGGAACGGCGCCCGAATTTTTGAAAATATTGTCGACAGTCCCTTACATTTCTGGCCTGTTCTCCGTTCTTCAAACCCTCGGCCCTTCTTAATGGCGCCGCTTTTACCAAGCTTGTCGACTTGACTTGGATCAGCATTACTCGATATTCAGTGCCACATATCCATTCGCAGTCAACGTCAATGTCTAACCACATCCCAACAGCTATATATCCCTGAAGTGAACTGCTCTTCTAAGCCTTGGGTTCATTGGCAGAACTCTTCGATTTGTCAACACTGGCGTCAACTGAGCTGGCCGTATTTGAGGTCGAGCCCATTCCACCCTCACGAAGAGGAGGAGGAGGAGGAGGAGACGCGTAGTTTGCGGATCCCTTGGTATATGCAGACGTGATGGTCCTATGGAGGCTCTGCACCACGCCCTGCATTTTCGGAAATGCATTTCGCACCGCGCCAGTCAAATACGCACTAGGTGGGGGCGCTGGCGCATACTGGTCCAAAGACGACGTGGCGGACGTCATAGCAGACGGAGGCAAAAAGTCGCTGAACGTCAACTTCGGAACGGGACTAGTGGACTCGACAAGCTTCGGGCTTTCTCCATCTATGAAAATGTACATAATCATCGACGTGGAAGGGAAAGAAAGAGGCGACGAACCTGAAAAGGCCTCAGGCCTATCCGTCGACGCAGAGAAAGCAACCGGCGTCAGCGTACCGTACTCCTCGGCAGGCGCGCTCCGATACAGCTTCCCATGTTTGTCCGTGAAAGTATACCGCATGGTATCTGCATCATATCCTATCCTTTTAAAGCCTTCCGGAAGGCGGAACGAATCCTGACCAAAACAAACAGAATTAGCAATACCACGGTCTACTGCTGCGTACACACCTCAGCATGCTGCGACCAACGAGGCATTTTCGATCAACGTATAAAGGACTGACTGGTTTGTTCTTCAGAGGTTCATATCGACGGCTTTATAGGATTTTCCGGAGGGCACGGCCACACGAAGATATGCAGAGGCAACAATGGTCCTGTGTGATATCCGTATGGGCTTGGCAAAAAGTCGACGGTTGGCCTACACGAAGGCTCATGTTTCCTTCTCAGGGACCCGGCCCCGTACACCGATCAGTTGAATAATCAAAGCTGCAGACCTACAGCTGTATGGCAGTCCAGAACTGATCCACAATTTTTCGCCGCGCCGCCGGCATCCAGAAACTGCTGGACGATTTTTTATTATCCTCTTATGAGATACAGTCGGAATACTCACGCTCGTATCTACCCGTAGATAGACCGTCCAATGCTATTTAACTCCAGCCCGCAAATCCTCCGGAAGTACATTAAGTACCTTGAGGACCATCAACCCTTCGAGGTTCTGAGTCAGAGTGGGCCCTCGTCACACAGCCAGGAAGTTCATTTGCAACACTATGCCAAGCCATTCCTCATTTTTTATACTCAGTTCACTTTGTCCCACGGCACGTCTCCTGGGTCGGGTAATAAAGCTTCCTTTCCTTCCTGCATTTCTTCTCTCGTTGCCACCCGTCAGTATTATGGCAACACCGGAAATTTGACGTTTTTCCTTGAGTGAACTTCCTGCCGTGATTCGTAGTGTACAACTGGGGCTGTGCGGCCACTGTCCGAGGCGTGTCGAGCTCGTCTAGGTTCATATGGCCTTCTCATATTGTTCCTCGGCCGATGTTTTTCTGCGCCAGAATTGCTATGCACCTCAGAGAGTCTATTTTCGACGGAAAAAACCATTCAACTGCAACCATCACATCTTTGTTGAGATGGTCGATGCAGCGATGGGCCGGGTTTGATCGAAACTTGGATTATGGCTATTTATTTCCTATTCAGATATACATCTCCGGTTTATTATTGATGCCGCCTGTGTCGCCAAGGATCCTTCCGCCGACTGAAGAAAATGCATGAGGTCTCTTGCAGAATTTGATGTCATAAAGGGGTTTTGAGGTGCGCGATCGACGAATTGATCGAAATGGATTGGCAATTCCCAATATTCACCTTGAAGCCTAGTATTCTGTGATTCGAGGCAAAGAGAAGTAGAGAGAAAGGTGACGGCTCAATAAATACCAAGATGATGCCCCGCCATCGAGTCCTATTCACGTCGGTACTGTCAAGTTGCTTCCACGCGATTGGATCTCATATCATCTGGCATTGGTTACGAGGCAACATACATACTAGAAGAGCTCGCGTTCTCCAAAATGATCTTCCATCCACCCAGATACAAAATCCTGAGTCCTGTACACACAGGATCTCTAGGCTTCGAACCTGAGGATCTCGGTGGCGATGCAGGTGCCGGCAATTATCCGGTTCAGGTAATCATGATTGCAGATCTTGGTGGCGGTGTAGATGCCGGTAATTATCCGTTTCGTAAATTGGGATGACCGTCGTATAGTCACACCTGTGACACAGTTTTTGGCTGTCACTATGTTACTACTAAAGTGCTCTTAGATTTCTGCCTTTCCGTTCGCTTCTTGTCCCTCTTATACTCAACGGTGACGCGCCCATGACAATATCTTATTGCATTTTCTATGATATGGATAAAGATGTTGAAGATGTCAACAACCGTTCAAGACGACCGAAGTAGTCTCTCGTAGACAGACGACGATATCAACCTAATGACGGAGAGGGTGGACGGTTGATATGTAGTCTGTTTTTAAAGTCGATCATTAACCGCGTAAGCTAGGTTATGATCAATCAGCTGACACGTGATCACGTCGCGTCCCAGTTTATTCCCTTTCATTCATCATCTTTGACGTGTTCCTTCGCCATAGACTGCAACATGTCACGTCCAACTTCCTCAAAAACCTCAAGAAGATGTAAATACAACAGGATCTCGACCGTAGATCTTCCCAATAAAGAAACTACCGATGTAATAAGTTCATGCACATTCCCTGCCAAGCCAATAGCCGGCGTCGCAACGATCCCTGCCAGTAATTTCTTCCTTTGTACAAGTCGGGGTTGTTTCATACTTCGAGACGAACAAGAATCGGGACCGTGAAGAAGCTCAATTTTCTGTCGCCCTTCACTGTGCAGAATCCAGATCCATTCGCCGTTCGGTGTTGAGAAAATCGCATAATCCGTGTCAAGATACGAGGAATTTGAGTGCATCTATGCCTTCAGTATCTATCCACAAGAAATTTTGATGAACGGCGGAGTGTATTCAGAACGAAAAATGGTGTGGATTGAGTGTGGACGAATGAAGGGCAGCCAGATGTGCCTTCGGAGGCAATGACATAAGCTGACAAATTTGAAGATTGGTCATAACCCCTTTTACGCGGTTATATGGGCGCGACAACTATAAGACTACGACCGAAGGTCCTGGTCCGAATTCACGTAGACAAATAGGAGCAGTGAAGGTACGTCGAGCCCACCGCCATCGCTAGTAAATTTCACCCAGTGTGTCTCCTTCGTCTTCGCATGCGATGCTGATCTCCATTAGTAACTACCACGGCGAGGTTCAGTATTGCCTGTGGGCTACGCCATAATAGGAACTCCGGAGCATCTCGCGTCGAGGGAGGTACTAGGTCGGGATCGAACATCGTTCCATGATGCACATTCACCCCCCCCTCTGACGTACATTTCTTGACTTTATACAATGGTTGCGTTGCTCACTGACTCGACTAAGGTGTGCCCTGTATATGTCGCCTGCCATTGACGGTCTAATTGTCACTCTAGACTATGGAAATAAATTTAGTCTCAAGAGGGATAGCCTTAGCACATGTATAACTTCATGGAAAGAATGCGGCATCTCTTGTGGCTAGATAATCATGGATCGTAAATTATGGTATGCCATATCAAGTCTTTCTCGTTCTTACTCTCATAGTCTTTTTAGATGCCGCAAGATGTTCTCAGCTCGATCGTTAGTGTTTCATCGAATATACACTTACTGTCTACAATGAACTGTGTTTTGCGGTCTCACAAAAACCTTTCATTGATCTGTTCGGCCGCAGTGCTCAGTTAAGAAAGACACCAGCACCAGCTTGAAGGAAGAAGGGAATTTCCAATGAACGTTTTCAGTCAGGCATGGTAAGGGGAGACTATCACCCATGTGCTCATACCATGGCGCATCGCATTTTTGTGGGCATGAGCTCAAAGTGATGATCGCCTATCGTCGCGATTTCAAAGTGCTCCTGTGACTCGCGACATGGCCAGGCAGTGCCGCAAGGCAACCTTTTTCAAAACCGGGTTGAGCGTTATGCTCCCTTCTTCAAGTACTTCGACAGACACTTGAACAGAGAATTACAATACTACGCTTGTTCTGAGAAATCGCCGCGGAGGTTTGTCGACAGGTCCTCCCTTTTGCTTCGCGGGTACCCACCAACCTGAACGCTGACATCTATATTCAGTGCCTTGGAAACATGTGTCTACTTATTCCAGCTTATAGAGACGACCCTTCGATACGGTGGTACTTACTCTGCACCTGCGTACGATGGCTCACGTCAATTATCGTTTTTGAGCTGGGCCTGGATGTACATTGAAGGCGTTTTGAAAGTGAACGTTTCAATGGTTTGTCGTGCGTCGCCTCCGATTTGTGGGAATAGAAGGTCAACGCAAGCAGGGGCTGCAATGCATATTAATCCTTGAACGACATAGATACCAGAGTGCCCAAGTGTGTATCAACTACAACGAATGTGAGAGCTCAATATCCGTGGTTCAATGCTACGGCGAACGAAGACACCAGCCTCCACTATTATACTTTAAACCCTCCTGTCAATAGCATGACACCATAAGGATCCACCCTCTCCCTCGTAGCCTCCATCCTCTTCACCCCCTCCTCGCCGTACATATCCACCACAGGAGTATCATAAATCGCATAATTCGGGTAGATCGATTCACCCTCCACCCCAAGCTTCTCCGCCGTTTGCCTCGCAGCATCATGGAACACGTCGTCCTCGCTCTCCGACACCCACTCCAAGCTGACGGCAGTAGGAAAGACGACATGATCACGCGAGCTCGGGTACGCAGAGGATCCGGCGGGAGCGTGTGTTAGAAGGCTTGGAAGGAAGGGTTCGACCGCATAGGCGACAGAGAGCCCTCCGTGTGTGGATAGCGTAAGGCCCCAGAACTAAGGAAAGAAAATTAGAGCTTTTACAGGGCACAAAAAAGACGCAATCTGACTTTGAGTTCATCAACGATGCCTTCAATGAAGGACTCAGAGTACTCGAGCGTGGGGATACGGTTGTATACATTCCTGGTCAGCGCAAGCTTTTAGTAATCCTGGTGTATAGCTGGAAGTAAACAAGCCGCACCGATATCCAGCCGCAGCATTTATGGATACAGACGTAGAGTTGATGAGGTCAAAGAAGGAACGAGTCGTAACGTCCTGGACTAAAGCGGGTATGACAAGGAAATCGTCAAAGATCCCATCTGGAGAGGTAGGGCCGTCGTAGAACATCAGTGCGGTATGGAATACAGGACTGGTACGCTCCGGTTATGATAATAACCGGTATTTGTAGGTATTTGCTCTTGCCATATATAGCACCATGACCCCGGAGACTTCCTCACCTTCGACATTTTCAAATTGCTGGAGTTTAAATGTTTATTTTGGACTCGCGTAGTAATTGATTTAATTTTGTATTTGACATCGGCTCGGCCGGGACCGGCACCGACCTCCCGGTCAAAAACTCTTCAGCGGAGCAGGATGTTTCCAGAACGGGATCGAAGTGACCAATCCCTGCCCAGGTGGATGAGTAGAGACGTAGAAGTCAGAATGGGCACGGAGATTATGGAACCGGTTCTTCCCCTTCCAATCGGCACAATGTTGGAAGGTACGTCGAATGTATACCGCCTATTCAGACACCATCTTAAATTGGCGGAGACATCTCAGATTGATAGATACAAAAAGTCCATATCCAGAATGATATCAAACAATGAATTTTTATAACCACACCGTTCGAATAAGACGTGTGCAATATCAGGTATGGTACTCGGTTTGCAGCCTCCTTCGACTGGCAAGGTTTTTAGCAGTGACTTCTAATGTCGTAATCAAGTTGACAGGCCTGAGTAGTAGTAGGGGCAGATCTCGCGCACAGCCATATAGTACTTTCCAATGTTTCCAAGGTGAGCTACTTCTTTGGCAGACATCGCTTCCTTAGCGGTCTTTCGTCTGACGTCTTGAAATTCACTCCTGCGCTCAACGTAAGTCACAGACGGCGGATGAGGTTCATAGGAGCACCTATAAGGGTGGGCCATGCGAGAATTTGCTACGACCAAACCTGTCACATACTGCTCCTTGGGCTTTACAAGTGAAACCTACGAAGGTCAGCGCTGCAATAGCTCGACAATCGGATGCGTGAAATCTCCGCCTTCAAGAGGCTGTCAACAGCTTGGCCCACCCCGACCCGAAGTCCAGACCGCAAAATCGGGCTAAAGGCTGTCATCTTGTACAACACGTGTAAGGGTCTTTTAGTCTTCCCCGCAAACCTGACAGAGAAGCGGTTCTGGAACGTACCCTACAATTTGGATTTGTCAGCCCAAGGAAATATACATGTTTCGACGGCAAGAAAGATATCTAGTCCTGCAACGTAGGATAGAATCCTGGTCGCAACATCGTTTACATGCATGGTTCTGACTTTCTCCGCTGCCAAGATCCTTAGCTTAGTTACCCTGCCGGCACGGAGAAAGAACCACACCCTTGACGGAGGTTTTCTTCTCCCGAGTGTGAACGACTAAAATGTAAGAGCCATGTCCTTCGAACCCAATCAAGGCAATTTGCACGATTGTTCTGATAGACAAGGTGACGTAAATTAATCATCGGTGCAGTGTACGAAGCGTGATTATTATCGCAACTGTAACCAAACGGATGAGGGAATAGTGTGTCCCGTCGATGATACAGAGGCATTTGTATGGATCCTATTTGCGCTTTCCTAGTCAAGCTCCATACTTTGCTTCCTTATACGGGGCCTACGTCCGAGCCTCCGCCATAGTGTATTGATATCTTGTGCGATGTCCGCATCGGACATTTAGCGGAGCCGCCATAGGATTGTCAGGTGCAATGTCTGTAGGTTCTTGGCTGCGAAGGAAAGTGCGAAATCAAACCAGACTTGCCTGGCTTCAAAGCAGACATGTACTAACATGCATTAAAACTGTATCCTGTGTGCGAAATTCCCTAAGATCGATGATTTTCCGTTGTACCCAACAACTTGACGCATCCGCCCACCACGGAATGGCCCAAACGTAATGAACCCTTGCTTGCCCTGATTGTCACCTTTCAAAGTTACTTACAGAATACAAATACATCACCCCCATCCCAATTCAGGCTGGCATTCGCCGTGAGGTAGTCGCTGTATTGTTTCCCTTTCGATGAATTTAACGGAGCGCATGCCCTGTAAAGTGATGATGCAGATTTTGTTGCCCGTGAAGTTCCATTGCGGACACGTCCAAATGATCATATAAGACAAAAGAATGACCCGCATGATGACATCATGTTCAGGACAAGTGAAGTGCTTTCATCGGCGTGTGGACAGTGTCGTTTCCCGGTCGCTTAACAGGTTGACATGCTGTTCACGTACCTGCAGGTATGGGCAATTTCTGTAAATCCTCACAAGCACGTTCGACGTCAAGAACACTTATCATCTCCCGATAACAGTCAGTCTCTAGAGTACTCCCAATTTTGCGCTGCCAAGACATGGGATCAGACACCGCTCCCATCTGTTGGCTTAAACGCCAAGAAACATCGACTTTGAAAACATTCAGGTTTGTAGCCACTTTTTCACAATATCTCTGACTCATGATAATCGTTGTCAACTGGCAGAGAGAGGTGGCAAGAGGGGCTGAAAAAGTTTCAGAAACGCATACAAGTGTCACTCAAAAATCTCAAAAATCGGCGCGATGGACAGTAAGTGACTGTCCTGCATTCACTTCAAGTAACTTAAAGTAAAGTAGATGAGCCGTTTCTCACAGTTCGAATACACCTGGTTATTGTGTTCAGGTTTAATGTAATTGCCCTTTGGAATGCCTACAATGGTTCAAGAACTTGAAAGGATCAATTTCGGTGTGCATTTAGGCCACAAGTCGAGTATATATATTTGACCGGTAGTAGCGTCTTTCTTGTATCTTGAATTCTTCGTTGCCACAAAGCGATGTCGAGCATCGAGACGGATGATGTATGATGTAATCAAGGGAATGTGTTACAGTCACGCTACAGTCACACGACCCACCCCATTCCTGTCACAGCCCTTTCTGGTTCCAGAACGCGGCTGAGATAATCATGTCAATTCTCCAAATAATTATACACACGGAAGAAAATGTTTTTTCGCAGCATTGTTTGCGTTACGATCAAATAATCCGACACCTCATGAGCTGTATTCAAGCGCCTTTTCCTCCCACTCCTGCACGACCTGTGCATCCTATTCTCCCCACCGACCACAAACGGTATCGCCGTACCGTGAAAGTGTACGCCATTGCGATCTATATTTGGACTTTAACTCTGAAAAATAGGCAGCAAACGGCGTGAAGCAGTATACACCATTCCTCCGCAAAAATTATCATACACAGTGTGGGTCAAACACATTGAATACTTCGTATCGATAATATCATCTTCATCAGTCCCTCTTTACTAGCATGGACAAGTCATGTTCATCCTGAGGGCAGTCGATATTACAGCCGGAGGGAACAGGTACGTGCTTTGCTCATCTTTCACTTCCGGAGGAACTGAGTTGTGGCATGAGTACTGCACGGTAGTCACAGATGCTAATGTCACACATGACCCAACTTTAACGATAGTCAATAAAGCCTTAAGGCATATCTGTACCTCCTGGGAATCTATCCACCACGCCGACGCACTCTTTTGTTCTGCAAACGTCGACCTCGTCCTCGACATCGTCCTGGATGGTGCAGGCAACCACATTTGCGAGTACTATCTCGCGTATCATCCGACACGGGTCATCTTCTGGCCGGAACAAATGAACCCATCCCGGAGTTTGTTGTTTAACATGAAGGGCATTCAGTCAGAGGCGCATATTGGTACTGTCATTGACCTGTTATGATTCATGATCTAAACGTCATCCAAGGATATGCAATGACCGCTCAATATTGGTACTTCGATACTTCGATCTTTTCCTAGCTCATCTGTGTTCCAGGCACCACCGCGGATTATATCCCTCTCTGTCATGTCCAGGACAAGCTGTATTGGATGAATTGAAGGACATGATTCTTCATGGCATCGGTGGTGAGTAAGTTCCGCGTCAATAGTTGACAGAATTGACATCCTAAGCCCAGATCATCTAATATCGGCCTCATCTACTGCATCATATGGACCGGACGAATTAAAGACGATGTTGGACATAATAAATTCCGGAATACCCGACCTTCAAAACGCGCCAGGAGTGTGCAGGATTATATTCATTCTAATGAAGCATTTCGGTGAATCTTATACAAATTTATGAAGATGTAACCGCTAATATTCATATCCCAGCGGAGGAGAAGTATGCTAATCTTCACGGGGAACAAGCCGTTCGACTGAACAGCGGAGTTTCAATATTCCATAGCGCACCGCGGAAGGTATCTAGAAGATTCTGCATACTTAGTTTGCTCCTTTTCAGTGCCCCACGAAGGCATCTATTGGCGATTGAAACAATGTCAATCGATGGCATTGTCTCTCGCCGGGCATGGAATCAATTTTCCTCTGCAGTTCAGAAGACGTGTTCAGACTTGACCGTATATGTAAGTCTGAAAGTGACCCTGTGTGGACTTTGGTTTGACATCTATCGAAGTGTACGGTCCTTATTGCCATTGATGTTGGTATCCTTGCGATCCAGTCTGTGGACGCTGGCCCGAATACGTCGGGGATCAAAATAACTTTGTACCTCTCCGTGGTTGCTTGCCTTGGAAGCCTTACCTTTGCTTTCCTGCTACAACGCAAGCATCAGGACATCTTGCAGGTGTCATTTTCGGATTCTGTTCGTCCAATGACTCTTTATTCCCTGCCAACTGACATACGTGTGCGTAGTGCCAAATAAACCGTGGATTCCGTGACAACTGCGATACTTTGGAAAACATTGCTGTTGTTCAAGGTCTACCATTTGGCTTACTATACTGGGGGTATGTCGTATGTATTTGAAGTTGAATTCATTCAAATTTCCCAATGAACAGGACAGTATTCTTCGTCAGCGCCTTCCTTATCTTTGGACTGTACACTGGTCCACAGGTGAATAGGATACTGTTCAGTATCAGTTGGGGGATACTGGGAATTTTGTTCCTGTTCTTTTGGTACTGGACCTCAAGCCGACGTAGCACATGATTCGCGAGATGACTGCGGATTGGAGGAACAACGTATATCTCCGGGCTAGGCACGGAATAACGATTGCGCTTAAGCCCAATGGGCGATATTGACCAAGCTTAATGACTTGCCTTCTACTTTCCTTTCCGGCGTTGGTGCATCTGTACTACTAGCTTCCAGTTACCCAGTTTTTTTTTGAATCCTGTTGGTATGTGTTGTACCTAATCCTACACGCCAGCGTATGGTGGGATATTGCTACTTGTCCGTATCTTGTCCTTTCTTCCTGTTCTACGTTCCTATGCATTTTAAAAGTCACCCGGTTGCCAAATATAGCTCTAGATGTTGATGGATTAAGTCATCAAAGCATCGAGACGGATGACTTTATTTCAAATTCCAAACGCATCGAGGAGCACACGCATATTAAAAGTCACCCGGTTGCCAAATATAGCTCTAGATGTTGATGGATTAGGTCATCAAAGCATCGAGACGGATGACTTTATTTCAAATTCCAAACGCATTGAGGAGCACAGCCACCTTGAATCACCTTCTTCACTTTGGGGAGAAGCTTAAGGGTCACTCGGTGAGTCTAACTACCTAAATTATACAATGAACCGATTTATCTAACTCTCACCCCTCACCGGCTCTTCAGTGGTTCTGCAGCAGCTAAGGTCGACTTCATTATTTACAATTCTCATTCCTGACTGCAGCCGGCAGTGTTGCTGTATGGCAACTGTTTGGTGCTATTATAAACACTGGGATATTCTGGAAGAAATGAAGTCGAAACAACGCCGCAATGTATCTTCCTCAGTATATCACATGCTGCGTTATATGTTCTTCCGAAGATATACTTCGAAGCGCACACGTCGGACATTTTCAAGGTCAGAAATCGTTATCTGTGTGCCCATTATTTTCAGTGATTTAAGTGTTTCCTTAAAGATCATTGTTCATCAGTGTAGTCCGGGGATTGATGCCTGTTGGGGTTTTCGCGTGGCCTAACTTTGAAAGAATTGTTAGTACGTCGTTGGCAGCAATTTACCTATTATAAAACCCGAATCAGTCCACAGGATAGTCTAGATCTTTCCGGAGGTGGACATATTTGTGTAACGGCATCCCGATTGCAGCCGTTACAATTTTTGCTCACTGGCGCCGAAGAGATGGTCCTAGATAAACTTCTTTAAGTATCTGAAGTTGGAATTTGGTTTTATGCTCCGTCAAGGGGTATTACGTATATCACGTTATTCGGCGATCAGCGCATGCGTTGGAACCGCATCATTTTTTGTCTCTTAACTCCCATCATTGTTTCCGACACGTCGTTTATCAATTCCCATACGTATACGATGGAGGAATATCCTTTCAAGATATGGAGTACGTTCACAGGTGCAACGGTGTAATCGCTGACTGACCACTACCAGAGCCGTCGAACCCCACTCCCCGTTCCCTGTTTCCGGAGATCGATGAAGAAGACTCAACGGAGTCATCTGATTCGTCATCGGACGATGAAGGAGACTTTCGCGATTCCCGTTCGAGATCGAACTCTCAGCCATTTACCCTTGCAAATTTTCACACTGGCCTGAGCGGATCGTTGAAACGAAAGGCCAAGGTCGGTCCGCATATCTATCAAGCAATACCACTTGACTGAATTGACAAACGCAGGGTTCAGCCATTTCCAAGGTCCATCGAAGTAAGAAGCCTCGTAGCCAGTAAGCATCTCTTGTCAATAATGAAGCGTATTTTCCAAGCTTTTCTTAGCAATGCTGCTGTACCTGACAGTTCGCAAGAACATGTTGGGGAGGGAGGAACAATTGATCCTGAAGAGTTGTTCGTAACATTTATTTTCTGCAGACCTCTGTTAACAATTCCCGTAGGATATTGGAATATCCTTGGGGCATCACTGGTGGGGTGAGCATCAAACGAGAAGACTTCGATCGCTTGAAACCGGGTGTCTACCTCAATGATAACCTCATAGAGTTTGGATTACGGTACGTATTTCTCAAGGTCTTTTACCCCCTGTTCACAACTTTCTGTAGGCTTTTGCAAGAGCAATTGGGACAAGATAAATTTGCAATTAACAAAGACATTTATATCTTCAGTCCGTTTTGGTTTCCTAAATTCGAAAGGTGATAGCTTTTGTCTTTCATGTCACCACGGATGTATTCAAACACGGTGTTAGAAAATATGATGACGTGCGGCGTTGGACATCCAAGATCGATATCTTTGCGAAGACATACTTGATCATACCGATACACGAAGGGTATGTCATTATCGTGTATTTCAGAGACTAATCAACATGAGCTTTCCTAGCATCCATTGGTATCTCGCTATCATTTGCAATCCTGGCTGTATGATTCTGCCAGGTGAACCCGAGAAGGAGACTCCGGTTGAAGCTGAAGAAAGGAGTGACACTGGAAAAGGATCTGCCGCAGGGGAAGTGTAAGAGTATTTACATGTGACATTTGACGCGCTTTGTTGACGGTGATATTTCAGTACCCAGATTTTTACACTTGATTCGCTGGGCTCGGAACATCAGGATACCTTGACGGCATTGAGCAACTTCCTAGTACTTGAGGCATCTGACAAGAAAGGAGTGCAGACGAAGACGCAGCCTATCACACAATCCGCCTCCGTAAGCGTCATAATGGACACACACAGGAAGCTTACCATTGTACAGGTGCCGCGGCAGAAGAATTCTTACGACTGCGGTATATTTTTATTACACTTTGCGGAAACATTCATGTCGGAGCCATCAAGGTACCATAAACTCCTGGTAAGTTCTTTCTCGTTGACCACTATGTATTGATGACGTTGTGTATACCCTCCAGTCGAAATCACCTTCACACCTTACAACCGGTAGAAACCTGGTCTGGCAAGTCGACAAAGTTAACACCCTGAGGGAACGTTTAACCCGTCAGATCTTGGAACTTTCAAAAGGATGGTCAGCTTATATGACAACACACCCCCGAGACGTTGCTTCAGGGGACAGTCCTATCGAAATCGTTCAAGACACCTAAATTTGTATACTCCTAGACATGCTCGTCGTTGCTTAAAATCTTTTTCATGTATACCAGAATGACGTTGCATTATATCTTTCGGATCACTCAGTTCCGATCGTAAGTTAACTTGAGCATGGCGAAAATGCACTATTGTATCATGTAAGGATATTTTCATTCCTCCATGTCTGTAAGTCTGAATCTGCGTTACAATGTGTCTGCGACTCTACACTCCCATGTGTTGCATAAAGTTTGTGAGGGACATCTCTAAATTAGGCGCCTCTCCTGATATTTCAAACTCCTCCTCACCCGAGTCATCGCTCTCTTTGTGCGATAATGTGCTTCCATTCCCTTCAACTTCCTTGTCCTGAAGGTCTGAGTGCCATTTATTAAGGTTATGAAAGGAGTATCAACATGTGAGTCGACTTGCCTGCGATAACCAGAGGATTGAGACCGTCGATATGTAGGTGCCTTGTCTCTGGTTTGGGTCGGACTGTGTTTTTTCGTAACAATCATCATCGAAGAATATATCCCATTCGTCTACTGCGATGATTCTATGAGCATGGAACTTTCCCAGAAGCGCAAGATAGATATTCCAGACGCAGTCTTGCTTTATTTCGGGATTCCCTAGCTCGTTCATAAACTCCTCGGCGCATTGTCGAAAAGATTCAGGTACGAGTTCCAGCACGGGATGATCAATTGGTGCGTAAAGTTGCCTGGCAGTCTGAATAGATTCAGGACTGAAAGTAACCTAAGAATAGACTTTCACAATGTCGTTGAAAAAGATCACCTCGAGATTTACCTTGTAATCTTGAGCGTCGAATCGCTCCGGAGCCTGCTCGATGAGCAGCGGGACGCCATTTGGGCGGGCTATCTTTCGATTGTGTCTCTTCTTGGTTGTGTTATTTTTTACGACATACTCGTCGAGTTCATGTTGAAGCCACGGAATAAAAATGTAACGAAAGACCAAACTGCCTTAACTGTTAGCTGATATCCACCTGAAAATAGATACTTACGCTTCCAAAGGTACCTTAGGATCATACCATCCTTGGTCCACACCATGTTGCAGCAGGCCCTCGTAGCCGAAGCTAAATGTCGCGCGGAGTACACTCCAAACTATCTCGGAGGGAATATTCATCTTCTCCGCCATCCAACGATGTTGTACAGTATTGTATAACTCTGGATCAGCCCATTGTCTCAGGAAAGTCTGAGCCCGAGCTACATTTCCATTTTCATTACCGACGTCGCTTTGGGTTATAAGCGGGCCGTCTAAAAAGTTCCTGAGTTCGAAGACATGAAGGAATCGTTTTGCGCTTACATCTATTCGCTTCTACCACGTCCAAATAATATTTGCAAATCAAAACTGGGTTCGAATTATTCCACCATATCTTCATCCATTTGAGGACACCGCTGAATGGGTCGACACAAGCGTGAAGACAGAGACCAAATCGGTATTTCCACTTATCGTGTTGGTCTATACACCACAAGTCATTAACACCAGCACAATAGAACACTTTCCGGACCATGTCCTTTCTGAGTCGTCTTGCGACAGATTTAGGCTCGTTAGCATAACTCCACTCCTTGATTGTGTCTCTGCCGGGATGTAAGGAAGGCGTCTCAGTGGCTGGCTACTACTAGAAGACGAACCTAGAGACACGTAGCCTGTGGTCGATTCGTAAATGTTTTTTCAATTCAAAGTATCCTGCCTTTGGGAAACGCTCCCTCAACTCCTCGATAGGTTCTGTAATGGTTTCCACCATGTGGTCTTGCTGCCTTGTACTCAAAAACCCCATGCGTTTCCTCATCCTTTTGAAACTGGATAAACTGGGGAAGAAACGTAAATAATATGAAGTCTTTAGAAAGTTGAACTTACCCTAAGGTATACTTTGATGTGTCGAAAACCTTTTGTAATTCGTCGCACAAAACAATATCGGTTATACCCCCTTCCATCCTCCACAGCTCCTCCAATCTAGGCCTAATAAGTTCCTCTGGGACTACTTTTTGTTCAATCTACACAAAAATCAGGAAAGTTGGAACTTACCCAGCGGCAGGTGCTGATTAGGCATGTTTAACATAGTCAAAGAAAGTCTGAGCAACCCAAACTATTGAAGCACTCCGGGAGATCGGACCTTTGAATTCAACGGAACATTGCGGAACTCGGGACTATTGGAAACCCGACTGCTACACGTGATACATAGAATGGAAGCAGTCCCTCCTAAAATTTGATGCACAGTTTCTGGCTTTGACGGCTGGTTTTGAAACAAAAAAAATCGGAGAAAAGATGTCACCGCCGTGTAGTGATTGACGAGTTTTCTGATGAAAACCAAGGTACGAATCAGATTTCTCCTGCTTTTCAAAATAAACATAGAATCGGTGTGAAGATGTCGGCGGCGCGTCATTGCCTTTATGATCGGTGACAGAATGAACCATCCAAAAAAGCAATAACAATGAACACCTTTTGCAACAGAATTTTCCAAATTCTTAAAAATAGAAAGGGCAATGATGACGACATTCCCACAGTCGTTGTTATAAGAAAGAGAGAACGGGATTATATCTCTCTACCATCTCCTCAATCTCGACATTATTCGAACCCTGAACGAAGTTGAGACCAACTTTTCCACCCTCCATCGTTATTGGAATTCTGTTTCACGTTGGTAAGGTTCGCCGAGTCTGAAATGGATGTGGAGGCTCACAAATCAGCAGGACGCGCTGTTATGTTCACTTCGCGATGTTTTTGCTCCGGTACCTAATACATACACTGCGATTTTGTAAAGAGTACTAACGCTTCCTCTTTGTAGGCCCTGTGTCGGACGGAAAACTTTCTGGTGCACCTCAGAAAATACGTGCCAGTTTTACAATCTTTATCCAAGGGGTTGCTCCTCGTACTCTGCCCCTTAGTAAGTTACACAAAAATGCGTGTTTTTGATTTGACGTAACATTCGTTCAGGGGTAGACGGTAGTCTTACCGTACATGATGTCCTGAATATCGTCGAAAAACATGTTGCCCAGGCCGGGTGCACATTAGCAGCTCCGTTTAACTGCTATCTTGCGGGAAGATGGAGACCTCTGCTGGCTGAAGAGACATTGGATTCATTAAATGTTCGGGACCTTTCACACTTCTATATTCGATATGTTCTTCCAGGAGGCACAGGTACGCTCTATTCTAATATCGGGCAAAGTCGAATTCTGGAAGCCGGCACAGATGCTTTTGACGTGACCTTTTCACCCGACCTTAGTCCGGATCATTGTCAATATATACGTTGTACAAATCGTTCAGCCACAGGAGAACCTTACAAATTCAAGCCCAATGAAGAAAAGTTTCACGTTCAAGCCTGTCTCGCCGCGGCTGGTCCCGCTACTTTACGCAGACTTCAGACGCAGACACTAACGTTGACCACCTGTGGCGCTTGTGCAGCTCTCGCTGCTCAGAAAAGTACGTCTTCATTTTCACTCAATGAATGTTGTTTGCATGACGCTCCTTCGGGTATATCTAAGATGCTACTTCCCAACGTAGAGAATTGTCAAAGAGTGTGGACCAACGGGCTTCGTCATGTGAGAAACTTCTTTTGTCTTTGGCAGTTGATACTTAGAATTGTCTTAGCGATGGCAAATTCATTACAGACTGTTGCATCCGTATCGCGAGCAGAGCTACAGAAAGTGCTTGAGGCTAAAAGCAAAGCGGAAGCCGCAGCGGACGTTTTATTAAAGCTTTTTCAGCAAAATCTTGCTTCTTCTGGAAATGTCTTCACTGTCCCCGACGTCGCCACCATCGACCGCAGCATAAAGAATGCCAAAGCGAAAGGTATGTCGTCTCAACTCAACACTACTTTCCTTTCTTGATTGCATACTGCTTTTAGGGGCTCGCCCAGAGGCCAGGTTGCCAGTCGCAATATCATCCAGATTAAAGAAAGATTCGTTAAAGACTGGTTATTCGATGGCTCACATTCGACACGAAAGTGAGGCACAAAAATATCGACGACTCGCCTTGGAAGGCCAATCTGGTGAATCCGCTAAGGTCTTCGTTCAGGTTAAGAGGGAAAATGGCACTAAAAAGGGACTTTCTTTCTGGGTATGGGTCCCTTCTTACGATCTTTGTTTTTGAAGTCCTGATTGTTGTAGAACATACAACGGGGCGTGAAGTTTCCAGCCGCCACTTCTCGAAGCGATGTCACGAATCTCGTCATTGAAAGCTTGCTGGTTGTCATTCATGATCATCCGAATGTCCAAGGATTTTCTTTTGTTGCTGGAGATTTCTTTCTTGTGGATTCTGGGTGGAGCCCAATTCTTGATGGGGATCCTGACGAACCGACCGAACTGTTTTACAAAGGACTAGCGACCAGCAGTAAAAAGAAGGGAATAGCTGGCGTCAAATTCGTTCAACCCGCTCAAGAAAACTGGTTCATGGTGATCAAACCCGCCGTTGCCGACAAATATGACATTTGGGCAGCTGGAGGTGAAATTACCCCGACGGTCAGTGTTTCAATCCTTAAAAACGGTGTTGACTGATGGAGATACAGTCTACGCCTGTGAAGAGAGCCTTAAGGAAGAAGAAGGGACGTCCCATCCCTACGCAATCCATTGTACGTGACGTTTCCTTTGCATTGTTGTGAACGTTTAACATATGCGCATATAGGGCGCCTCAGAAGTCAGTGAGCAAGACGTCCGTTATAACAGTGATACTATACTTGGAGACAACTCTCTATTTTTCGACTCCAATGTATCTATGGTGTCAGGACCGCCCTCTTCAATATCTTCGGTACGACTCAAAGTGTCTAGATCTTCCCCCATGCTCACCGGTTTGATCAGGGATACAGCCAGTCATCTTCCAAGTCGAAATCGTCGTCGAAACGATCGGTGAGCCTGTCATGACTATGCTTTACACTTCTCTAAGTCCAAGAAGCTGTCCCCACCGAATGTCGAGGAAAGACAAAAGCGGGTCCGTCCTGATATTACGCCAAGCGTATGCGAAAGATGGTTCGATGCCATTCCGGATTTAATTGAGAAGGGAGGCACATACATAGAAGGTCAACCTCAACCGGGTAAGTCCATCGATTTGAAATCCTGCCGATACTTATGTACGTTCAGGTAAGCTGGAACATTGGGTTGAAATCTGCAGTATCCCTCGCTTGCGATCTGAGATTCTCACAAGACCGAATTTTGCTTTTGATTCACAAACTAGGGGACATATCTACGTCGACTGGGCTGAAAGCCCTGACAAACGCCTTGGTTCAGGCTCCTTTAAGACCGCGCATCTTGGTGTCCTGCAAGTCGGCGTCACGTTGCAGGGAATTCCACTTCCACCCGCACTTCAAGGTAACGTTTGTATCAAGCGTCCATACCAAGGAGTTACCAGGAGCGGAGATCCCAGGAGGTCCCCGAAGGTTATGAAAGGACATGCGTCCTTCGAGAGGCAAACACCATGTTGTGGGCAAACGCTCTACATGACATGAGCCTCGATATGGTCCTGAGCAAAGCCACCTCGCTCGGCGCAGCTCCTGGCCCAATCCCTGATCTTCGTTTTGTCGAGGCCGCAGTGGTGATGAAGTCCAGACCCGATTCGGTCAGACCGAAGGATTGGCTTGGATTTTGTGCGCTGGTGGAAAGGCTTTTATCGACAGATGACTTTGTCAAATATGTATGCAACGGCACACCCCAGCCTATCGACTTAGCCTCCGACGAGAAACATCATAACGCGGTATTTCTGTGCTTTTTGCAACATGTTCAGTATCACTTTACAAAAGCGAAGGCTTTTGTTTCGGATTACCAAGGTACTTTGACTCTCCTGACTCACATTGCCAGGGACTAAGTTACGTCAGGCGCAGGTTGTTGGTTGACAGATCCGCAGGTCATGGCAAAATCCGAGTATGTCAGACATCTTTCAGTCACAGAACAGCTCTAATTCTTTTTCAGAGTTGCAGGACATCAGCTTTTTGCGGATGGAAATGTTGAAGGATCTATAGAACGCTTCGGGGAACAGCACCTTTGCAATGACTGGTGCACGTGGTTCGAATTACCGGAATTATAAACCGTTTGAATGATATAGTTGATCTCTTTTAAAAACGCTCGACCCAAAATTTAAGGTTATCTGGCGTATTTGTCATGACTATAATTCCGTCCGGCCGATCTTGATGTCATGGGCAAGTTCGAACTTGTATAATCACAAAAAGAAAAGTACTGGGGTTCGTAAAATTTGAATCCAACCAGGAAGACTTATTCTCACAAAATACAAAGGAGCAACACAGATAACGAACACTCAAGTCTTGGATGGTAGCCAATCCACGCAATAGCCTCCTGCCAGAAATAGGATGCGAGGGTAGAGTCCATCCGGGAGCGCAGGATCATTTTGCAGATGAAAACTGGAAAGATATGTAAAAGGTTTCGGGAAACTGAGTATTGTGAGGTAATGTAGACTGTTAATGACATGGTAACTACAGGAGTTTGCATAAAATCATTGTTTAGTACTGTGGGTACAATATAGCAGATGATGAAACCAGATGCAAGAGAGAAGGGAACAAGAGGTAAGGAACCGCCACGGCGTCTTAATAGCCAGTTCGAAATGTGGAGTTTTTATGTGTTTTTTGTAAAATAAATAAATAAAAAAAGGTGAAATATAACCAAAGGTTGGTTCCTCATAAAGATACCGGAAAATACAATATAAATAATGCAAAGATGACAACGGTTTACTGGATAAGACCCTATTGCACCATAACGACGGCCATCAGTAGTGTCCCCTTTGGGACTGTCATCTCCGATGGCCAAAAGTGCGTGGAAACGGGCATCGGACTCGATGCTTAGCTTAGTCAGCGGAATCTATTTTTATAACATCAAAATCGATGATGACGATGATGGCGTCCATGTTTAAAGTAATCTAAGGCCCTATAGGGCTATGTGTACATTTTGCGCTTTTGTACCACTAATAGTAATTTAACGGATCTGTATGTAAGGGTATCGGTATTATGTGGGCATTTCTGAGGTTCGATTTCTTGTCTTGAGCTCTGGTGGGTGCATAGTCATTCGTGGTTGTGTGCGGTTTCGTGGAGTGAAAATGTTTGAATAGTGGATTGGGCGTACTTGGCCGTTTCAATATCCGTACAATCCTTGCTAGGCATGCAAATTGTCGCTTCGATGCACTAAAAATAGACTATGATGACTAAGCAGAGCATCGAGGCCGATGCCTCTGTCTACCTAATTTGGGCCATCGAGGATGGCAGTTCCGAATGTTCACATTTAAAGTTTGATGGCTGAATGTCTTTGAGCAATGTCAAGGCTTCGGTGGATGCGCATTGTTATAATCGATCACGACAGGTAGATTTCATTGGCATGTGATGGATGGCTGTCTCTGCGAGACGTCTGGCCGCAGTATAACAGAGAAAGTTGGCAGATAACTTTGTATCACCGATGAAGCCCAGTTAAATGTCTGTGGGCTTGGGCGGGTTTGGAGAGATACCAGTCAATCAATCAATGGAAGGCTGTTGCTCGCTAAGAATGGGGCATCGCACGGTTTGGCGACCGCTACCTATGGATACCCATTGATGCTCACAGACTATTTTCGGTGCGTATCATCGATAGTAATCAATAAGACACACATTTATTTGCTTGCTAGCTCTACAAATTGAATACACCGGGTAGCTACAGGCCTGCAACCTATCACACTCCCGTCTCCTGTCCATACACGGGCATGCGGCTGTCGGCAGACTGAACCGCGAACCTGGCTGGTTTTAAGCATATATCCGTACTATATGATAGAGCTTTAACGTACCGCATGCGAAAAAAAAGAGTGCGGCCAACGAAAACACGTCAGACGTAGCGATCTGAAGCTGAAGTTGAACACATATAAGTCACTCAGCCCAGGGGAAATTATAACTACGCACCTATGTGGAGGAGAGGCGAAATGGAGATGGCGTGCATATATGGTAATAATTTGACCTAGTACAGCATTATGGGGAATAAGACAACGATATATGGTGAGAGAAACAGGTGGACTTACCTTATCCTGCAACCGAAATCACGTCCAAACTCCTTATTTCCTTCAACCACGGACCAAGACACTGGCTAGATACGGTTGCCTCGGGGTGGTTCCTGATCTACGGCGCCGTTTCAAATGAGCTCGACACCGTCGGTGGCATCTGGGTCATAAATAAACTGGCGGCAATGGTTCCCAGCGAAGATGGTAGCGCAGCAGGGAAGGGCAATATGTCGGACTAGGGTCATGATGGTAAGAGGGAGAGTATACTAACGTTAGTTACCAGTCGCTTGCAAGATCCCGCACGAAGTTCTTGACGGTCCCGGTCATGATGAATCTATAGAGGCTCGAGAGCTCTCAGAGTACGCTCAGCTTGCCCAATTGCATCCATCAGCGTCTCTACATATCCAGGGACTCCGAACTCCATCACAATCTTGATATCTTGCGAGCACGTCTATTCTGGGGCCTTCCCTAGCCTGGCAAGTGGCTTTATTATGTACTCGCGGAACTCGTATCGTTTCCCCTGATGTCTCGGTCTCTGTTGTGCAGACGTTCGTCAGCCCTCCCTACGATAATGTTTCCATCCATGCCTCCTACATGACCGAGCGTCACTACCCTCTGGAGAAGCCGTAGCGCCAGTGATCTTCTTCTATAATCTCCTGTCAAAGTGAATCTGAATCTGTATGGCGCCTGGTCATTGCCTATTTCGTGACACACGCCCTTGAATCTCGCAGGTGGCTCACTCTGCCGAACAGCCCAATCAAGAGCTTAAACTGACCTGGCACGCGCCCAAGGGGAGGTTGAAAGGCTCGAGCGAGAACTTGAAGGTCTTCGCACCCTGATCACATTATTTCGGTGTCCTATCAACTCGTTTTAGGCTCTGGGGGATGGGAAGAGACGAGAAGAGGCCCTCTTACGGCTCATTGTGGGATCCGGTGACATATCCGACAATGAGGACGCCTGGCTAGATAGGCAGCTGGTTTGCGCAAATGAGACAATTCAGCTCCTCTATGAGGAAGTCCGATCATGTGGCGTGATGGTGTGGCACCGGGATGTCTCGACCCAAAATCGCCTTTCTGAGCTTATTCTTATCCTTCTTCTCGGCCTGACACTCTGCTCTTGTTTCGATCCAGGCGATTCCTTGGCGTGAGTGATTTGAAGAGTGTTTGTTCCCTTTGTCTGTTCGTCTCGGCCAAATTTACCCAAAACTTGCGAACCGAACCTAGCTACGGCGCAGTGAATACACCAGGGCAATCATGATTCATTAGATGTCCGATCAGGGCCTGGACGACAGAAACCTTCTGTCGTCCATCGATTAACCAAATCCTCCAGATCGGTTCAAGGGGAGGCAGCTAGGTATGGTTACATTAATCAGACTTCTTGGTCCGACCTATTTCCGTAGTCTTGTAGGAACATATGTTCGCGCACATGAAAGCTATATATAAAACAATGTTTTCAGTGCTTCATCAACGGGGGTGATAGTTTCTTTGTCAGTTCTTCCTGGCAGTCTCCATTCACTCGGAGGCAACTCTCGCTGCACCCTGAATGGGCCGTGTTGACACCGGTATTTCGTGCCTGCCCGTCGTTGGTGGTATAAGTTCAGGTTGGAAGATGCATGCAAAGCATCAGTTTAATGGCTTCGTTCGTATGTCACCAGCTGTCTCCCAAACTGACGATATCATTGCTCACACTGCTGTCTCCAGAACATTGGCGCCATCAAACGGGTGTCGCTCGCTCCCGCCCGGCTGGTACTTCCACTCTCAACAATTCAATTACTCGCTAAACCTTTCATGACCGCGATGTACACGTACAAGATCATCCATTTCTATTTGATGTTAATATCGCCGTCCAGTGGAGGTGGCCTCCGCATCCAACTGGATGTTTACTGCGAACACACAAATGGGACCATACAGCCATATGTCACGTGAGTACGTCATCGTGTTGCAGGTTTTGGTCTCATACTGCTGGCAGTGCCACCGCCCGGGATGTCATCCCATCCGGCGCTCATGTCGAGCGCATTATGGAGTTCGAGGTCCTCGAACCTACGCTGCGTGTTGGAGACCTATTGGAGCTCCTCGTCGAAGCCGGCCTCGATACCACGACAATCAACGTAAACAACGCGGCGTGTGGGAGGTTCTGTTTCGAAGCCCTCAACACCTTTGCAAATAATGGCATCATCAGGGAGGATTGGATGGAGGATGCGTATCAATGGCACGAAGACATTTGCAACGCAGGCGTTGCGACGGTGCTTGACGAGGACATTGTAAATTTATAATAAACATACTGTTCAATTTACCGTAGCTGCATGGGGTGTTGCGTTATGCTATTGTCAGAGCTTCATTCACCGCAATATGATGGAAACTTCCGTTTATAGTACCTTCAGCGCCAGCCGGCCGCCAACGGTTCACAAATTGGGCCAATATGACCTGTCGGAAAGGCTTGTTACGCGTCGGGAGCTTCACTTCACGTTGAATGAACGATCGATATCGAACAGTATACGTAAATGAAAGAAAGAGCCGTTTATTTTTCGCTACAAAAAGTCCGGTGCTATAGCTTCTATCCAGTCATATATACCAAAATACGGACCACCGACAAATGGAAGGATCGCCCACCAGATCGCATCATATTCCTTTCCCTTTCCATTCTGGCGTCCATGACCATGTTTACGTATTCGAACCATCTCGGATAGAA